>JAQGDQ010001292.1:0-32500 GCA_030141605.1 Tubiluchus corallicola
TTTACTCAAAGCAAGTCCATGGTACACTCAGCTGCAGTACTGCTGAGCTGGAATGTTCGGCAATGGATGTACAGTTTTCCACAATGCTGAGTTTGACAATTGCCAGCAGATGTACAGTTTTTCACAATGCTGAGTTTGACAATTGCCAATGGATGAACAGTTTTTCACAATGCTGAACATGACAATTGCCAATGGATGAACAGTTTCTGACAATGTTGAGTTTGACAATTGGCAATGGATGTACAGTTTTTCACAATGCTGAGTTTAACAAATGGCAATGGATGTACAGTTTTCCACAATGCTGAGTTTGACAATTGCCAGCAGATGTACAGTTTTTCACAATGCTGAGTTTGACAATTGCCAATAGATGTACAGTTTTTGACAATGTTGAGTTTGACAATTGGCAATGGATGTACAGTTTTTCACAATGCTGAGTTTGACAATTGGCAATGGATGTACAGTTTTTCACAATGCTGAGTTTGACAATTGCCAATAGATGTACAGTTTTTGACAATGTTGAGTTTGACAATTGGCAATGGATGTACAGTTTTCCACAATGCTGAGTTTGACAATTGCCAGCAGATGTACAGTTTTTCACAATGCTGAGTTTGACAATTGCCAATGGATGAACAGTTTTTCACAATGCTGAACATGACAATTGCCAATGGATGAACAGTTTCTGACAATGTTGAGTTTGACAATTGGCAATGGATGTACAGTTTTTCACAATGCTGAACATGACAATTGCCAATAGATGTACAGTTTTTGACAATGTTGAGTTTGACAACTGCTGGCAGATGTACAGGTTTTCACAATGCTGAGTTTGACAATTGCCAATGGATGAACAGTTTTTCACAATGCTGAACATGACAATTGCCAATGGATGAACAGTTTCTGACAATGTTGAGTTTGACAATTGGCAATGGATGTACAGTTTTTCACAATGCTGAACATGACAATTGCCAGCAGATGTACAGTTTTTCACAATGCTGAGTTTGACAATTGCCAGCAGATGTACAGTTTTCCACAATGCTGAGTTTGACAATTGCCAGCAGATGTACAGTTTTTCACAATGCTGAGTTTGACAATTGCCAGTAGATGTACAGTTTTTCACAAATGTGTCATGTCCCATGCGCCATGTTTTAGAAATTATCGTGAGCCAAACAGACCACTTTGCTTTACCCACATGTCAGGTGACGGTTGTAATTAAGATGTGTTGCAGCGGTACACTTAACCTTTGACCTACGGGTATTACACGTGCGCACAACGAAATTGCAAGAAGGCTTATTGCAGTACTAGCACAAACTAACATTCAGACAAAAAAGAAAAAATGTTGAGAGTTTGTTACGAGACGAACCAGACACAAGGTGGTACCCCCCCCCCCCCGGCAGGCTGTTGCTGTGTCTAATCACCCCTCCCCCTCCCCCTGGCAGGCTGTTGCTGTGTCAGATCAGACAAACGAATCAGCACCGAATAGTTCAGTCCCGAAAGATGGTAAATTTTGTAGATATCATCATTCACAGCAGAGTAAACTGCAACAGTAATTGCCACGCTCTGTCTCCAGCTTTGCACTTTCCTTATTTTTTGCCATTCACTAATTTCATGTTACTATTTCTTATTCGGCCATGACGGGTTTCTTTAAGCATTTGTGTAGTCAAACAATTAATGGTAGACTCACAACAAAAACATGTTAGATGGAAGGAACAAAAACAGGAAATTTCTAGAACAGGCATTTATAGAGTTACTATTTACAAGCTGTAATAAATAAAAGTGAAGAAAGCATGAATAAGACTCTGACAAATAACTAGGTCAATGTAAAGTCATACATTTATAATTATAACTAGAAATAACAATTAGAAATAATTAGTAACGTTTAGAAAAATTTAACAAGATTGTTACTAATTATTTCTAATTGTTATTTCTAGTTATAATTATAAATGTATGACTTTAAACTGACATTTTACATCAACCTACTTATTTGTCAAAGTCTTACTCATGTGTTTTTATCACCCATATTCAGGGATGAGAATGACAAATTGCAAAAACTCTGAAACGGGACGGGGGTTTGGGGGGCCGCGGAGCCATAAAGACCCCAATTTTGTGTCCATAGAGAGCCTCTAAGTGGACTTTAAATATCAGTTACCTTGTTTCATGCATAATTTAAAATACCCAACTATCAAGGATACATGATACCTAATTGTCTCAAAAACGTCTAAGTACTGGCCGTTCCTATGCAAAAGTATATAAAAACTGTCTGCAATTGACTCAAATTACTTCACACAATTGATTCTATATTTTTATACATAGAGATATACACGTGGTTGCACTGATGTACGTGATGCAAACAAAGTGACGGCCTGCCAACTAGTGGTCAGCTCGTGAAATAATGTACTGTCTGCAATTGACTCATATAACTCCGCACAATTGATTCTATATTTTTATACATAGAGATATACACGTGGTTACACTGATGCACGTGATGTAAACAAAGTGACGGCCTGCCAACTAGCGGTCAGTTTGTGAAACAATGTACGGGGTCCGTAAAAATTTTCTCAACGAATTTACACGATTTACAAAAATGGCACTACTGGTCTTCCAAAAACTCGGAATTAAGCGTATTCGCGGAAATTTCTCATCTCTGTATATTTATTACAGTGTTACTACATTTTAAGCACACTGCCTTCGTTAATTAACTAATTATCAACCACTTTGCATAACAGCAAAGATTTAATAATAAACCCAGCATCTACAAAATCCACTTTTCTAAATTTCAAGACAAGGAGAGGCATAAACGGTTTACAAAAGGACGATCCTCAAAAATGTCGCTCGTTTCTAGAAAAACCTTTGCTACCACATGCAAAGAATATACTGTACCGTGCATTTTCCGTGGTCCGGGGGGTGGATTCCAACCGCTCACAGTCAACACTTTCAGACACTGGGGTGCTCTTTGATCTTTGGAGATGGGATGCAGCGGCATTAACGGCCGCTCTTTACAGTCGGGGATTATGTAATCCGGAGGCGTACAGTCGACTGACTCGCGTCGTGATTTTTTCTTTTCTGTAAGAAAATTCAGGCTAGAATAAGAATGACATCAAATACTGGCTCATCCTTTAACGCAAAAGTCAGAACGTACACAGAGCTCATTTACTTTTCAAATTATAATTACTGTTAAGGTCAGTTTCTGGCCTTAACATGTAGGTGGCAGCACCTATAATTTTACCTGTGAAGTTGTAAATTAGGTTGAGCCTCACTAAACACGCTTACAGAAGCCTCGGTAAACGTTAAATAATGTTTAGATAAATTTTCAAGTAATTATTTGTAGCGTCTCTAACTGATTTGCTGTAAACCAGTATGACGTTCCAAGGATGTATTAAGTTGTTACAGCCGCATGATGTGAGTAATATTTACTTTTATTGTCTTAAATTATAATAATTAGATCAGTATACATTTGTAAGCAGTCAAATTTATTATTTTCATTTTTTTATATACAGAAATAAAGATTTCTGAGAGCACCATATGCAATGAAGGAAATTCTTTTGTGTTCCCATCACAATTAGGGGAGACCCGGGTAAAGTGGATCACTGGGCAAAGCGGATCAAATGTGTTTGCTCTTTTTTCCGTAAGGCGTCGAAGTCTATGCACTGCGTGATGTTACATCATCATCTACTGTATACGCTGCATAAATGACCTCGACCTTTGCAAAGTTTGTACACAAAAATAAGTTTTTCACCCACTTTCTGGCAATTTTTCACTTTTGTAGATGATAAATTCCACTTAGTGCAGATTTATTCGCTACCATTATTATATATGATGGATGGTTCACTGCTGCTTCATATCAATTTATTTTTGCAAAATAGACAAAATCCATTTAAAAGATATTGTTAGTTATGGTGAGCTCAGCCGCTCCGGTATGATCCATTATGCCCGTAAAAGATCCACTTTGCCCTAGAAATTTTGGTTTCGCATTTCGGAATTATCTGTTAAACGAGTAATAGTAATTATACGTTTTTACCACATGAATGTAGCAGAGTTTCTTACGGAAGAATAGGGCATGTGATTGATTGTTACAGATCAAACGTCTTGAACTCTATGAGGGAAAACCCTTAAGTGATCCACTTTACCCGGGTCTCCCCTACTAAGCATTACACTCCTGCTGTTATTACGTAACACAGAGCTTTATTGAAATCCTCTTACGTAAGTATATTACTCAAACACTGTGATTAATTATAACGGCTGCCTAGAGAGACACAGCATGACTTGTATAATTAACTACAGTCACTATCATTAGGCATCTCCCTCTCCTCCTTCCCTTTTCCAGGAAGCAAAGAATTCCAAATCCAAATTCCAAAAAACGTTATCTTGTCAGGTATATACTTCTGAAAAGTATTTGTAGTTTGTTAGGGGAGCATTGCTGTACAAGCATTTGAAATCATTAGCACTTGTGGTATGTTTTACCTCTGCAAATGTTTTAAACGATTACCGGGTGTGATATGTTAATTCATGATTCACAATTTTCCCAATTCAGACTGCATGCCAGTAAAGCAGATTTGTTGTTGCGCTCGGCTGTATTGCAGCTTTAGCTTGACCGTGTAGTGTAAAGTCAAGAGAATCGCATTTAACAGTCGCCTTGAGAAGGACTGTTTTCGTTTAGGCAGAAAACGCAATTTGTTTCCTAGTCTAAAAACGACGCTCAATAATAATGAAGTTAGACATAGAACATTTATGTTCTCCAATTAGTCTAACATCAAAAGTTTTTTAAATATTAAGTAACTATAATCATGGAGCCAGGCAGGGAAGGACCCCATAGGGTCATCTAGTCTCCTGCCCTTTCTTGTAAGTAGATTAGTCTATTAAAAATTAACGGTGATGCTGTAGATAACAAAAAAAAATAAGAAAAAAATAAGAAAAATATAAATTATACAAATTATCCAAAAAGAACTGAAGTTACGTTGCGCTTTATGCCAATGTGAAAACCAGGCCAGATGTCTGTACGTTGCCCTTTCTGTGTGTGTGTGTGTGTGTGTGTGTGTGTGTGTGTGTGTGTGTGTGTGTGTGTGTGTGTGCAGTGCATGTTAATGGTTTTTTCTGCTCACTACCTTACCTTACTGTTTTACACCAAATACTATGCATAATTAAACTAAAACAAATAAATAACACAAAGAAAATTATTTTAACAGAACTGGGTTTGTGAAAAAGAAGTTTCAGTTTGTTTTTACACACTGTTTTAACACAAAATATCGAAGTATTATTGCATTTTTGTCTAAAAACACTTACCCAGTATATCACCATTAGTCACCGTGTTAAGAAACGACAAAGACATGCAGTCTACGCCACTGTACGCATCAGAATTGTCCAATGACTTGAGCAAATCACGCACATGTCGCACGTGTATTCTAGCCTCACGTGCCGTGTATGGCTCTGAAAATGCACTTGCTGATTACTGGTTAATGCATTCAGCAATGCATAATTTAATAGCTGAATTTAAATCAGTTACTAAACAAGACCAGTCTCGTTTATTAGGCCATATATTAGTACGCTGACTGTTGCACCCTCAGCCCCAGGCATTATGTGACAGAAAAAAACAGATTACATACTTGAAATAAAGTAACAATTTGCATCAGCTTTTGCAGTCATCAGCACTGAAGACAGCCGCTATTGCTCGCAAACACATGTAACAGGGGTGAGAATGACAAATTGCAAAAAAACTCTTAAATAGGCTGGGGGTTTGGGGGCCACCTAGGCAGCAACAAATTGCAATTTTGCGACCATAGAGAACCTCTAAGTGAACTTAAAATATCAGTTACCTTGTTTCATGCATAATTTAAAATACCCAACTATCAAAGATACATGATACCTAATTGTCTCAAAAACGCCTAAGTACTGGCCGCTCCTATGCAAAAATATATAAAACCGTCTGCAATTGACTCAAATAACTCCGCACAATTGATTCTATATTTTTATACATAGAGATATACACGTGGTTACACTGATGTACGTGATGTAAACAAAGTGACGGCCTGCCAACTAGCGGTCAGCTTGTGAAATAATGTACTGGGTCCGTAAAAATTTTCTCAACGAATTTACGTGATTTACAAAAATGGCACTACTGGTCTTCCAAAAACTCGGAATTCCGCGTATCCGCGGAAAATTCTCATCCCTGCAGGAAACGCCGGTTGCAAACTAAATTAAATCGGTAAACTTATTTCAGAAATAAAACCCACGCCCTTACCTTCGACGACTTTTAAGTGAGAACCTTCCTTCAGCCCCTCTATGCTTTTCAGCTCGGCAAAGTTGTCCAGCGTGTTGCCGTCCAACTGTACGGAGAAGCAAGTTCTATGACACGTGTCTTCCCGGTCCATTAGAACTTGATGTATCTCCTGCACTAGTTCCATCGAGCTGACCTGCAAAAGCAGAGTGAAAGCAGGTAAAAAACATATCACCAAGTAAGCAAGCAAGCGTGTAAATAAGTGTAAGTAAGTATGTAAGTGTGTAAATAAGTAAGTAAGTGTGTAAATAAGTAAGTAAGTGTGTAAGTGTGCAAGTAAGTAAGTAAGAAAGTAAGTACGTAAGTAAGTAAGTGTGTAAATAAGTAAGTAAGTGTGTAAATAAGTAAGTGTGTAAATGAGTAAGTAAGTGTGTAAATAAGTAAGTGTGTAAATAAGTGTGTAAATAAGTAAGTAAGTAAGTGTGTAAATAAGTAAGTAAGTGTGTAAATAAGTAAGTAAGTAAGTAAGTGTGTAAATAAGTAAGTAAGTAAGTAAGTGTGTAAATAAGTAAGTGTGTAAATA
This sequence comes from Tubiluchus corallicola, assembly GCA_030141605.1. NCBI lineage: Eukaryota > Metazoa > Priapulida > Priapulimorpha > Priapulimorphida > Tubiluchidae > Tubiluchus > Tubiluchus corallicola. Next base: position 6,789 of record JAQGDQ010001292.1, read on the forward strand.
AGTAAGTAAGTAAGTGTGTAAATAAGTAAGTGTGTAAATAAGTAAGTAAGTAAGTGTGTAAATAAGTAAGTAAGTAAGTATCTTTACTTAATCACCTTTTTTACAAGAGAAATACAGAGCATGAAACGATAATATGATACAAAGTGACAAAATTATTAAATGAATAAATTATCCGAGTTAATGATTTTCAAGTGATTGGTGAAAGGGTGGCAAAAAACTAAAAGTTACCAAAGTCAACCACCCTGTGATTATTGCTATTAGTAATTACTTACAGGGTGGTTGACTTTGGTAACTTTTAGTCTAGCAAAAACAAAAAATAGGGAAAAAAAGCAACACGCTCATCGCGTGTATGCTATTACCATGATGACTTGCCAAAAATGTACAAAAAGCATGTTATCAAAATCACCACATTAATCAGGACTTGAGTCAACTAGCAAGTTACTCAAGTTTATTTCAACTGCTAAATGATTATAACCTAAGCAAAAATACTTAGTTTGTATTGTAATCAACAATCTATACATGTAAACGGGCGTACAAAAATACATATTGCTTTGAAATAGGTTGCTGCTGCTGTCAGTGTAGAAGTGTTACTGTTACTACTGCTACTGCTGCTACTTCTACTCCTTCTACTGTTACTGTTGCTACTTCTACTCCTGCTACTACTACTGCTGCTACTTCTACTCCTACTGTTGCTACTACTACTTCTACTCCTACTACTACTGCTGCTGCTACTACTACTGTTACTACTGCTACTACTGTTACTGCTATTACTACTACTACTACTACTGCTACTACTACTACTGCTGCTACTACTACTGTTACTACTGCTACTACTGTTACTGCTATTACTACTACTACTACTACTGCTGCTGCTACTTCTACTCCTACTGCTACTGTTACTACTACACTTCTACTCCTTACCTAGCTGCTGCTACACACTGTTACTACTGCTACTATGTTACTGCTATTACTACTACTACTGCACGCTGCTACTTCTACCCTCTTACTAACGCTGCACCACTACCCTACTACTACTGTTACTACTACTACTTATCCTACTACTACTGCTGCCCCTACTACTACTGTTACTGCTATTACTACTACTACTGCCAACAACCACTTCTACTACTGCTGCTACTACTACTCCTACTACTACTGTTACTACTACTACTTCTACTCCTACTACTACTGCTGCTGCTACTACTACTGTTACTACTGCTACTACTGTTACTGCTATTACTACTACTACTGCTACTGCTGCTACTTCTACTACTACTGCTGCTACTACTACTACTTCTACTCCTACTGTTACTACTACTCCTACTACTACTGTTACTACTACTACTTCTACTCCTACTGCTGCTGCTACTACTACTGTTACTACTGTTACTGCTGCTACTACTGTTACTGCTATTACTACTACTACTGCCACTGCTGCTACTACTACTACTGCTCCTACTACTACTACTGTTATTGCTGTTCATGTAACTGCTACTGCTACTACTACTAATACTACTGCTACTACTACCACTTCTAGATTCGCTGAGCTGCGCGTAGCTTTGAAAGTTTAACAAAATTTGAGTATCCGAGGTAATTATCATTTAATCTAAGTTTTGATTTAAAATAAGCTATTGTAGTTTTCAATATTTTGGAGCATTCTCTATTCAGAACTCGTGTTTACACAACCATGCGGTTTTCCTTTCAATTTAAACTGTAGATGTGCTGCAGCAAAAGTGTATATTATGTTATTCTATATTTATGACACTATTGAAGGAGCAGTAAAATTATAAGCAAAAATTTTTTACTTGTCTCAATTCTAAAATAAAACATTCCGCAGAGGGTAAAGATTCGGTAAATTAGAGACCCGTTCGCTAGTAAAACGCTAAACATAGAATTTCAACATTTTATTTTAAAATTTGATTGTAAAGACTTTCGTCAATACAGCCACATGGCCAACTTGGACAAATTTATGCTCTTGCTAAAGACACATTGGGAAAATTTCAAGCAACTTGCAAATGCTGTGACATAAATACACAAGCTTATGTATAAAGTACTTGAAAATACTTTTAGGTACATAATCAAATAAATACTTCTACTTGTTATAATTACGTACAATGCTGTGACGTTTAACATAAATACACAAGCTTATGTATAAAGTACTTGAAAATACTTTTAAGTACATAGTCAAATAAATATTTCTACTTGTTATAATTACGTACTTGATTGTATGTAATTAATTATTAAATGACTTGAGTGCTGTCAGTGCATGTACATTAGTATTAGCCTGCATTGTTAAAACACAAGAAAACAATTCATAAATATAAAGCCTAAAAAATTCGTTTTAAAATTTTATATCACTTACATGCTGCCTTTTTCAATCGGCAGTCACGCTGTATAAGACATGTAAATTTAAACTCCCGCGGTGACCGTTAGACGCAGCCATTTTCACGACAGGTCATTTGAAACAAGTTTAGATAACATTGTGTAAAGTTCGAAAAAATAATCAGAGCATTCCTAGCGCACAAGTCACTAACTAAGTATAATGTTAAATTACTGTATCTTGTCAATAAGATTAAAAATAAGTTTTTTTGGTTAGTGAGTGCTGCACCGTAGAGGGTGAGTCAGCGACATTTTACCAATTGGTAAAAACATTTTAAATAATTAGTAATTTTCTTTTCTAGTTACACAAGTCTTTCTAGCAGGTAAGCGAAAATCTAAGTAATATAGATTTGCACCGAAAGTCTTTTGAGATATAATTTAACATTGCCTTTTCTTCCCTTGATTTATGTTTGGTACATGACGTCATGTAATGGCGACATCGGAACAGTATTGCGGGAGATTTAAAATGAAGACAATCTAAAATTCCTTTCAGTGCGAGTAAGATATTCGCATAAAATTGCTAGTAAAAGTAATGTAATTGTTTAAGACGATTTTTCTGAAACCTACTTCAGGTACCCCCTTTTCTAAAAGTCATGCGGACAGAGATTCTATCTTTACTCACCTGAAGATCGAATGTTTCTACACCGGGAACGCTGACATGTACGGTGAAGCCCGTATCCTGTATCAATACTACCTCTGATGGTGTACCTATCTTACAATCCTGCTTTTCCCCAACCGGCTCCGAAGACACTTCCTCGGAACCCGTGGTTTTGTCTTTGGACGTCTCATTGTGATTATGCAGCTGTGAAGATGGTGTTGCTACAAAATACAAGACGGCTTGAAAATGTATGCGTAAAATTGTGCTTAATACTCAAAGAGCGCTGGTTCAAATATGAACGTTAAAAGAAAAAATCTTACGAGAAGAAGAAGCAGATGCACCATTAACGAGGTGATTCTGTGCGTTATTTAAAGCAGCATTTTTATCTGATTTCGAGTTAGTTTCCTGCGTACTGCTTTCGTTTTCTGCATAAAATTTCCCAGCCATCACTTCAAGGTTGGAAGGCACACAAATGTCACATATGGGTACACGCGAGCACGTGGAGCATGACGCAATTTGTACGAAAGCGTTGAAGAGTGTGTAGGGTTTACGGGCATTCTCCACGACGTGCTTATATATGCAAGCCTTTTAATTGCAAACGTTCTGCATGCTTTTAGATCAGGCCATCTGTCTTAACGTTATAAGATAATACATATTTAATTTTCGTTTACAAGAACAGTGATAATTAATGTAAAAGTCCCACAATTAAAAGTGAAGAAAAAACATGTTTCAGACTACAATAATGGTAATTCATTTTCAGGTGAAAGAAAAGATCATGCGCACTTACATTATCTTCTCACTGCAAAGGCGAGCTAAAGGAAATCTGAAAATGCCCACGCACGACAAAAGGTCGTTAGAAACAAGAACAGTACGTAATGTTTGATGACAATTCTCATACAATATTCATGCAAGATAGTGTTAAATACGTTAAAAAGCACAATAGCTATGATAACAAACTTTCTCTTTATAAACATTAAGTGCACAAGCAGAACAATGTAATGCAACTGATGTATAACATGCAAGATCACTTTCCAAAATGCCAGCAATTAGGTATATATTATATCAACTGGCACATACGCATGGCTATGTATAAATGCGTAAATGGAAAAAATTTGTCACTAATGTTAAAATTTACAGCAAGTGTTCTATGTGTCCACCATTTTAACACAAATTAGGCGAAAGCATTTCTTCCCACAACTGACAGAGTTTATCACTTATTTAAGGTGTATATTTGGTTCCAGCTGTCAACAATTTTTGCCCTTAGTTCCCTTGCACCAAACAGCTCTGTCAAATCATTGTGCACTTACTTTTGAAGGAAATTCCAGATACTCCAATTCAGAAGATTATGTCACTTTTTCTCTTGGCGAGAAATCTTTATCAGTGCTTCATTTTCAGGGGTGAAAACCAGATTTCTTTTTCTGCCATGCATTGAGTGTTTTGTACGTCAGTGTGGCTACTTTTCAGCTGATGATTGTAGCTGACACTGCTGCAGCATTTAAATTTTCAACATGCAAAATTTTTTGGCCTTTAATTAAAAACACAAATAAACTTGTAATTTTCACAGCTAAAAGACCACACTGTGACATTTTCAACTTTACAGGGCACTTGCTTCCAACATTATTGCAGTCTAAACTTTGTCACATTTTTTCTGACCCTTTCTGACTTATATGCATATCATTGCCACGCCAATATTAACCTAAACAATTCAACCTAAACAAGCAGATGGAACAGAATGAACTGAGCTGTGCAAATCCTTTAGTACAAACACACAACCGTTACATTTACCTTTACCATTGCAGGATAGAGGTTAAGCTGATAAATAGCTTATACGCCTCTCCAATCGTCTTTGAATTCTATATTTAAGTCTTAAAAGAAACAGAGGCACTCCATGATCATGGGCTGCGTCACAAAACATTTTTGCTGCCATTGAAGCAGTCTAGGATCGACAAACTTTTCTGGGTTGTGCTGCCAATATCGATCAAATTGGGTCCTAAACAAGGAAGGGTGCAAAACAAACACAAATAATCAAGAATAACAATAACTTATAATGTCATATTTCAGAAACAAAGATAATTTATTTCTCATCATTTTATAGGCAATTGAAAAGTTTTTTGTTTTGTTGTCTGCAGTTGATAATTCATTCAAAGCTAAGAATGCAACAGCTTTATATCACCCATCAGAAAAGATAGAAGAAACAAGCTACCAGGTGTTTAGTCTCTTTTAGCAAAAGTCTCTGTTACTCATGGCAAATCTGGCAATGAATTAACAAGGCAAAACACTGCTAGAAATAAAAGCAGATTATGTGCTTTCATTTTCACAATACAATTATACAATGAAAAGTTATCAATATATTAAAGTGTTTTGTATATAGCCACAACAATAATGTTTCTGTTTGCAGGCACAAAGCGCATAAACTGGCTTTAGCTATTGCAATTATAGAACTACATGTAAAATTAATTTAGCCATCGCATAACCAGACAGGACATGCAAAGTAAAGTACACTCAAATATAATTTACATTACTCATTAATGAATTTGTGCATTATTAATTGTAATGCAAAATCTTCTTGAAAGCCATCTTAAACTCACTATTAGTAAATGCATATATTATTGGATTAACAGCACTGTTGGTAAATCCAACTGAAAATAAAACCTAATATATTTCATATTTACTTTTATAAAGCAACATAGATGAAAAGTGCCATACAAAGTTAAAGGTCCCCAGCATAAAAGAAAAGCAAGGGTAACGATGGCAAGGGTTTTTGTTGCTTTCATCTGCATCACATTTGTCTGGCTTCCTTGACCTTGACTGTGTATCTGTAAGACGTGTCTTCTTGCAGTTCTCCAAATTAGGACATACAGCACAAGAATCATAAGCACTGGTAAATAAAAGATTAAAATATTGTCAAGAATTATTCCTTTCCCCATTTTTAACCCAAATCTCAAAACAATACTAGTAACAGCCAGAATTAAAGCTAAAGTCCAAACAAAGCAAAGTGCTGCAACAATGGCTTCTTTCCTCACGATGGTATGATATTTGAATGGATGAACAACAGCTACGTATCTTTCAGCAGCTATCAGACACAAGTGAAATATACTTGCATTCATCATTCCAAACTGACATATCTTGTACATCATCAAGAATTTTCGATTTGACCTCATAGCAGGTTGCAAGATGATCATAATTTCTACAGGAGTAGAAAAACCAACAAGCAAATCAGTTACTGCAAGTGATGCTACAAGGGCATTGGTTTTAGTTTGCAAGCGAGAAATTTTATAAATTGCAATCAACACTAAGAAGTTTCCTGCAATTACAGCCAAGCCCAATAATGGTAACAGCGACACCACAAGTACTACCATTGGCTCAGCCAGAAGCATGGTCTTAGTTTCTGTCATATTTACAGCGGCAGCATCAACAGAAGATGAAGTTGAATTGATAAGCATCACAATAGTAAAGTAAGAACAACAAAAACAGCAAGTTCCATCAAGTCAAATATACTGTAAATTTAAACTGCCAGTCACAGAAAATGGCATATGCCTTAGTTTAGGCCCTATATTAGAGAATGTTTACATTTTTCTGCAATGCCTGGCTATGGCAAATGTGGAAATGCCACTAACAAGGTAAAATGCAGTTAGAAATACAAGCACCATAGGTTATGTTGATTATTCACATGCGAACTTAATGCAATATGTTACCCACATTAAACAGAGCGACAGCCATACAATAATAACGTTCATATCGATATAAACTTTATAGTATACTTGCAGAACAAATGTCTATTACACATAAAGTGCAACATGCATAATTTGTTTAGCTGTGCAACTGCAAGTATGCGCTTGTAATGCATACAAGCGAAGTGTGAAATTGGGCATTGTATAAAATGCCTAGGCATTGTATAGAGTGCCAAAACAAAAATAGGCAGTGTCTAAAACAGTTTCTCCATGCTTTTCCAGAGCATTATATGGAAGGCAAATTTTTGTTTAGGCAAAGTATGTAATTCCTGAATTTTTTGGATATATTTCACTAGGCATTTCACAGAATGTCAGTTTTATTTTAGGGATTGTGTGAAGCAAATCATGTTTCAATATGCTCAAAACTTTATGTGGTAAATATGTTCCTTCATTCATTTGTTCATCATTATTCGTGACCTTCTTGACTTGGGACAGCAAGTGTTGCATGTAGTAATACAGATGGCATTTGAGAGCTTGTGGGTCGTATTTGAGCTTGTCGAATCTTGGTCTTGCCCTGTTGCCATCGAATGCTTCACTCCTGTTTGTTCGAGAGCGGATTTCAACTGGTCCTTGACAAAGATGCATTTCTATAGTCTTTTCTGCAATCTGATAGCATGTTCTGACCAACTAAGTCAGTGCTTTATAATGGTGGACAAGATGCTCTGGATGTTTGCTCATTCAAGGACAATTATGTTGATGATGTACTTGTCACATTTGATGCTCAGGATGAAACGAAGCTCTTGCTGATGAAATGGTTTGAGTTTTTTCTGTTGTCACAATAATAGAGAGTCAGAGTCTTAGCCCATAGCCCTAGAGCATCAAGGAAAGTCGAGATGATGGCACCTTGAATGTGAGGTCGGTCGACTTTTTTGGATTTAACTCTTTGCTCTTAAAAACTCATTTCGTAAGCTTCTTGAAAGCCACATGAGCTGCTTCAATTTGATGTTCCACAGGTTTTCCGGAAGTACATCTGCAGAGAGCAGGCTTCCCAGGTATGGAAAATGCATGATCCACTTGGCAAAGCAGTTCGTCAACAATGGCGACATTGCATCTGCAACTGGTACAACAAGTAGCAACTTAGTTGAACTACTTGCTTAATTTAATAATCTACGATGCCTGACTAATGTATAAAATATCTAGGAAAAGTTATTATTATTATTATTATTATTATTATTATTATTATTATTATTATTATTATTATTATTATTATTATTATTATTATTACTACTACTACTACTACTACTATTATTATTATTATTATTATTATTATTATTATTATTATTATTATTATTATTATTATTATTATTATTATTATTATTATTATTATTATCATTATTATTATCATTGTAAGTTTATTATTTTTATTGTTTATAAGCACTCACCACAATATTAAAATAGGGGTGCTTGATTTTTGTGGACGCCAAAACAGATTTGTGGACATCTTTTTTCAGGGGTCACCTTCTTTGTGGATTTTTGTGAACAAGTAAAAAAACGTGTACAAAAGTTTACAGGTTTCTGTCTTTGCGTCCACAAACACCAAGTTACTGTTAAATTTACTGTTTAGGTTGTCAGTCTTTTACCTCACACTGGTTTTACATTGAAATTGTCATTTTGGAGTAACCATATTTTTGACCATGTGACTGGATTATGGCTGCTGTTTGCTGATAAGCTTTTACATGTCATTGTAATTAAATTTGGTGTATACAGATGCATACAAATTAAATGTATGCACCTGTCGTTTACAAGAGCATTCATCGACTTTTTGGTTGGAAGAAGCGTAAAGATGATAAAGAAGATGTTGAGAAAGAGAAAGAGACAGCGAAAGGCAAGACTCCCACTGATCATTTCTGGATCAATGATGATGTCCAAACTGTGAGCGGTCCTGCTTAAGTGGAGGAAAGCGTGGCGACAAGTGTCGCAAGAAATGCCTAGGCGTCGTAAAATGCTATGAGTGTAGCTCTGTGTTCCGGCCAAAGTGCAAGTGAACAAAACCATGACTGAATAAGGCTGCAAGCTTTGTGGAAGCAAGCTTTATCACTTGAAGTGTGGAGTGACTATCTCGTTCCACACTTCAAGTGATGGAACTGTTGTGATATCTTCTGGTAAGCACCACCATGATCACCCGCCGCAATGGGGCACGTACCACATGCTTCGCTCAGCAAGTTGGAGGCGGTCGTAAAGATGCTACGCAAATAAAGCCACTGGTAGTTTGTACAACATTCGTGGAATTTGTCCACAAAATTTTCTTGATTTTTGTGTACATGCTCTGATTTCTTGTGGACACAAATGATCACTGGTCCACAATTTCCTTCGATGTCCACAAAAATCTGAATCCACATTTAATGATTAAATGATCACACTAAATTATGCAAAAATCACCTAAAAAATTGGACGCAAGGCAAATTACCTCCATTTTACACTTTACCAAAACCACTTCATGCATTTTATACAGACATTAAGTATTATACAAACGTCTACTCTAGGTAAATTCTGAAAGTGCAGCAGTAAAAACATTTTTTCACACTTTTCTTGAAATGGAAAGGTGTTATATAAAATGTCTAGGAATTATATAAAATCTCTAAATTTGCACGTTGCCCGTAACATGGATATTATCACACCTAAACTCAGTTAACACTTTTCACACCAGAAACAGCAAGTGAAACAAAACCTGTTCAGCTATGAGAACTTTTTAATAGATTGGCACACAAAACAAATAAAAGACAGTAACTTGATTAATAGTGCAAATTCTGAAAAACTTTCACATTTGACTTTAACAGTATCGTTTCAATGAACAAGTGAAATTTCCTCCTGGGGCAGCTGTGAGGAAACCGCGATTGTTGATGGTCTTGTCTAGCTAAGGCAGCTTGAATGTAAATGAAGTAGTGACAGCAAAACCATATGCATACGTATATAAATATATATGTAAATAATACACATGTACATACCACACTAGCAATGCAACTTGTAGGACTTAGTTGAGTTTGATTGATAACATCAAGTGAAGTGAATGTCCTACTTCAAGAATGGTATTAAGCCATCAGCTTCACTTCAAAATTTTAGTTTGTTGTTCAATTCAATTCAAAAATATTGGAATGTCGTTCAGTTGAGTGTGATTAATGCAATTCCGTGACAATGTCTGTCAAAACGAAATGCTCCAGAAAGCCATTTTAAAGTCGCTGCTAGAACAATATATGATTGAATTAACAGCATTATTGATAAGTGCAAGTGCGTATAGAATCTGCGTTGTTTTGTAATATTTCCTTTTATAAGACATCATATAAATAAAAGTGTCATGCAGACGTACGGGGCCCCAAAAACCACAAAGGTGAAGGTAATGATGACTAGGGTTTTTGTTGCTTTCATCTACATTATATTTGCCTGGCTTCCTTGACCTTGACTGTGTAACTGTAAGACGTGTCTTCTTGCAGTTCTCCAAATTAGGGCATACAGCACAAGAATCATAAGCACTGGTAAATAAAAGACTAAAATATTGTCAAGAATTATCATACTCTGCATCTTATACACAAATCTCAATATAATATTAATAACAGCCTGAATTAAAGCTAAAGCCCAAGTAATGCAAAGTGCAGCAAACATGGCTTCTTTTCTCATGAGGGTGTGATACTTGAATGGATGAACAACAGCTACGTATCTTTCAGTAGCTATCAGGCACAGATGAAAAGAATGCATCTATGAAACTATTGTCCAATGACTACTTCAGCGCTTCAACAGTTAGGTGTCTGAAAAGTGTATGTATTATCACACCTTTGAAACTATTGTCCAATGACTACTTTAGCACTTCGACAGTTAGGCGTCTGAAATGTGTATGTATTACCACACCTATGAAACTATTGTGACTACTTTGGCACTTCAACAGTTAGATGCCAGCAATATGTACATATTATCACACTTGTGCAAATTTCATTTCATTTCTTTTCATTTCTGATCAGAATTGGCAGGTAAAACATTACCTACTGCAAACATTTCATTGAACACGATACAAAAACCAATTGTAATAACATGCTCACTATCAATATATTATACCACTATCAATACAACAAGGGCAGATACAGACTAGTGCACACAGTATATAGTATAGATACAAAAACCATTATTATTTCAATGAAAATTGTGCGAAAGCTCATAATTACCATTATATACACAAATTGTGAAATTTACCGTCTGCATTTTGACATTATTACACATTTGATAAAATTAATTTTTTCCATTTGTTATGCATTGATGAATCTGTCAGTTTCTATTATTATTAAATATGGTGTTGTAATTTATATTGTTAGTAGTTTATTACATGATTGATACAGCATGATCTTATATACATTAAAAAGTACAATAGCTATGATAACAAACCTTCTCTTTATAAATGCTAAGTGCACATACACAACGATGTAACGCAACTACTGTGCAACATGGAAGATTAGTTCTGTTGATATGCTGAGCAGTAATAATGTTTCAGTAAACATGCATACAACATTATAACCATAGACTATTATAAGTGGACATTGTTCGTCTATTGCGTGCTCTATTTGAAGAATTTTGCTCACTTGTGCGGTTTCTCAGTTTCATGCTATTAACGCAGTTATCATTAAGTGAAAGCAATTTACGTGAAAGTTTTTCGCATTAAGTTTTACAATTCACGTGAAAGCAACATTTTCTTGAAAGCCCATCTAAAATCAGTGCTAGACAGTGCATACACGATTGGATTAATGGCACTATTGATAAATCCAAATATATATAAAAACTCATCTATTTCCTTTTTCTCTTCGTAAGGCAATATATAACAAACTGTCTGATACAGAGAAATGGGACCACAACATACCAGAAAAGCAAAGGTAACAATGGCTAAAGTTTTTGTTGCTTTCATTTGCATCATGTTTGCCTGGCTTCCTTGACATTGACTGTGTATCTGCAAGACGTGCCTTCTTGCAGTTCTCCAAATAAGGACATACAGTACAAAAATCGTAAACACTGGTAAATAAAATGCTAAAGTGGCATCAACGACTAACAGACCTTGTGCATTGAAAATGATTCTGAAAATAAAGTAAATAGCTGCCTCGGTTAAGGCAAAAATCCAAGCAATGGAAAGTGCAGCAACAATGGCTTCTTTTCTCACGATGGTGTGATACTTGAATGGATGAACAACAGCCACATATCTTTCGGCTGCTATCAGACACAAGTGACATATACTTGCATTCACCATTCCAAGTTCAAATATGTACAGCACCGATACAAGCGCTTGGTTTGACAACACAGATGGATACAACACTGTGGTCACTTTTGCTGGTGTTGACAAACCAACAAGTAAATCAGTTACAGCAAGAGACGCAACAAGAACATTTGTTTTAGTTTGCAAACGAGGAATCTTACAAACTGCAATCAGAACTAATAAGTTTCCAGCTATTATAGTACTACTTAGTAGTATTAGCAGCAGAACTTTTATGGAAATCACAGAGTTTGGTAAAAATGTAACCGCATGTTCTGTTGTGTTCATAGTAGCAAAATCAACCAGTAACGAAGATGTATTCATGTTCAGAACATCTCATTTCGAAAAACGTTCGAAAGGTTTGCAAAAGTAGAGTATTTGCATTCGTAAATGTCCGTGTCATATTTTCACTGCAATCGAAAATCTGAAAACGCATTTACAAAGAAATCACTGTCAGAAATACAAGCAAACTACATATGATCATTTTCACAATGATACGGTATAATGTCATCCATGTTCAAAATGATGCAGTATAATGTCATTCATTCTCACAATGATGCAGTATAATGTCTTTCATTCTCACAATGATGCAATATAATGTCTTTCATTCTCACAATGATGCAGTATAATGTCTTTCATTCTCACAATGATGCAATATAATGTCTTTCATTATCACAATGATGCAGTATAATGTCATTTATTTTAAAAAGCACAACAGCTAGGATGATAACATTTTTATTCATAGGGATTTTATTACCACAAAGTACACATGCAAAACAAATACCCATTACTAGGCAAGTTTACTTTGATTCACGAAAGCATTTCAGTAATTAGGCAAGACCAATATGTATTGTTAGACGGCAGCCATAAAATTGCTCTAGCTTAAACTGCAAGTGTATGACGTCTGATTCCCGGCTGGCTGTATATACTTCATAAATGCATGCAATAAAGATTACCACACCTATGTAAATTAAGTTTGAATTTAATTCAAAACAATTTTTTCAGATACAAAGAAAGTATTCATAAAATTAGTTGAGCATATTAAATGGTAAAAGGTAAATGAGGATTACCTAAAAGAGAAAACTAATAAGCAAATTAAAAAATATATATACATATGAATCATTACACATAGGCCTGCAGAGTTAAGTAAGTCTGAAAGATTTGTGAAATACATGAGTTATAACATATGTCCCGCCATCTACTGTGAAGTTTAAGGGTGCAATACAGTGTTCCCTCGCTACTTCGCGGTTCGTTTATCGCGGACTTGCTGTTTTGCAGGTTTTTGGGGTAGTCTAAAGTATTTTTACACACAATGTATTGTACAGTAATGTATAGACATTATGGATTTTGCATAAAAAATCCAAAATGTATAAAAATATATTAAAAATATTAATTCTAACACTACCAAAGGCCCACGCAAAAAATTTTGCGTATAAATACGCGTATAATCAAAAATACGCAAACATCCTACATAGTCCTCATTTATAACACAAAGCCAGCAGCAGCTTTTAAATGAATTAAAGTTATAAGGCTATAGACAGAGTATAATGGATGACGTCACAACAATAATGGCTTTGCGTCAGCAGTTTTCCAAGCGAAAATTGTCAAAAATAGAACATCTAATTAACTCGTCGGTACTCCTCTTGGTGGACGTGTCCTAACATATAACCCACATCATCGTATAGCCCCGTTCTTCCTCTATCTCAAGAGCCATATATCTCCTTCCTAGAGTCCCACCAGACGCCGCTAAAACGTTTTTCCTGCAGACTGTTTGGTCAAAATTTCAAAAAAATCGCGAGTTGGGTCCGGGAAAACGCCCGTTGAGGGACGCCGTGGCCCTCTCGCAAATTCTAAATACGCCTATGACACCCAACACTGAACGGGCTATCGACCCATGGATAGCACCACCCCCGGCCCGTTCCCGTTCTTCAGAAATAAGAGATATAAATTTTGCAAAAAACGGCCGAAAAATGGCCATTTTTGGAGGTTTTTCGCCCCCCGTTCCTCGCTGTGGGCCCGATTCGAAAAATAAACTCCCAATGGCACGACACTAGATCGAGACCTTTCGTTTGATGTACAGATCACCGCAAATGGTGCCCTCGTCGAAGCTGTAGCCTCGAATCTTAAATATATATATATATATATATATATATATTAAGCCCATACCAGTAGAATTAATATATAGACTAGCAAAGGCCACGCAAAAAATTTTGCGTATAAATACACGTATTATCAAAAATACGCGAGCATCCTATCTAGTCCTTATTTATAACGCAAAGCCAGCAGCAGCAGCTTTTACTGAATTAAAGTCATAGACAAAGTACAATGGATGGCGTCAGAACAATGGCTTTGCGTTAGCAGTTTTCCAAGCAAAAATTGTTGAAAATAGAACATCTAATTAAATAAATCTAATAAATATATATACCAGTAGAATTAATATACGCGATAAAAGAAAATTATAAATCATAAAAAATTACCATTTACAGTAAATAGTGTATTTATTCGGCTGATGAATACGCACCAAAAATGAAATGTAGGACATATCTTCAATGGAGGGTACCCATATCAAATTTCTAAAATTACGTATCTAGGTTTAAGAACATTTTTATGAACATTTAAATAAAGTTTTTTAAAAGGTACATGTACAGTATGGGAAAAGTTTTTAAGGAATGGGAAAGGATTATGTATAAGAGTGTGGGGAGGGTTTATAAAGACTTAAAATAATGTATAACTACTAAAATAAGTATAGCGTCAATACTTCGCAAAAATTCGCTTAGCGCGGGTGGGCCTGGAACGGAACATTCGCGATAAGTGAGAGAACACTAGTAACAAAACTGGCCTTATACCTATTGAGTAAAAGAAACATATCTTATATCGATACACTCTGCATATGATGTATGTTTCTTATCAGGCAACATTATCTTTGAAAAGAATTGCCGACAACTAATGTTTATTCCATAATCGCACATCGTGACCCGGAATGGAATAAATTGCTTAGTGTGTACCTGATTTTAAGAATACTGCTCAACTGTACCCTTCATTTCAAGCATGTCACAGTTGAAAGCTCCAACACAAAAATGTTACTAAGTTATCGTCTCCATTTCAAGTTTATTACCCGACTATATGCTCAATTTCAATTATTGAATTCTCCGTACCAAAAACTTTGTTCAGTTGCATTCTCTACATCAAAAATATGTGTCTGATCTGTCTTAAGAATGTTGCTCAATCGCCAAGCAATCTCTTGGCAATTTATGTGGAAGCAAAAGTTTCTTGAAAGCCATTTTAAAGTCAGTGCTGGAAAACGCATAGATGACTGGATTAATGGCACTGTTTGTAAATCCAAGTGCAAGTAAATAAAAATATATTTCATATTCTTCATTATAACACAATAAATAACATAATGTGACGTACATATACGATGGACCCAACATACCAGAAAAACAAAGGTAACAATGGCTAGAGTTTTTGTTGCTTTCATCTGCATCACGTTTGCCTGGCTTCGTTGACCTTGACTGTGTATCTGTAAGACATGTCTTCTTGCCACTTTCCAAGCAAGGGTATAGAGTACAAAAATAATAAGCACTGGTACATAAAATGCTAAAATAGCATCAACAATAAACAAAATCTGATTTTTGAAAACAGTTCCGATCACAGTAATGACAGTTTGAGTAAGGGCAGAAGCCCAAACAATGCACAGTGCTGCAACAATGGTTTCTTTCCTCACGACGGTGTGATACTTGAATGGATGGACAACAGCCACATATCTCTCGGCTGCTATCAGGCACAGGTGAAAAACACTTGCATTTGCCATTCCAACTTCAAATGTGTGCTGCACAACTCTATAAACACTAAATTTGATTTCATAGCTGGACGCAGCAAAGCTGTCAATTCTACTGGTGCACATAAACCAACAAGTAAATCAGTTACTGCAAGCGACGCAATAAGAACATTTGTTTTAGTTTGCAAACGAGAAATTTTACAAATTGCAATCAGAACTAATAAGTTTCCTGTAATTATAAAAATGCCCGCTAATACAAATATCAGCAATGCCACCACGATCGAGACTCGGCAAAGAAAGTGGCCCCTCTTTCCGTTACGTTCATTCTCAGAGGAAAATGACATTGTATTCAAGTACACGGCAGGTTTACGTCTTGAGTAACAACTCAAAAGGACACTGCACTTTTACTGGTAAAGTCTACTATAACTTTAAGCCATCACAGAAGCTGTAAAAACAATAGTTTATCAACTTCTTATTTCATTTTAGTGAGTATTGATGTTAGTCAGTCGGTATTTCTAAGAACAAATTCCAAAAATGTAACATGGGGACATGATGTTCGTATTCCTTACACTGGACTGCTGCAGTTCAAAGGTCATTTAAATCAAAGAACACTACACTGGTGATAATATTCTAATAAGATTCTAATCACAAAACTCCTATAAACACTATGTACACGTGTGTAACAATTGTCCAATACAAAAATGAAATGCTCCACGAATGCTTACTATGGCACTTCAACTGTCAGATACCTGTAATGTGTATATTAACACACCTGTGCAAACTTAGTTGACACTTTTCACATTTGATTAGAATAGGCAGGTCAAATACGATCTACTGCAAACATTTCACTGAACACTATTATTATTATTATTATTGTTGTTGTTGTTGTTGGCATCCTTCTGTCTCGGAAGACAATGGAGTGTGCGCCAAGAGAGTCAGTTCTTGATCACATTTGACCTGCAGCGTCGACTGTGGCTGAGCAGTGCGATCCTTGAACGTCTCCAGGGCGCACGCCTGGGCAAGGTGTATTGGAGATCCTGAGTTGCCCAGACAACAGGAACCCCCTCTCTTCCTCCCTGGTGTAGTCCAAAGGAAAGCGGAGCGATACGTTTGGCACCAGGTTGGCTGCAGGAGCTGCCGGAGTCAGTGAGCATGCTGCACTGGTCCGCCTTTGGGGCTCCACTCCTGATTTGGAAGGTTTACTCCTCTACACATGGCCGTTGGGTCACTTGACCTCCTCCGCCCTCTAGCCGTTGGCTGCTTGTGCAGCTCCTCCGCCTAGTGTCGAGATACAGTGTGGGCATCCCGCAAGCCTACAGCACCTGGTATTTCTAGGCGGTCACCCATCCAAATACTAACCAGGTTTATGTTGCTGGTGATCAGATGAGAACCGGTGTTTTCAATGCGATATGGCCGTAGTTATTATTATTACAATTATTATTATTATTATTATTATTATTATTATTATTATTATTATTATTATTATTATTATTATCATTATTATTATTATTATTATTATTATTATTATTATTATTATTATTATTATTATTATTATTATTATTATTATTATTATTATTATTATTATTATTATTATTATTATTGTTATTATTATTATTATTATTATTATTATTATTATTATTATTATTATTATTATTATTATTATTGTTATTGTTATTATTATTATTATTATTATTACTATTATTATTATTATTATTATTGTTATTATTATTATTATTATTATTATTATTATTATTATTATTATTATTATTATTATTATTGGGTAATTGTAGCTAGAATGGTAGCCAAAAATGACAGCAAAATACAATAATTTAAATTACCCAAAGTACTCCCCGTACAAAGGGGACAACATAGTGCAGCATATCATACAGTACAATAATACAAGTGTAAACATTAGTACTAAACTTTACGTATCTATGACAATAACAATTAACAGAACGTGCAAAATTATAAAAAAAAACATTACGAGTTTTGATAGAGATGGCTGGAATTTTGGTAGAATTCCATGAATTCATTACTCGACATGCTAAACAGTCTCATTCTTAAGCTTTGATCACACTTTTTGCAGCAAAAGGTCAAAGGGTAAGGTCACAAGTCAAAATCAAAACTGACATGAAGGTATAACCATCAGCTTGGCAAGACCTTGAGTTTCATTCACGTTTGCAGAGGTCACAATCACAAGGTCAAAAACTGCCAAAATCAAATGCAATTGGGCCCAACGAACAACGAAAATTCGTCTCAGCAAACATTTTCCTGCAGAATGTAAGCCAAGTCCACAATTTTTCTCAAAAAGTAAATCTATATTTGTAAAAAGTGCAAAACGCAAATTTGAAGAAGAGAAGATTTTAAGAACACAACATGCCTCTGTCTTCCGCTGACCGAACCTTAGTTGAGAAACAAAAGTTGACGGTGTATCAGGTCAAAGTTCAGAGATAAAAAGTTACAGTTAACGAGCTGTCACTCACCCAAGAAGCTGCAGTTGGTATGTAAGATCCACCCGATGCGCCTAAAACCATCTTCACATTTTTATTTTCGTCTAGAATGATCGAAGGCGACATTGAAGACTGCGGTCTTTTTCCCGGCTCAATGAAATTAGCCGGTGTTGGAGGCAGATCAAAGAAATTTGTCATATTTGGTGCAGAAAAGTGGTCCATCTCATTGTTGAGTATGATGCCAGTTGACCTTGATCTACGCATCGCTCCAAAACTAAATAAAGTGAAATTACTGAGAGAAACTAAACTAAATCACTGTTAAAGAAAAAGTTAAAAACTACGGCAATTTTTGAATTAAAAATAACGAAACTACTAGATCTAATTGTTTTGCAATTTTTTATATACCACGTTGAGGATATAAATTTGTAGCGTGGTAGCTTTGTGTGTCTCGCATAGCCTAGCTGAAGTCTTCTGGTTTCTGGAAGAAGAATTTAGGCTGTGCAAGATGCAGAGGGCTTCCACACTAATCTGCGCCCTTTAAGTACAGATATGTTGAGAATATGACTGGAGATTCGAAGACATCTTTTGATTATTGTACGATGATATTTTCTCAGTCTCCACTGTGATTTACAGAATAACCCCAATTCGACAAATTTGAATTTTCAAATCATTCAGTGCGATCTGTTTTCAGCCCCAATTGTGCCTTTCAAGACTGCATTCTCTACAAGACGCACAATTTAGGTCTGCTTATTAAATACATCCAGAAAATGTTCAAGATATGTACTCCAGCACATGTTGCAGATGTCTCACAAACATTCTTCTGAACACCATTTAATCAAAGGCATGTTCTTGGATAATCTCAATTTTTACTTTGTTTTTCAGGTAGGATAGATCCTATGAGTTCAGAGAGGAATTTGCATGCAGTTCAGTTTGCTCGTCTCCGATTTTACCATTATACCCATTAAGATTGCTGGCTGTATTGGGCGTATGACGCTTCAACGCAATACATTTAAAGCATTCATTAATAATCTATTGTCTTAGCGATAGGAAAACCGGGTGAATTAGAATACTACGGTAAAGTGATGTAATAACAGTTTATGCTTTGAATAAATACCAACAAATGTCTCTGCAAATGTCATCGTTTGTTTCATGAGTGCAGAAAAATTTCTAGTGAGAATTTTTCATTTTTCAACCATTTTTTGTACGGATGCGATGTCACTGTAAAGGTTTTCAGAACTTTAAACATCATTGCTAAATTAACCCTTTCATACCCGTTGTATCCCGTGGCATACGAGAATATTTTCTGTCTTTAAAATTGATAAAATTTTAAAACTGACAGTTATTTGATCTGTTAATAGTTATTTTGATTTAAGTCAATAACAATAGACTAAAAATAGTGATAAAATGGCAAACTAGAAAATCTACATAGCACAAAAAACTGTGCAAGGTGCAGTACTTTAGAGACGACTTTGTACAGATCAGCATAGCATGCATACTAAATGTCTTGAATCACATTTTTTGCTTTTGTTGTGTTTTTAAAAAAGTCGGGCTTTGTTTTTTTGCACATGACAAAGAATGTTGTTTATCCCACAGGATACACTGGGAAAAACGGTTGTAATTCACTTTCGTAATAATAGACACAGGAATGCAATGATGTGCAAAAACTGTTTTGTTGTTACACTCTATAATGCAATGGTGTGTAAAAACCTCTTAAATATTTAACAAAATTTTGCACTAATTTTGAAATCGGTTTATGTTTGCCTGGATCAATGAGAAAAGATTGTTAGACCGACTGTGACGTGGGACAAAGTGAAATGGGGCAAGCAGAAAACATTTCACTTTGCCCTTGCGAAATTATGATATATAGACAGCTAATCTGCTTTAAACTCGAATATATTCGTTTAACAATTATAGTGCAATATTAAAAATGTATCCGTTTCCGTTCAATATCAATTACTATAATTCTTATAAATTTATTTATTTATGTATTTATTTATTTATTTTGTGCGTGTATTTATTTAATACTAAATCTTTATTTATAACTGAGCCTTTTGAGTGCGACGTGTTATAAGTTCGTGCTGCCATCTACTACCTATAAAAAGACTTATTTCTGCCAGACAACTCGAGAGTAACAGCTGTCTGTTTTTGATTTAGTTATTAAGTTGACTCTATGCATGTATAATATCCTATCATTGCCATGCATGTATAATACATGAAAGTAACTAAAAGAAGCCATACTGTAGATAAGCATGTGTAATACGTAATAGCAACTAAAAGAAGCCATACTCTGTTTATGCATGTGCGATACATCAAAGTGCACAAAGAAGCCATATTTTAGCTATGCATGTGCAATACATCAAAGTGCCTAAAGAAGCCATATTTTAGCTATGCATGTGCAATACATCAAAGTGCCTAAAGAAGCCATATTTTAGCTATGCATGTGCAATACATCAAAGTGCCTAAAGAAGCCATATTTTAGCTATGCATGTGCAATACATCAAAGTGCCTAAAGAAGCCATATTTTAGCTATGCATGTGTAATACATTACAGTAATTAAAAGAAGTCATACTCTGGCTATGCATGGTAATCCTGTGAAAGACTTTGTCAGACTCACCTACTAAAATAATTTTTTTGTTGGAATCATTCATTTCACTTTACTACAATGTCACATTTTTCTTTGCTCCCATACTTTGCACCAAAGTGATGAAAATAATATTTAAAATAGCGATCTTAAATACTACTATAATGATCATGGGAACTAAGTAACATTTTCTGTAAGAATCAGGAAAGACAGCGCCAACAGAAGACAGGTGGCAGTGCTGTACACCTTAACATTAATTAGACACAAGTTATAAGTTTATTTATTTCCACTCTGCATCTAACAGTTATAATAAAAATACAGATAATTTCACTGAAGTAAATATAAATATAAATGCAATATTATCCAGAAATTACAAAATGCAGCATATACATGTGCAAATTACATTATAGAATAATTTTGATGCATACAGTTTGAGCCTAAAAGCATAGCTTGACAGGCCAAAGTGTGCGTGGAAATCTTAAAAAAGTGATTAATAATTGAAATAATAATAATATATACATAAAAGGGTGGGGGAGTAGTGAATGAAGTAAAACTGCTTAACCCGTTTCACTTTGCCCCCAACTTCCGCTGCTTTGGTGAATATTGTTCTGTCACATTAGGCCCACTCGCTGTTTCTATGCAAAAGATTTTGTTTCCCCTGAATTAATTATTCAGTTAAATAATACCTGCACTATTATTCAATTACCTGCACTATTATTCAATTACCTGCACTATTATTCAATTACCTGCACTATCACTAACTGGTGAAAGAACCCGGGAAACAGACATATTAGACTTCGGAACCAAAATGAGATTTGTGAATGTAAAAGTAGTAAAAGCTTGTAAAAAATGGTTGTTGTTTCTTCTCCTCTTTTCCTTCTTCCTATCCATAATCTTACTATTTTTTTCATTCCATCATGTCTACTAACCCTAACCATTCTTTCATTCACTCATCCTCCCCTTCCTTCCTTCTTCCTATCCCTAATCTTACTATTTTTTCCATTCCATCATGTCTACTAACCCTAACCATTCTTTCATTCACTCATTCTCCCCTCCCTTCCTTCTTCCTATCCATAATCTTACTATTTTTTTCCATTCCATCATGTCTACTAACCCTAACCATTCTTTCATTCACTCATCCTCCCCTCCCTTCCTTCTTCCTATCCCTAATCTTACTATTTTTTTCATTCCATCATGTCTACTAACCCTAACCATTCTTTCATTCACTCATCCTCCCCTCCCTTCCTTCTTCCTATCCCTAATCTTACTATTTTTTCCATTCCATCATGTCTACTAACCCTAACCATTCTTTCATTCACTCATTCTCCCCTCCCTTCCTTCTTCCTATCCCTAATCTTACTATTTTTTTCCATTCCATCATGTCTACTAACCCTAACCATTCTTTCATTCACTCATCCTCCCCTCCCTTCCTTCTTCCTATCCCTAATCTTACCATTTTTTTCCATTCCATCATGTCTACTAACCCTAACCATTCTTTCATTCACTCATTCGTGCCACCCTAACAAGCCAAGCTTTCAAAGTGTCATACAGCAACTCTTTTATTTGGTTAATTTGACTTCATCAACGTTTTTTTACCTACACTGTTTCTTTTTGTTTCAATAATATTGTATGTCGATGTATTTTATATGTATTGCTGGAGTGAAATAAATTGATTGATTGATTGAAAAATCGAGATTAAAAATAATGTGTATTTACGTGATTAAAATGTTTATTACGAATTACATCATGAAGTGAACTAATACAAATTCGGGGAATGAAAATCACTCTTCTACGCATATTATAATTCTGAATTCAAATTGAAATCTGAATTCACTATATCATCACAATACACTAAAAGACTGATATTACATACTTAACAATAGCAAACATAATAGCTGCAGTACGGATGTTTACATTGGGGAAGATTTTGGATTTGGAAAATGTATCATTTGGGTAAATAAAATTTTACTTTTTTTGACGTCATGTCTCATATTCAGTCAAAGGCGAAGGACCTAGGTCATTCTCTCATAACAAAAATCAATGTTAAATTGCTGCGGCCTTCATACTGCTATGGCGCATTGATATGGCAACTTGATTAGTTCGCATGCCCATAACAACACTGGCAATGTTGTTAGGTTTAGTTAATAATTAACAGTCTGTGAATGATTTAGTGCATTTATTTGCTAATTATATAGGCTTTTTTATCTGGTATTTAATTTGCAGTACTGCCGTACAAAAATAAAGAGCACTAACTGCGGTTTTAATTCAAACAGGTGGCGCTCTTTGTTGCTATTACAATGAAATTTCATTTTAAGCAGTAGTTTTCGCACAATAAGTAATTTCCCGTGACAGCTAGGGAGTGCAAGAACGACCCCATTACAGAACTAAAGGCAGTAACTGTCCAGGGAACTATGAGAATTGATACTTATGGGATTTCACTGTACAGAAATAAAAGCAGTAACTTTCCTGCAGACTAAACAGCAGTATCTTTGTTACATTTGTGGCTTGTCTTCCAATAGAATACAAATTTAAATGCAGACACTAGTGTTTTGCTTTATGAGAAATTACACGGGCCCCATTGTTAAGCTGAGAGTGCAAGAAGCAGCACCTGCCAAAACAATAGGTTGTGTCCTTTAATTTTATTTATAAATGAACGGCTTTGCTTCTGTTTTAGGAAAATAACAGACACTTATTAAGCGAGAATTCTACAACACAAAAGTATGAAGGAACGCGAAATGTTTACAGTAAACGTGAAAATCTGGAAAACGTTTGAGTGTATCTGAAAATACAGGTATACAAGAGAATGTGTAAGTGGCGTCCGTGTGAATGTGCGTGCGTGTCTCTCAGCGGCCTACTTCGCCTTACATAGGGTGCCAGGGAACATTCTGGACGTTTCCTTCTAGAACATTCTACAAGGTAAGACGATTATTCTAACGGAACATTCTACAATGTTCTATTTAATTCTAATAGATGCCAGCGATCTCCACAAGAGGGAATAACGGAGTTCACAACAGAAACATTAATAATTAACATCAATATCATAAATAATATGGGAATGGTTTGCAGCAAGCCATCCGTTAACTACGTATCGTCACCATAGTTTTTATCACTAGTTGCATACAGGGGGCGTATCAAGATATTACGATGCTTTAGAATCAGTAGTTCCTAAATTGCGGGTCATGATCCTCAAAAGGATCGTGAGGATTTTTCTGGGGGTCACGGAGGGTCCAACTGTAAGTACGTTCAGTTCCTTCTCATTAAAATACATGATTAAATCAATCCTTGTTAACAAATATTACTAAACAATAAACATTTTTAGTTATTGCACCGTCTGTTGTGATTAATGTATCTGCAATGTTAAAAATGAGTACGTTTTCAGGAGGCTTATAAAAGTGGGGGTCATATTAACTTTGGTACTACTGAAAGGAGGTAGATGGGGCTCTTTAGCCTTGGCCGGCAATCCATCAAGGTGAAGGAAAACACTGATCACAACTGCCTTGTGGCTATGCCCTCCATGAGAAGGGCTTGGGGAGTAAACCTCAAAGGAAAAATCCGGAGCTGGAGTCCCTATAGGTGGGTCATGTTGCATAGCACCATGATTCCGACAACTCCTGCGACGCCTGTAGTACCAGATGTACTGGCTCTGCCTTTCCCATGGATCATACTTCTGGCGTGGAGAGAGTGAGGCTGGCGACTTGGAACAATCCCTCCCTCACTTTAAACTAAGTCATGATGACAGGTCACCATCTGGCGTGGAGAGAGTGAGGCTGGCGACCTAGTGCAATCCCTCCCTCACTTTAAACTAAGTCATGATGACAGGTCACCACCTGACGTGGAGAGAGTGAGGCTGATGACCTGGTGCAATCCCTCCCTCACTTTAAACCAAGTCATGATGACAGGTCACCACCAAAAATTCAAACTCCTTTGGCGATGGGGGAGTGACAACCCCCCCCCCCCAAACTGACCTTTTATCCCTGTCACTATGGTCATCTTCGATTCGAAGGACGAGCATCACTACTGAAAGGGGTCACTTAGTGAAAAAGTGTGGGAACCACTGCATATATCAGACTGAAAATTCAGTCCCACGTATCTCTATTATGGATTTATGATTGTTTATATTCGAGCTGCAACAAGCAATTGCGTGTGGTGTGATAGTAACTCTATAACCCAGTACCTAGGTGGTTATTGTTAATTAGTAATAATGACCTATACTCCATGGTGTTCATATCTAAGTAGGATGCGCAATACCTAAGTAGGTATTTTGTAATACCTTTTACGTAATTATTGTTGCGTTTGTTATGCAGCTCTTATATAGCAGATTAAGATGTAACTGCCTGTGACGTGTTATAAAATACGCTTTATACGAGTGTGAAAGCATACGCCTTTTTTCGAGGAGAGTAAGAATTTTTTAACACTGGGTCCCTAAAATCTGGCGCCTCTCAAAATTTGCCAACCTAGACTATCGTCTAGTTAATATATTGATAAACATTCCCCTGATAGCAACCGTATGATTATTTCATGTAATGCTCTGTGATCGTTACTATAAGTGAATAACAGCAATTACGCAAACCATTTGACTTGCAGCCGCTGCAATGGATTGGTCAAAATTTCAAAGCAGCATTTTTCTTATCGTGCTGTATCCTTGGCTGAGTTTAGCAAGTGATTTAACTCTAACAAATTATAAAAAAGTGTTGACAAATAAAATTATAGCAGGGTGCATTCTTGACACAAGATACGTCCGTAGTACACTTGATTGTGCACGCCAGTGTATCAAGCAGCCAAGATGTATTGGTTACGGCACAGGTCCAAGCGACAACAAAATATTGTGTGATCTAAGTGCCCATGCAGCAAGTAACTTTGCTCAAACTGTAATGGATAATTTTAATTTTTACCAGAAAGGTAAAGTTTTGTTAATATCTTTGGTAGTTCAATTTAAATGCTTAATTTTAATTAGTAGAAGTCCTACACTAAAAC
>JAQGDQ010001292.1:35000-49268 GCA_030141605.1 Tubiluchus corallicola
AGTAGTAGTAGTAGTAGTAGTAGTAGTAGTAGTAGTAGTAGTAGTAGTAGTAGTAGTTGTAGTTGTAGTTGTAGTTGTAGTTGTAGTTGTAGTTGTAGTTGTAGTTGTAGTTGTAGTAGTAGTAGTAGTAGTAGTAGTAGTAGTAGTAGTAGTAGTAGTAGTAGTAGTAGTAGTAGTAGTAGTAGTAGTAGTTGTAGTTGTTGATGCGCCCAAACCAATATTAACAAAAACGGCAATACGGCTTTGATTTGGTGCGATAAACTTGAAATGAAATTATTTTATAAAGCACAAGATCGAAAAAATAAGAAGAAAATACACTGCAAAAATTTAATGAAAAATAATAATAATCGACAAGTAAGCAAATGAGTTGAGAAAAACCAACTGTAGGTAGATTTAGTATTACACATTTGAAATCAAGATTAAAGGGAAAATATACTATTGTTGCTTTACAAAATACTAGCAGTAGATCGCTTATGAAATCAATTATTAATTAATTAATTAATTAATTGTCGTCACTACCTGATACACAATATTTAACATGGATATAACCAGGATTTGCCTGGATTAGCCAACTATTTTTGTTTATTTGTTCATTTTAATATGAAAGAATATTTTTCTGCCATGTTTATAAGAAATCTTAAATGTTGATCAAAAGCGTTTGTTTTGGCAGTTAGCGTGTACGAATTCATCTATAAATGTTTCAGATTTTCAGTTAACCTTCTAGTTAGCCAAGAGTCAGTTGTCAGCACTGTAGCATTTCACTTCGATGTTCGTTTTTGGGAGGGCATTACGGTACTTAACACCCGACTGGGTCCACATTGGGGTCCTGAAGAAAGACAGACCACCTGGTTTCCATTTGAAGTAGGAAAGGAATTTGTCTTGGACATCGACATGCTTGAGGACAAGTAAGACAGGCAGTTTGTTTCATAATTATAATTTTTTTTGTTTAAAAGTTTGTTCGTCCTTAGAGAATGAAAATGAATCATTAAATCATTTGTAGCGTCATGTTATGCTGTTTAACGTGGTTGCAAATGCATTGAAATATCCCCTCTTATCCATGGCTCAGTTTGTACTGCTCACAGGTTCAGTGTTTGCACCCGAATAAGACATAACAACTGTAGAATTCAGAACCTGATCTTTCTTAGTTTTTGCCTTTGTAAAGTGGGTCATCAACTTGCAACAACAGTAGTAAAAAAATAGTTAGTTTCATAAATGCTCTACTTTATGTAAAGTAAGCATACTTGTTTTCAGTGAGTGGTAATAGTGACTATATCTAACAGTTATTTGTAGCACCACTAGCCGCCACTAAGTATGACCACTTTTTAATGGCTGTCCTCACGTGTTTTGCAACAAGCCGCAAGTTACACGTCAAAGTGAAAGCTTAAAAATTTCCTGCCTGTTTCAGGTTTTCTGTCACAATCGATGGAAGCCACTTTGCAGATTACCAGCACCGATTCAAGCCTATTTGTGTTATGAATGAGATTTTTGTAGCGGGCGATATAGAAATTCAGAAGTACATCCAATATGGTCCACCTGTGTAGGAGAGAAAGACATTCAGAAGTACATCCAATATGGTCCACCTGTGTAGGAGAGAAAGACATTCAGAAGTACATTCAATATTGTCCACCTGTGTAAGAGAGAAAGACATTCAGAAGTACATACAACATGGTCCACCTGTGTAAGAGAGAAAGACATTCAAAAGTACATTCAACATGGTCCACCTGTGTAAGAGAAAAAGACATTCAAAAGTACATTCAATATGGTCCACCTGTGTAAGAGAGAAAGACATTCAAAAGTACATCCAATATGATCCAGTTGTGAATGAGAGACATGTATCTGTATCCACGATTGTAGATCCAACATGCCCCACCTGAGTAAGAAAGACATCGGCGACTCCACGACTCTGCATCCAGCATGGTCAACATCCACAAGTACATCCAATATTTTCCACCAGAGAGAGAGAGAGAGTACTAATTCAGATAAAATATTTCACATTATAGTGTTTAAACCTGGGATTTTCATGCGAAACTCACGCATTCTCTTGAAAAGCCATGGCTATTAAAGTGCTTTATGTACTTTTTGTATCACTTATTTTTATGCTTAATAAAGTTCTATACCTTGAGTGATCCCTTGTTTTTATTTTAGGTGAACTGTGACTATTTTTTGGCTTAACATGACAGGAGTATTTATTAAGAATCTTGTCTAAAAACAAAAAAATTATTGGTTATTAACATCATTACAATTTAAAATATCAGACTTCGTTACATTTGTGGCCTGTCTTCCATCAGAATACAAATTTAAATGCAGACATTAGTGTTTGGCTTTATGAGAAATTACATGGGCCCCATTGTTAAGCTGAGAGTGCAAGAAGCAGTACCTGCCAAAACAATAGGTTGTGGCCTTTAATTCTATTTATAAATGGACGGCTTTGCTTCTGTTTTAGCAGAATTTGCAGACAGTTATATAATAATGTTTAGATATTCACCTTCATTAGTGGCATAATTATTTCGAAGCAACATTGCAAACTTTAATTGCATTTTTCTCAAAACAAGATTTTGTAGTTATTGCCCTTTATTTTGTTTGCAAGGCATAATATGGGAATAATGGAATTCACAATAGAAATACGATGAGCAATTGAGACTGGTTTGCTATAGATCATTCCCCATTTTTCTGATGACATTAATATTAATAATTAACATTAATATCATAAGTAACATGGGAGCTTTTGCAGCAATAGCCTCAACTACGTAAGGTAGCCATAGTTTTTATCACTAGCTGCATGCAGCGGGCATATCAATACATTACGGTGTTTTTGATTGATAATTCAGTCCCCCACCCATCTCTACTATGGATTTATGATTGTTTATATTTGAACTGCAATGAATAATTACTTGTGGCGTGTTACAAAATATGCGCTTTATATGAATATGAAATAAATAGATTTTTCGAGGAGAATAAGGATTTTTTAACACTGGGTCCCTAAATCTGGCGCCCTCAAAATTTTGGCGCCCTCTAGGCTACACCTAGTTAGTTACGCATGATTATTTCATGTAATGCTCTGCGCGACGTTTTTATAGTGGATAAAAACAATCACCTAAAACATTTGACTTGCAGCCGCTGCAATGGATTGGTCAAAATTTCAAAGCAGCATTTTTCTTATCGTGCTGTATCCTTGGCTGAGTTTAGCAAGTGATTTAACTCTAACAAATTATAAAAAAGTGTTGACAAATAAAATTATAGCAGGGTGCATTCTTGACACAAGATACGTCCGTAGTACACTTGATTGTGCACGCCAGTGTATCATGCAGCCAAGATGTATTGGTTACGGCACAGGTCCAAGCGACAACAAAATATTGTGTGATCTAAGTGCTCATGCAGCAAGTAACTTTGCTCAAACTGTAATGGATAATTTTAATTTTTACCAGAAAGGTAAAGTTTTGTTAATATCTTTGGTAGTTCAATTTAAATGCTTAATTTTAATTAGTAGAAATCCTACACTAAAACACCATAATTACGGTGAAATGAGTATAAGGCTGGAATTGTGGCCTCTTGGTTATTTCGTCAATTAGTCAGTGGGTTGATGAGAAGAGGTAGATACGGTGGCTGTGACATCACAATTAGTTTGCAACTCAATACACTGAAGGCAAATTATCGATGTTGGTTATTGTTAAACATGGTTTACGATTGATGATGTACGACTCTTAACTAATGCTAAAGAAGCCACTTTAGTGACGTTTAAATACTCATAGTATGTACCGGCCCATACAAAAATGTGGTCCTATTTAAAATAAGTTTGTAAAAATGTCACAAAAATTGTGGACCCTTTTCACATTTTAGCCCTCATCTGAATATTCTTTCATACCAAATTTCTTCTTATTATACCTTAATGCTTATCTAATTCACAGCTAAAGGTCATAAATCGTCAGTATTCATACTTTTTTGACTTATTAAGTAACGAATTTTAGGAGAATAAATATTGATAAGATAAATACAAATAATTTGGCGAGGAACTAATATCAAATACATGAAAGAGCCAGCCTCTAGGAGTCAAAATGATGTTTATTAAGTGCAAACAATCGTTTCTACAGATGTGATCATTATCAATGCTAGAAGTCAAGCTAAAAAGAATAATTTGCACATCTATGACGCCAATATTGTCATATTTTGTGCCGTGGTATTAATGTATCATAAATACATTAATTATTTTTTGGCTTGATTTCTAGCATTGAAAAAGACACGTATGTTGAAACGATTGTCTGAGTCTAATAAACATCATGTTGAACTAATATCAGTTCTTACTAAGTGAAAGGCCCGTATAGAATCAAGGATAATCACATTAGTCACAGTAGTAAATTAATTCTGAAGTTCAAGATTCTGTCCAAGCTAGTTCACTAATTTTATAGCTGACTTTCACTGTCTTTTATAGACGACATTTTGGATCCAGCTGATGTTATCGTCTATGATGAAAAATTGGAGTCTAACGTAAGTAGCTGGGACATACACGAGTTCTTGATCATAATTATGATATACTCTTTTTAAAGAACTACTTTAAACATCAACTTGGATCAACAGTCTGTTGTAGGTAGAGTTTTGTTAATAGCAAAATGTACCTAGCTATAATTGCTACTTTACCCTACTGATGCAAATTTATATAAGAGTTAGCCAGTTACTTAATATACTATACCTTTGCAACTGATTTGTTTCTGATGAAACTGATTTCAATAATGCAACCAAAAACAACATTGTTAATAGCGATTCGGTATATCTTTATTACTTACATTTCGACACAGTCTTGAATCATCGTCAGAGCACTAGCTTGTGCAAATTAGAGGTGACCATTCTCTATCAAAAAACGAATTCGATTCGAATCGAATCGAATTTTTGACTTTCAAACACGGATCATACCGAATTTCAATACTTCGAATCCCGATCGAAATCGAATTCAGTTTTAAGGATTTTTAAATAAATTTTCGGACCATACATAAAAAGCAGTCTCGCAAAGATCGTGCATATTGCTTGATATTGTTCTGCAGTAAAAGCACTAATAATTTGTTTAAAAATTGTGCACTGAAAAACCAAATTGTGCTGACTGCATGCCGTTTCAAACGTTTTAATAAAAATGAATATATGTAGTTGAAGTGGTGGTTTATTCAGATCCGTAATTTTAGGTTTGATTCGAATTAAAAAAACTATTTCGAATTGAAGTCGAACTTTCGAATACGAACGTCCTCTGTTCAACCTAGTGAAAGTGTTCTGACAATGAAGCACGTTTGCATCGAAACATAAGCTGTAAAGAGGAGCCATGTTGTTATCAACAATACCCGTCTTTTTCAACAATACAAGTATAAACCTACTGTGCATAAACTGTTCATTATTATTTATTTGTCACTGTTGCTGACTGTTTATACTTTCCATACTTACAGAGGTCCATGTATCCACCTTTGAATGACGTAGACGTGCCTTTTGTACATGAAATCTACGGCGCAAGAAATGGCACAACGTTTTACATAGAGGGCAGAGTGATCGACATTCTTGTAGAGCATACGTAGGCATTTGTATTTACCAAAATAACTTCCAAGTGTGACCAGTCACTTGTCTTTGCTTTAACTCACATGTTTTCCTTTTAGGAACACAATATACTATACATTTAACATAGATATGACCAGGATTTGCAAAATTCATCATTAACATAATTTATTTTCAAACACATGTAGAGTTAAGTCAGAAAAGTGGTTCAATTAAAAGAAGTATTATAGTAGTGAAAATAAATATAAATATTAAACCCTGACAACAACAACAACAACAACAACAACAACAACAGCAACAACAACAACAACAACAACAATAACAACAACAACAAAAGGATGGCTATTATTTACATACAAGAAGACAAAGCAATTTAAAAAAAACACCGCACATTCTAGCGTATCTCTCAATTGATACTTTGTTAAAAATTAAAGTTCATGTTTCCTACACATCTTAAACAATCTTTTGCTAAGTTAATTGTCGCTATCTGTCTGGAATTTAACTCGCATCATTTTACAATTTTGCGAGATAATACATGAAAATTACATTTTCTAGGGTAAAATTATTTTCTATAATAATTCTATAACAAGTAGTAGTAGTAGTAGTAGTAGTAGTAGTAGTAGTAGTAGTAGTAGTAGTAGTAGTAGTAGTAGTAGTAGTAGTAGTAGTAGTAGTAGTAGTAGTAGTAATTGTATTTCTATAATAATTCTATAACAAGTAGTAGTAGTAGTTGTAGTAGTTGCTGTAGTAGTAGTAGTAGTAATTGTAGCAGTGGTAGTAGTAGTAGTAGTAGTAGTAATTGTAGTAGTGGTAGTAGTAATAGTAGTAGTAGTAGTAGTAGTAGTAGTAGTAGTAGTAGTAGTAGTAGTAGTAATTGTAGTAGTGGTGGTAGTAGTAGTAGTAGTAGTAGTAGTAGTAGTAGTAGTAGTAGTAGTAGTAGTAGTGGTAGTAGTAGTAGTAGTAGTAGTAGTAGTATTAGTAGTAGTTGTTGTTGTTGTTAGGTAAGCAAACTCCTCCAAAAATCGAATTCGAATCGAATTTCAAGATTTCGAATTCATTACTAACCATTTTCGAATCAAATTTCGAATAACGTGTGCAAAAATCTAAATTTATTTGTGGTGTATGAAAATATTTATTATGTGAATTACATATAAGTATACATCAAAAGCCATGCCCTTTCCAATCTTCTAGCAGTAATAGTTTTTCACCCGTGGCTGGTGTTAATGAAGCCCGCTTTTTGGAAATCAAAAAGCCCATCCAGCTAAAAAGCCTTTCACTTGGCACAGTACTAGCAGGAACAGAGAACAGTCTTAATGGTAAAATTTTCAAGTTAGGATAAACTGTAGATCTTGATTGCCAATATTGCAGACTTCATATTCAACATGTGTGCTATTTTCAAGCAAGTAAGCCTTGAACTCCGAACAAAGCTTTTCATCAAAGGACTGAGCATTTGCAGGTTTGTGTTCCTGATTTGGTTCTCCTTCCTCTGAATCAGAATCAAGACTAAACTGTGAAGCATGGTATACTTTTTGCTTCTTTTCTTGTATGATACCACATTGGTTCACAGTCCCGATTCGAAGTTTTGCGGCAGCTTTCAATATTATATCCAACCTTTCCTCGGGCTCTCTTTCCTCTCTAGGTAAGGCTTTCCCATCTTTAAACCTTGGGTCAAGCAATGTAGCTGCTTTGTGCAAAATACAAGCAGCTGAATGCTCCATTCTTGAAATAAAATTTCACACTATAGTTGCTTTAAGGCTGCATATGTTTCGAGGTTCTGTAACTTCATTGGGTTTCATAGTAACGCGTAAAGGCTTCATGATGGGATACACTATCCAACTTGAAACGAAACGGTCGCCATCTAAATCATCTGTAACCTGTGCCACTGGTTTTATCGCTTTCACAATCTGGTCCAGTCTGGCTTCTTCTGCTAGTAGGAGTGCTGGTGGTGATAAAGCACAGATGCCTTCTTTTAATTCTATTAATCTCTGCATTGTAAAGAAAGTACTGTTCCAGCGTCTTTCCACATCAGTAGTTAGAGTGTAAGCTGTTTTTCCTATTTGACCACTTTCATATTCTTTCAAGGCATGCGTAGAAAAACAGGAGTGTTTAAAATGGCTGATTAAGCGTTTTGCTTTTAACAACAGTGGTTCAATGTTGGCTGCAGCTATGCCAGCTTTAAAAGGCGAGTTCAATGCATGACAGGCACATATGTTTGCAAATGCTGATACATCTACTTCAATTTCTCCATCTCCAGAGGTACGATGAAGCAGAGCAAGAAATTGTAATGTAGCTTTTTTCACATTACTAGCTTGGTTAATCACAAAATTTTTTCTTTTATTCCCAAAGCTGTTACAATCACCTCCAAACGTTTAGCTGTGTTCTCTGCTGAATGTTTCTGTGGGACATGCAGACAAGCTATTCTGAGTGAAACCAATTTGTAGTTTTTTACAAAGTGTGCAGTAACACCTAAAAAAGCATCGCAAGATATACTTGACCAGAAGTCATAAGTTAGCGAACTGTAATCTACAGATTCTCGGAATGACATAACTTTGGCTCTTGTTAAATCATATTGGTTGCAGATATTTCATTTAACAGTAAACCGAGATGGCAACTTCAGGGAAGCATCACCAGTAGCTATTCTGAACGCTTCAATAAGGTCTGTGTTCTCAATAGCTGCAAAAGGCTGACCACTGTTTATAACCCACAACGACAATTGTTTTTTTATAGCTGCCTCTTCTGGTGGATTAATTTTAGTGCTAGGATAGACATCATCAACTTTTGTTTCCTTGGTGTGAGATTTTTCTGCAACCAAATCAGGGTGAGCCTAAAAAGTAAAAAAGATGGAAAAATACAGTGAAAGTAGAAAGTACAATCGCACATCGATTGATGTGTCATCCCTTGATGTATCTTCTATTCTTTCACAGCATAAAAATTGAATTGTCTAAGCTTTTTGCATTGATTATTTGATAAATACAATGTAAGTTCTGTGTTTTTCTGTATACTTAGTTTTAACATTGGCATAATTATGCTGCTACCCATGCAACCTCTCTACCAGCTATTTTTCTAGTACAGTTTACCTTTTTGTTTTGTACTGTTTTTTAAAAATCAACTGCAATTTATAGGTGTAATTTTTTAAATTATCCGTGAAACATAATGCAATATCTAAAATAAGCTTAAGGTCAATTTATGAGGCATTCTTGTGTCCTGTACCTTATAGTTCGTAAGCTTACTCGTAGAAAAAGGTAAACAGCAAAAACTGTACTGCACAATTCAAGAAAATTTCCAAATTCACCAAAAATGAACGTGAATAAAAAAACATAAAGTACTGGAGTCATTGAAAATTGTGCATGTAGCCAGCATATTATGTCTACCATTCTTAAAGAGTAAAAATTTAATCACGGAAAAAATAGCGTGGGCCGCATGTCATACATGTGTATAGCAGTCTATACTGTTTCTAAATGATTTTTAAGATTGGTCGTTGTTTTGCTAGTCTTGTAAATTTTCTTACACGTTTTGCAAGTTGCCTCTGACTCACTAAAATTATAGAACAGCGAGTACTTGCTTCTGCTGGCCATCACGGTAACCTGCAAACTAATATCAAACGAGACTGTTCAAAATTACAAAATAACCTGCAGACGATTGCCGATTCTGATTACAAGTAATAGCGCCAATCTTGCCACTTCCACTGCTTATTATCGTTTTACATTAGTTCGCTCCGCAAATACCGCGCGTTTTGTCGGACCCGTTTTTCGGTAACGTCCATAACTTACAAAAATTGCTCGCGGAAGTTGGACCTAATTGAGCTGACTTATACGCAGTTTCAAACATTTTCGTGGGAAAGAAGTAATGCAACTGAAGGTCTGCATTATTCGAATCCATACTTTTGCGTTCGAATCGAATTCCCTAGGTGTTGTTGTTGTTGTTGTTGTAGTTGTGGATGCGCCCAAACCAATATTAACAAAAACGGCAATACGGCTTTGATTTGGTGCGATAAACCTGAAATAAATTTATTTTATAAAGCAAAAGATCGAAAAAACAAGAAGAAAATACACTGCAAAAATTTTGTGAAAAATAATAATAATCGACAAGTAAGCAAATGAGTTGAGAAAAACCACTGTAGGTAGATTTAGCATTACGCATTTAAAATCAAGATTAAAGGGAAAATATACTAATGTTCCTTTAAAAAATATTAGCAATAGATCTCATGTGAAATTAATTATTAATTAATTAATTAATTAATTATTGTCACTACATGATAGGCACACAATATTTAACATGGATGTAACCAGGATTCGTCCGTTTATGTTTTTTTAAAACTATTTTTGTTGTTAAATTGTTCGTTTTGATACGAATGAATATTTTCTGCTATGTTTACAAATAATCTTAAGTGTTGATCAAAAGCGTTTGTTTTGGCGGTTAGCATTTACGAATTCATCTATAAATGTTTCAGATTTACAGTTGACCTTCGTGTTAGTCAAGAGTCGGCTGTCAGCATCATAGCATTTCACTTCAAAGTTCGTTTTTTGGAGGGCATTACGGTACTTAACACCCGACTGGGTCCACATTATGGTCCTGAAGAAAGACAGACCACCTGGTTTCCATTTGAAGTAGGAAAGGAATTTGTCTTGGACATCGACATGCTTGAGGACAAGTAAGACAGGCAGTTTGTTTCATAATTATAATTTTTTTTGTTTAAAAGTTTGTTCGTCCTTAGAGAATGAAAATGAATCATTAAATCATTTGTAGCGTCGTATTGTGCTGTTTAACGTGGTTGCAAATGCATTGAAATATCCCCCTTTATCCATGGCTCAGTCTCTACTGCTCACAGGTTCAGTGTTTGCACCCGAATAAGACATAACAACTGTAGAATTCAGAACCTGATCTTTCTTAGTTTTTGCCTTTGTAAAGTGGATCATCAACTTGCAACAACAGTAGTAAAAAAATAGTTAGTTTCATAAATGCTTTACTTAATGTAAAGTAAGCATACTTGTTTTCAGTGAGTGGTAATAGTGACTATATCTAACAGTTATTTGTAGCACCACTAGCCGCCACTAAGTATGACCACTTTTTAATGGCTGTCGTGTTTTGCAACAAGCCGCAAGTTACACGTCAAAGTGAAAGCTTAAAGATTTCCTGCCTGTTTCAGGTTTTCTGTCACAATCAATGGAATCCACTTTACAGATTACCAGCACCGATTCAAGCCTATTTGTGTTATGGATGAGATTTTTGTAGAGGGCGATATAGAAATTCAGAAGTACATCCAATATGGTCCACCTGTGTAGGAGAGAAAGACATTCACAAATACATTCAATATGTCCACGTGTTAAAGAAAATAACGTATAAGTCAGCTCAATTAGGTCCAACTTCCGCGAGCAATTTTTGTAAGTTATGGACGTTACCGAAAAACGGGTCCGACAAAACGCGCGGTATTTGCGGAGCGAACTAATGTAAAACGATAATAAGCAGTGGAAGTGGCAAGATTGGCGCTATTACTTGTAATCAGAATCGGCAATCGTCTGCAGGTTATTTTGTAATTTTGAACAGTCTCGTTTGATATTAGTTTGCAGGTTACCGTGATGGCCAGCAGAAGCAAGTACTCGCTGTTCTATAATTTTAGTGAGTCAGAGGCAACTTGCAAAACGTGTAAGAAAATTTACAAGACTAGCAAAACAACGACCAATCTTAAAAATCATTTAGAAACAGTATAGACTGCTATACACATGTATGACATGCGGCCCACGCTATTTTTTCCGTGATTAAATTTTTACTCTTTAAGAATGGTAGACATAATATGCTGGCTACATGCACAATTTTCAATGACTCCAGTACTTTATGTTTTTTTATTCACGTTCATTTTTGGTGAATTTGGAAATTTTCTTGAATTGTGCAGTACAGTTTTTGCTGTTTACCTTTTTCTACGAGTAAGCTTACGAACTATAAGGTACAGGACACAAGAATGCCTCATAAATTGACCTTAAGCTTATTTTAGATATTGCATTATGTTTCACGGATAATTTAAAAAATTACACCTATAAATTGCAGTTGATTTTTAAAAAACAGTACAAAACAAAAAGGTAAACTGTACTAGAAAAGTTGCTGGTAGTGAGGGTTGCATGGGTAGCAGCATAATTATGCCAATGTTAAAACTAAGAATACAGAAAAACACAGAACCTATATTGTATTTATCAAATAATCAATGCAAAAAGCTTAGACAATTCAATTTTTATGCTGTGAAAGAATAGAAGATACATCAAGGGATGACACATCAATCGATGTGCGATTGTACTTTCTACTTTCACTGTATTTTTCCATCTTTTTTACTTTTTAGGCTCACCCTGATTTGGTTGCAGAAAAATCTCACACCAAGGAAACAAAAGTTGATGATGTCTATCCTAGCACTAAAATTAATCCACCAGAAGAGGCAGCTATAAAAAAACAATTGTCGTTGTGGGTTATAAACAGTGGTCAGCCTTTTGCAGCTATTGAGAACACAGACCTTATTGAAGCGTTCAGAATAGCTACTGGTGATGCTTCCCTGAAGTTGCCATCTCGGTTTACTGTTAAATGAAATATCTGCAACCAATATGATTTAACAAGAGCCAAAGTTATGTCATTCCGAGAATCTGTAGATTACAGTTCGCTAACTTATGACTTCTGGTCAAGTATATCTTGCGATGCTTTTTTAGGTGTTACTGCACACTTTGTAAAAAACTACAAATTGGTTTCACTCAGAATAGCTTGTCTGCATGTCCCACAGAAACATTCAGCAGAGAACACAGCTAAACGTTTGGAGGTGATTGTAACAGCTTTGAGAATAAAAGAAAAAATCTTTGTGATTAACAGTGACCAGGACAGTAACGTGAAAAATGTTACATTGCAATTTCTTGCTGTGCTTCATCATAACAGAGGAGATGGAGAAACTGAAGTAGATGTATCAGCATTTGCAAACATATGTGCATGTCATGCACTAAAATCGGCTGTTAAAGCTGGCATAATATATTAGCAGCCAACATTGAACAACTGTTGTTAAAAGCAAAACGCTTAATCAGCCATTTTAAACACTCCCGGCTTTCTGCGCATGCCTTGAAAGAATAAGATAAAAACGACAAATAGGAAAAATAGCTTACACTATAATTACTGATGTGGAGACACGCTGGAACAGCACTTTCTTTGCAATGCAGAGATTAGTAGAATTAAAGGAAGGCATTTGTGCTTGACACCACCAGCTCTCCAACTATCAGAAGAAGACTTTAACAGACTTGACCAGATTGTGAAAGGGCTAAACTCAGTGGCTCAAGTTACAGAAGGTGGAAACTATTTCGTTTCAAGCTCAATAGTGTGTCCCATAATGAAGCATTTACGTGTTACTATGAAACCTAATGAAGTCACAGAACCTCGAAACATATGTAGCCTTAAAGAAACTATAGTGTCAAATTTTGTTTCAAGAATGGAGCACTCCGCTGCTTGTATTTTGTACAAAGCAGCTACATTGCTTGACCCAAGGTTTAAAGACGGGAAAGCCTTGCCTAGAGAGGAAAGGGAGCCCAAAGAAAGGTTGGATATTATATTGAAAGCCAACGCAAAACTTTGAATCGGGGCTGAGAACCAATCATGTATACCATGCAAGGAAAGAAGCAAAAATCATACCATTCATCACAGTTTAGTCTTGATTCTGACTCGGAGGAAGGAGAACCAATTCAGGAACACAAACCTGCAAATGCTCAGTCCTTTGATGAAAAGCTTTGTTCGGAGTTCAAGGCTTACTTGCTTGAAAATAGCACACATGTTGAATATGAAGTCTGCAATATTGGCAATCAAGATCTACAGTTTATCCTAACTTGAAAATTTTACCATTAAGACTGTTCTCTGTTCCTGCTAGTACTGTGCCAAGTGAAAGGCTTTTTAGCTGGATGGGCTTTTTGATTTCCAAAAAGCGGGCTTCATTAACACCAGCCACGGGTGAAAAACTATTACTGCTAGAAGATTGGAAAGGGCATGGCTTTTGATGTATACTTATATGTAATTCACATAATAAATATTTTCATACACCACAAATAAATTTAGATTTTTGCACACGTTATTCGAAATTTGATTCGAAAATGGTTAGTAATGAATTCGAAATCTTGAAATTCGATTCGAATTCGATTTTTGGAGGAGTTTGCTTACCTAACAACAACAACAACTACTACTAATACTACTACTACTACTACTACTACTACTACCACTACTACTACTACTACTACTACTACTACTACTACTACTACTACTACTACTACTACCACCACTACTACAATTACTACTACTACTACTACTACTACTACTACTACTACTACTACTACTACTACTATTACTACTACCACTACTACAATTACTACTACTACTACTACTACTACCAC
The DNA here is from genome assembly GCA_030141605.1 of Tubiluchus corallicola. NCBI lineage: Eukaryota > Metazoa > Priapulida > Priapulimorpha > Priapulimorphida > Tubiluchidae > Tubiluchus > Tubiluchus corallicola. The sequence continues at coordinate 48,923 of JAQGDQ010001292.1, forward strand.
TGCTACAATTACTACTACTACTACTACAGCAACTACTACAACTACTACTACTACTTGTTATAGAATTATTATAGAAATACAATTACTACTACTACTACTACTACTACTACTACTACTACTACTACTACTACTACTACTACTACTACTACTACTACTACTACTACTACTACTACTACTTGTTATAGAATTATTATAGAAAATAATTTTACCCTAGAAAATGTAATTTTCATGTATTATCTCGCAAAATTGTAAAATGATGCGAGTTAAATTCCAGACAGATAGCGACAATTAACTTAGCAAAAGATTGTTTAAGATGTGTAGGAAACATGAACTTTAATTTTTAACA
>JAQGDQ010002444.1:0-33335 GCA_030141605.1 Tubiluchus corallicola
TATATAAAATTGTATCTATATGTTATTATTACCAATAAAAAGAAGTTAGTATTTTCTGTTTAGAAAATGTTTTATTAAAAATAAAAATTTTTAAAATCCTACCTTATAGTTTACAAAAATATTATGATTATATACACTTTTTATGAGATTACTTTCCCCCCATTTTACATATATGTTTCTTACAATTAGTGCTAAACTATTAATAACACCTTTATTTTACTTTACCCCAATACCTTAAATCCACAGCGTCTTCAATATTTTAAAGTTTTGTTTCACTACAAATTTTATTTTTATTCCATTTTTATTCAATATTTTACTTAATTTATTCAATCTGTCATTATAATTATTTTTTAAAAATTACCTATTGTTCTTTTTTTAAGCAAATTATATCCAAAGGTATAATTATTTTTTATTGTGTAAAAGTATATAAAAGTCAATTTTTAATTAATTAGTAATATCATTTATTCTATAAATTATATATATTTTGATGACCTAGTTATTATACTGCACATAATTTTATAAAAACAAGATGTTTATAAAAGTCAACTTGAAAGTAAAGTTTAACTTCAAATACCATAAAAAATACAAACTGAATAGATTGATAGAATAAAAGGATTAAAATAGGAGATGCGTACTTTATTTAAAGATAATTAAAAATTTGTCATGTAATATTTTTTTATTAATTATTAAAATAATATATGCTAGATCTATATAAATGTGATATAATATCGTGAGTTTATTAATTATACTAGGAGTTATAAATGGTTATATTAGGAATAGAGACATCATGTGATGAAACGAGTGTTGGAATAATTGAAAATAAAAAAATACTATCTAATAAAATTTTATCCCAAATAGAAATACATAAAAGATATGGTGGAGTTGTCCCAGAGCTAGCTTCAAGACATCATATAAAAAATATATCTTATATATTTCAAGAGGCTCTAGATGAAGCAAATAAAAAGATTGAAGATATTGATTATTTTGCTGTAACCTATGCCCCTGGATTAATAGGAGCTTTATTAGTTGGAGTTTCCTTTGTAAAAGGATTAGGATATGCTAGTAATATCCCAGTTATACCTGTACATCATTTAAAGGCACACATTTATAGCAATTTTTTATGCTATGATGTTGAACTACCTGCAGTGTCTCTGATAGTTTCAGGCGGTCATACCAGTATAGTACATATTGATAAAAATCATAACTTTTTAAATTTAGGAGAAACCCTTGATGATGCAATAGGAGAAGTATATGATAAGATTGCTAGAAAGCTTGGTTTATCATATCCTGGTGGTCCTGAAATTGATAGATTATCTAAAAAAGGAAGGTTTATTGATTTAAACATTCCAACTCCTAAAGTAGGAGAATATAACTTTAGTTTTTCAGGAATAAAAACATATGTAAATAATTATATAAATAATTGTAAAATGAAAAATGAAGAAATAAATATATCAGGTGTAGCTTATGAGTTTCAAAATAAAGTAGTCTCCATATTGTGTGATAAAGTTATAAAAGCTGCTAAAGAAAAAAATGTAAAAAACATATTGTTAGCTGGTGGGGTAGCAGCAAATAGTTTACTTAGAGAAAGTATTATTGTAAGAGGGAAAAAGGAAAATATGAAAACATATTTTCCACCATTAGAGTTATGTACTGATAACGGAGTAATGATAGCTTCTGCTGCTTACTATAAGCTAAAAAAAGCAGGAAATGATATAGAAAAAGTAAAAGGAAGATTAGATTTAAATGCTATAGCGTCTTTAAGCATAGAAGATGATGTCTAAAGATTAATACAGGAGAAAAGATGGAAACAGTGAAATTTAATGATTTATTAGATGAAAAAGAAAAAAGGCAAAAAAAATTTTTATTGACGCAATATGAAAAGTCACAATATTTAGGTGAGTATAAAGAAAATGTTATTAAGGCGTTAAAAAAAGATCAAATAATAGAGGATGATGTGTATCAAGAAGTTATTAATTTACTAAATGATAATAGGGTTAAAATGTTAAAATTTAGTAGAAGCCTACCTTTAGATAAAATAAAACCTTACATTAATGCTTCTGAAAAAAAAGGAATAAGATATCAGCTTGTAGATGGAATTGTATACGAAGCTAGTAATATAGGATTAGTTGTTGTCTCTAAAGAGCCTTTAGAAAATGAAAACGAAGATTTAATTATTAGAGATATGGATAAAGACTTTATAGATACAGGTCTAGGTGAACACTTCAGTAAAAATAAAGGTAAAAAAATATGTAAAAAATGTTATGCAAAGTTACTTAATAAATTACCAAAATATAAAGAAGATTTTAAAAAAATTGAAGTATTTGATAGGATAATAGGGATTAAGTGTCCAATATGCGAAACTTCTAGAAAGGGGAAAAATTGATGTTAGATGCTTTTAAAATAATTGGAGGAAATAAGATTGAAGGAATTATTAATGTAAATGGATCTAAAAATGCTTCCTTACCTATATTTAGTGCTACACTTATTGCAGAGGGAGAGTATATAATAGATAATGTTCCTGACCTAAGAGATATTAGAACATTTATGGAGCTATTAAGGAACTTAGGGCTCTTAGTTGAAAAAATTGATAAAAATACATATAAAATTATTAATAATGGAATAACTAATTATGAAGCCCCATATGAATTGGTAAAAAAAATGAGAGCATCATTTTTAGTTATGGGAGCAATGTTAGCTTATGGAAATAAAGCAAAAGTATCGCTTCCTGGAGGGTGTGCAATTGGCACAAGACCTGTTGATCTTCATTTGAAAGGATTTGAAGCATTAGGAGTATCAATAGATATAGAACACGGAAATGTTGAAGGGAAAGCAAATGAACTTCTGGGGAATAATATTACTTTTGACTTTCCTAGTGTGGGGGCTACTGAAAATGTAGTTATGGCTGCTGTAAAAGCTAAAGGTACCACTATAATAGATAATGCAGCTAAAGAACCTGAAATAGATGACTTATGCTTATTTTTGAATAAAATGGGGGCTAAAATATCTGGAATAGGAACTAGCAAATTAAAAATAGAAGGAGTAGAGAAGTTGCATAGTTGTAACTACACAATTATGCCAGATAGAATAGAAAGTGGGACTTATATTATAGCATCTGTAATGTTTGATGGGAAGATAAAAATAAAGGGAGCAGTGTTAGAGCACCTTCAAAGTTTAGTGGACAAGCTAGAAGAAATGGGAGTTAAGGTGTATGAAAATAATGGTGTAGTGTTTGTTGAGTCAAAGCTTAAAGATTTACATGGTATTAAAGTTCAAACAATGCCATACCCAGGTTTTCCAACTGATCTTCAATCACAAATGATGACACTTCTTGCGACAGTAAATGATGTTAGTGAGATAAAAGAAACTATATTTGAAAATAGATTTATGCATGTTCCAGAGCTAAATAGAATGGGAACCAATATAGATGTTGAAGGGAATATAGCTGTTGTAAAAGGAGGGGCTAAATATAGTGGAGCTAAAGTTATGGCAAGCGATCTTAGAGCAGGAGCTAGTCTTATTTTAGCTGCTTTAAAAGGTGAGGGAGAAAGTATTATTAGTAGAATTTATCATGTAGATAGAGGGTATGAAAAACTTGAAGACAAGCTTATAAAATTAGGAGCAGAAATAAAACGAATAAAAGTGGAATAAAAATGGAGAAAACTAATAGTGAAAAAATTAATAGGAATAAATCCTGTAAAAGAAGCTTTAAAAAAGGGGAAAAAAATAGAAAAAATAGAGTTCTATTTAGGGCCTACTAAAGACTGTGAAATAGAAAAGTTAGCTTTAGATAAAGGGATAAAAGTAGAGTACAAAAAGAGTAAAGAAAAAAACAGCCAAGGAGTAGTTGCTTACATAAAGAATGAAAACTATATATATTATAAAAATCCGAGTGAAACACTTGAAAGCTTATCACTTAAGAAAGAAGATATTGTTCTTATTTTAGACCAAGTACAAGATCCAAGAAATTTTGGTGCTCTAATAAGAAGCGCAGAAATATTTGGAGTTTCTACAATTATAATTAGTAATAAGCATAGTGTAAAAATAAATGAAACAGTAATTAAGACTTCTACTGGAGCTATTGAATATGTTAATATAGTTAAAGTTAATAATTTATCTGACTATATTGAAAATTTAAAAAAAATAGACTACTGGATATATGGGGCTGAAGCAAATAGTGATATTTTCTTTAATGAAGAAAAATATCCTAAGAAAGTTGCTCTTGTGTTAGGAAGCGAAGGTAGTGGAATTCGTAAAAAAGTAAAGAAACACTGTGATTTTCTTATAAAAATACATCAAAAAGGACATATTAATTCATTAAATGTCTCTGTTGCAGGTGGGATAATATTGAGTGAAATGTCAAAAGGTATTTAATAAAATATAGAATATTATACTAACGATGTAAAAAATATAATTTTTTGGTGTGTTTGGCGGAAGCATGTGGGAATCGAACCCACCTGTGAGGGTTTAATCTCACAGCACGGTTTTGAAGACCGGCAGGAACACCAGTTACCTAACTGCTTCCATGAAATTAATTATATCATATATTTTATAATTTTCAACTGTAAAGTGTTTTAACTGCATGTTTAAAATAAGCAGCAATAAAGGTAATAGCATAAACCTTAAAGAATAGCGTCTAAAAAATAAATATACTTATACTTTGATTAAAATCCTTACATGCATAAAATTTAAAGGCAAAGACTAATTAAGAATTTAATTGTAATGTGTTATGCTAGTAAAAGTAAAAGAGTTACGCTAGTAATAGTAATGATAACTTTCTAATAAAAAACAAAGCAGAGAGTAAACTACCTAAAAAAATATTTAGCAATGATATGAAACTTAAAAAGTAAAGTTTAGAAAAAGGTGATCTAAAAATCCCTTTTTCTTTTTTTATATTAAGAAACTAAGATACTTGTATTATTATTTATGGTTTTTTTCATATAGTTCCCACTCTTCAATAACAGTTCCATCTGGTAAGTGGCATACTCCATATTGGCCATTTTTATCATTAACTATTTTTAAGTTTCCTCCAAGTTCTTCAGTACAATAAAGAGATGCTGGGTTTGCCATATTAAGCTCATTATCATTTTCTTTTGTGCACTTACAGCTAATTAACAAAATTGATAAAATAAAAAGAAAAATAAGTTTCATAAGGGCCTCCTTAGTATAAAATTAAGTAGTACACTTATTAGTATATCAAAAAAGTAATTATTATAAAAGGTTTTTATGTATCACCAATCTATAAAAAAATCTTTTAAGTGCTTTTAAAATACGGTTTTATTTTATTTGAAAATTTGATATAATTTATCTATATAAAGTTACAAGTAGGAGGAAAAATGCTAGAAGAAAGGATAAAAAAAGAGTATGAAAATGTATTAGATATAAAAAAAGAGATACACAAAAACATAGTTGGTCAAGATCAACTAATTAATAAATTGTTAATAGGCATATTTTTAGGATCTCATCTTTTAATTGAGGGAGTACCTGGTCTTGGAAAATCATTTATGGTTAATACTGTAGCAGATATTTTGGACTTATCTTTTAAAAGAATACAGTTTACTCCTGATTTATTGCCATCAGATATTACAGGTACAGAAATATATATAGAAAAACAAAGTAATTTCCAAATAAAAAAAGGTCCTATTTTTTCAAATATAATATTAGCAGATGAAATAAATAGAGCTCCAGCAAAAGTACAATCAGCTCTCCTAGAAGCGATGCAAGAAAAACAAATAACAATTGCAGATGAAACATATATATTAGAAGAACCATTTCTAGTTTTGGCAACTCAAAATCCTTTAGAGCAAGATGGTACCTACCCACTTCCAGAAGCTCAGCAAGATAGATTTTTAATGAAGCTAAAAATTACATATCCAAAGTTAGATGATGAAAAAGAAATTCTTAGAAGATTTACAGAAAATACAAAACTAGAGGTAGTTGAAAATATTTTAAATAAAGATAAGTTAATGGAATATAGAGAAATAATAAAAGAAATTTATATTGATGAGAGACTAAAGGACTATATAATAGATATTATTTTTAAAACAAGAGAAAATAATCCATACATTGAATATGGAGCTTCTCCAAGAGCGACTATAGCTGCAGTTTTAGTTGCTAAAGGGAAAGCCTTTATTCAAGGAAGAAGCTATGTTATTCCAGATGACATTAAAACTACTATTTATGATGTTTTAAGGCATAGAATAGGTCTTACATTTGAAGCAGAGGCAGAAGACTTAAGGGTAGAGGATGTAATTAGAAATATAATAAAAGAAATAGAGATAAAATAATTGTGTTGAGGTGATACTTTGAAAAACTTACAAGAATTGATAAAAAAAGTAAGAAAAATTGAGATAAAATCTAAACACATTTCAGATGAAATTTTTTCAGGAGGATACCATTCTAGGTTTAAAGGAAATGGTCTTGAGTTTAGCAATATAAGAGAATATGTCTTTGGAGACTCTACAAAATATATTGACTGGAAAGTAAGTGCTAGGCAAAGGAAAACATATATAAAGGAATTTCAAGAAGAAAGAGAGCTAAGTTTTTATCTTTTAGTGGACTTCTCAAGCTCTATGATTGTAAATAGAGACTTTATTAGTGAATTATGTGCATGCTTGGCTTTTTCTGCATCTAATAATAATGATAAAGTAGGTGCTATATTTTTTACAAATGAAGTTGAAAAACATATTAATTTAAAAAAAGGAAAGAAGCATGTATTATCACTACTGGAAAATTTATTAGATTTTGAACCACAAAACATAGAAACTGATATTGAAAACGTTCTTAATTACTTTAATAAAGTCCAAAAAAAAAGAAGTATCGTTTTTTTAGTATCTGATTTTTATGATGAAAATAATTTTTCAAAATCATTAAAGTTTTTAAACAAAAAACATAAAATAATCCCAATAAAAATAAATAATAATCTATTAGAAAAATTGCCAAATAATGTTATTTTAAATATTATAGATGCAGAAAAAAAAAGAAATTTCTCCTTTAAAAATAAAAAAACTATAGATATTTCAGATGAAATTTTTTCTAAAAATATGATTACTCTAGACCCTAGTAAGGACTATATAAAGCCATTAGCAAAATTTTTTAAAAGGAAACTATAATTCATGAAAGAATATTATATTGGTGATAAAATAACTATTGAAGTTAAGAATACAACTGAAAAAATAATAAAAGATGCTTTAAAAGACTATACCATTGAAAAAATTACAGAAAAAGAAGACATTTTTATTGTAACTTTTAGTTCATATAAACTAGGTATTAATAATATAGACATTGGAAACGATAGTATTATTTTTAAAGTAAAGACATCACTAAATAATGAGACAAATTTTATTGAAAGCACAGATAAGGGAAAAAATCTTAGAGTCGAAGAAATATCATATTTTATCACTATTTTATTTTATATATTAGCAGCTGCTATAGTATTTAGCATTATTTATTTAGTAGTAAAAAAATACTCAAATAAAAGATATAATCCCTATAAGTTATACTGTAATTCATATAAAAACTCTATAAAAAATTATGATATTGGCCTTTTAAGCTACTCATTTAGAAAATATATAGATTCGAAATATAATTCTTATTTCTTATCAGGTGAATATCAAGAGGAATTTGTTTCAAATAATGCAATAGATGTACTAAAAAAAATAGATATAATAAAATTCTCTAATGAAGTCATTGAAAAGAAAACATTTGAAAATTATGCAAAGCAACTAAAATCATTTGTAGATCAACTTGAAAAAGGTGGAAAAAATGTATAAATTTCAAAATCCATACTACCTGATATTTATTCCAATAATTTTTTTTATAATATTTTTTATTAAGGAAAATAGAATAGCTTTTCCAAATGTAAAAGTATTAAAGGACAAAAATATAAAAATGGACTTTAGGCAGTATTTAATGAAAATAATTTTATTTTTAGGAATATCAACATTAGTAATTGCACTTGCTAGGCCGCAAAAAAGTTTAAATAATAGTATTATTGAAAAAGATGTTATAGATATAGTATTGTTACTAGATACATCACAAAGCATGGATTATAATGATTTTAAGCCTAGTAGATTTGAAGTAGCAAAAAGTGTTTTAGATAAATTTGTAAGCTTAAGAAAAGGTGATAGAATAGCTTATGTTATCTTCTCAGGAGAATCATATACGAAAATTCCTCTAACTTTTGACCATAAAGTTGTTAGTGATAGTATAAAGCTCACATCTTTAAAAGATATAAAAACTGATGGAACTGCAATTGGTACAGGATTAGGAGTTGGAATAAATAGACTAAAAGATAGTGATGCTAAGTCTAAAGTTATTATATTAGTAACAGATGGTGAAAATAACAGAGGTGAGATCTCACCTATAAATGCAGCTAAAATTGCAAAAGATTTAGATATAAAGATATACACTATAGGAGTAGGGGCAAAGGAAATATTTTTTGGACTACAGCTAGACATAAATAATCATTTAGATGAAGATCTTCTAATAGAAATTGCAAAAATAACAAATGGAAAATACTTCAGAGCAACTGATAATAATACTCTTAATAATATATTTAGAGAAATTGATTCATTAGAGAAAGTATCAATTGAAGTAAAAAATATTAATGATACAACAGAGTATTATCAAATATTTATGAAACTAGGGGTTACTCTTATGGTTATATCATTAATATTAAAATACCTTATATGGATAACAATACCTTAAGATATAATTTGATTTAAAATTATTAAATAAGCTAGGAGTATTTATGGACATATTTTTTAGAAATATAAACATAATATCTATTTTTCTTTTTAGTGTATCAATTTTCATATTAATTACTGGTTTTTATATAAAAGGTATAATAAAGAAAAAAATAAATATAAAAAATAATTATAAATTAATTGATTTTTTTCAAGCTTTTTTTCTAATATTAGGAATAGTTTTTGTATTTGTAGCTTTTTTTGATCCAGTAAGAGCAACAGAAACAGAAGAGGTAAAAACCCATAAGTTGGACATATACTTTTTACTTGATATATCTAAATCAATGCTAGTGAAGGATGTTGCACCTAATAGAATGACAAAAGCTAAAGAAGAGATGAAAGAAATTGTAAATTTATTACAAGGAGAGAGGGTGGGTATAGTCCCTTTTTCTCAAGATGCTTTTGTTCAGCTACCTTTAACTAAAGACTATGAAATGGTTAGTCTTTTTATTGATATCTTAGGAACAGAGTACTTTCAAAATGGGGGAACAAATATAGAAAATGCTTTAAAAACAGCCTTAGAATCAGTATATAGAATTAAAGGAAGCTATTCTGACAGTATTTTTATACTAATATCTGATGGAGATGAACATGAAAATAATGCTGTAGAATATATAAAAAAATATGCAAACGCTATAAAAGTATTTTCAATTGGTGTAGGAACTAAGCAAGGAGGGGCAATTCCTAGTGAAAATAGCTTTATAAAAGAAGGAGGAAAAACAGTTATTGCTAAATTAGAAGAAGATAACTTAAAAGAATTATCTAATTTAACAAAAGGGAAGTATTTTCACTCAAAAGGGAATAACTTTGTAAGTACATCTATTGTTAATGAAATTTCTAGTATTTCACAAAATGTAAAGAGTAATGAAAAATCAAATTCCTATAAAAAATATTACCAATACCCACTTATTATAGGAATTATTTTTATTACAGCAAGTATCTTTATTAAAATATTTAAAAAAAATATAATAATTTAAAAACAGTAGGAGTTGTTATGAAAATCTATGTCATTATTTTATCTGTTTTAATTTTAAATTTTAAACCTTTAACTATTTATAATTTAAATAAAAATGGAAATAAACAGTATAAAGAAAAAAAATATAAGAGTGCAATAGCTAACTATAAAGAAGCTTTAAATATAGAGGAAAATATAATTATAAGTAGAAATCTTAGTAAGTCAAATTACCAAAATGAAAACTTTGAAAAAGTAATTGAATTTGAAGGGAAAAATTTTTATGATTATTTTAATAGAGGTAATGCTTATAAAAAATTAGGGGATAAAAATAAAGATATTTCTTATTATGAAAAAGCTTTGGAAGAATATAAAAAAGGAATATCCTTAAATGAAAAGAATATGGATATAAAAAAAAATTATGAAATAGTAAAAAAATTGTTAGAAAACCAAAATGATGACAACTTAAATAATGATGAAAATAAGAATGGTGATGACAATAAAAATACAGATAATAATAAAGAAAGTAATGATAGTGAGCAAAATTCAAATGATAGATCAAATAGTGATAGCAGTGACAATGAAGAAGATCTAGAAAAAAATAAGCAAAATGATAATAAAAATTCAAATAATGACAATGAAGAAGGTAGTGACAATGAAAAGGATAAAAATTCAAATAAAGAAAGCACTAGTGATGGCGAGCAAAGTAATGCAGAAAAAAATAATAATGAGGTAAATAATGGAAGAGATAACTTAGGAGTAAATGAAGAATTAGATGAAGCTCTGTATCATTTAAAAAAACTTGAAATTCAAGAAAAAAACTCACTAAAAGAAAGCTCAGGTAGAAAACCGACTCCCTATGAGGAAAAAAGCAAAAGGTGGTAAATATGAGGAAGCTTGTTATACTATATGTTATGTTTTTATTAAATACATTATTATTTTCAGATACAATATTGTCTTCTAATAAAACTTCTTTAGCAGTTGGAGAAAACATAACTTTTTCATTAACATCTACAGATGGTGTAATATTAAGGTATGCAATAAATGAAGTAGATGTTTTTCATGAAATAGGTTCATCTAAGAGTGTGACGATAAAAAATTTTAATATCCATAATGTCTATAAAAAATCATACACAGCAAGTAAGGCTGGAACTTATAAAATATCAGCTAGGGCTATAATTTTAGGAGATACAGTTGACTCAAATGAAATAGAAATAACAGTTGTTGATGGAAATTTAAGTAATTCAACTTTAAATAATAACAATATCACTCAAGATAATATCATAGAAAAACCCTATATAAATAACTATAATAGATCTATAAATAAAGCATACTTTGGAGAAAAAATAATATTTCAAGATTTTTTAGAAATAGAATCAAGGTTGTTTGACTATAAATATAATAATATTGATATATTTCAAGATTTTACAGTTGATAATAGAACTGATAGGTCTGCTATAAGTAATTACAGTGTAATTAATAATAATAATAAAACTATATTAAGGTATAATTTATTTTCTGTTATTTTGGAACCTCTAAAAACAGGAAGACTTCATATTCCTAAAAGAAACGTAATAACAAGAATATTTGACATGCATAGAAACGAACAGATATTATTTAATGAAAAAAGCATTGAAGTACTTCCAATTCCAAGTGATAAACCTGATAATTATAAAAACATAGTAGGAAAAAATGCTGAATTAGAGTATGCGTTTTCTAATCTAAAAATAAACAGTGATGAATCAATAACTTTAAATATAAGTATATTTGGAGATATCAACTTAGATATAGCAGAAAATATACTAGGGAGTATAAAAGATTTTAAGATTTACGAAAATACAAAAAATTTTCAAGATTATATAGAAAATGGAAAATACTTTGCAAGAAAAGAATTTGAAATAATATTAGTTCCTCAAAATAGTAGTGTAGAAAGGATACCAGAAATTAGCTTTTCATATTTTAACACAAGTAAAGGTAAATTTATAGACCTAGTAATACCAGAGCAAAATATCAATATAATAAATAATAACAGTATTGAAGAAAATGTAAGTGTTGAAGATAGTGTTGAAATACAGTTTAAGAAATCGATTAAAGAAACTATATTAACAAATAATGTGATTTTAGTTTTATTAGCTTTTGTAGCGCTACAAGGAATAATAATTATAGTTCTTATATTAAAAAAGAAAGAAAGGAAAAAGATAAATTATGATGATATAGAGCTAAAAAGGTTAATAACTAAATTTTATAAGGAAAAAAATTCTAAAGAATTATATAAAATATACGCAAATATATTAAAGCAAAAATTTGAAGCAGATGTTATACATGAAGGATCAGATGCCTTAAGTGAAATAAAAAATAGGAATAAAGAAATATACATAGAGCATATAAAATATTTAGAAACTTTGTATATTAGTGGAAAAAATATTTCTAAAGAAAAAAAAGACGAAATGGTTTTATTATTAAAAGAACTTAATAAAGTTTAGTTTTGAAAGGCAAGTTGTCATTATGAATAACAATATTATAGAAAAATATAAAATATATAAAAAACGACTTATTGATTTAAATGGAAATAATAGAAGCCTTATTTTAAAAAAATTATATAAATCTCAATTTTTTGACCTTTTTATATTAAGTAATTTAAACAGTGACTTTGAGAATAACTTATATAATTTTTTACAAAATAGATCAAATAATGATTTTGAATTATTAAATGTAGCTAGCCATTTAGCAGGAAATAAGTTTAATTTGTCTTCTTATAATAAAATACTAAATAATATAAATAGAGCTTCAATACATATTGAAAGGGAAAATGGAAGTCAAAATTTATATTTAGCTCATACTTTCATTGAGGGAAGATTAAGTGATAGCTCTTTAATAAAAGCTCCATTTCTTTTTATACCTATTATTTTAGAAAAAAATAATTTGCAATGGAAAATTAAGCATAACTTAGATAAAGATATTATCTTTAATAAGTCTTTAATGTATGTTTTAGAAAAATCAGAAGATATAAAATTTGACCCTAAGACATCTGTATACCTTGAGAGTGTGCCAGAAAACTTATCACAATTTGTAGTAAATTTTTTTAAAAACTATGATATTAATATTTTTAAAGAGAAATATTCAGAAAATATTGATAAATTTAAAGAATACACAAATAAAACTTTTCCAATATATCCGTTAAAAGAATTTCAGCTGTTAAATAATTTTGTTTTAGGAATTTTTCCACAATTTTCTAACACTTGTAGCTTAGATTATGATAAATTAATTGAAATAAAAAGCTATAATAAAAATATAGAAAATCTTATTGGAAGTAATGAAAATGATATCTTACCAAAATCTTTAGAGAAGAAAATAGTTAATATCCCTGAAAAAAACTTTTGCTTTATTACAGAAATGGACTATAGTCAAAAAAAAGCAAGTTTTGCTATAAAAGACATTGATGGACTTGTAATTTATGGGCCTCCTGGTTCAGGAAAATCACAGGTTATAGTAAATATTATCTCTGATTACATAATAAAAAATAAAAAAGTACTTATTATATCAGAAAAAGCTCATGCATTAAATGTTATATATAACAGGTTATCTTCATTAAATATAAGTGAACCAATTGTTATAATAGAAGATGTTAATAAAGATAGAAATTATTTATATGAAAAAATAAAAAATATTTTAAGCAAAGATCATAAATATTCAAGTGTATATAAGGAAAGATTTGGATTAATTGCTGGAGAATTAGATAAACACTTAGCATATCTAGAAATTATTGATAATACGTTACAGGAAAAAGTACCATATGGACTAACTTTATATGAACTATATCATAGCTCTAAAAACTTTAAAGAACATCCTGATTTAGAAATAAAAGCTTTATATGAAGATTTTTCTGATTTCGAAAATTATACTTATAATGACATGAAAAAGATTTGTAACACTTTTAAAGAACTTTCTAAGTTTATTAAGTATGACTATAAAGATACTCTTTTAAAATATAGATATAGCTTTGGTAAGTTTAATAGTAAAAATGTAGATGAGCTATTGCAGGTAATTAATGATATTGTATTTACTAATACAAATGAAAAGTCATATTATTTTGAAAATAAAGATTTAATTAATGTAAAAAATATTCTTTTGAATAATGAATATGATATTAAAGGGTATATTTTAAAAATTAAAGATTTGATAAAGTTGTGTGAGTGCATAAAGGAACCTTTATTAGAAAAGGGATTAGATGTTGAAGAATTTTTAAACTATATTAGCATAATAAAAAATAACAGATGGTGGAATATTAATTTTTGGAAAGCAAAAAAAATGTTGAAAAAATTTGTAACAAACAATATAGTTAATGCTGAATCTATAATTAACAACACAATTAAATTAAAAGATATAAACCTAGAGGTAGAAAATACTTTGAAGTTTAAAATATCAAATGATTTAAAATTAGAGGAAACAAAGCTGTTTTTAGAAAAAATATTAAATATTAGCCAAAAAATTAATGTGTACTTAGAAAAACTCTTAAAATTAAACTTATATATTGATGGGGATAATATAGAAATATTAAAGAATAAATTTTTAAGAAATAAAAATAATATTGATAAGTTAGTTAAGTTTCAAAATATTATACAAAATGACATTGATAAAATAATATATTACGATACTTTAAAGGAAAAGCTAACAAAAGATGAAAAAAAGATATTACATAAAATACTAAAATCATATAACTTTAAAGAATATTCTTCTAAAAATATCCATAAAGCAGTAAAAAATACTTTTATTAACAAAAATATTGAATATATAAATAAAACAAAACATGTAATGAGTCATATTGAAAAATTAAATAAACTTAGAGATGAAAGTAAAAAGCTTGAAAAGTCAAAGCTTGACATTATTCAGCCACTATTTCATGAGATATCTGGAAATAAAATAATAAAAAATATATCTGATGAGTTAAAAGAAGAGATATTACAAGATGTTTTAAAGAAGAAATGGAAGAAAACAATACGTAGCTTTGTTGATGCCTATTATAGAAAACACCTTTTTGAAATCATACCTTGTTGGTTAACAACACCTGAGGTAGCTTCAACTATATTTCCAGTTGAAAAAGAAATGTTTGATATAGTTATATTTGATGAATCGTCTCAAGTGTTTGTAGAAAAAGCTATTCCTGCTATATATAGAAGTGAGAAGGTAATTGTAATAGGAGATGACAAACAGCTTCAACCAAATGATTTATTTGCTATAAAAACTTCTAATAATAAAAATATAGATTTTATAAATAAATATAAAAGTATATTTGATTTAGCCAAATACAAATTTAGTAATACAATGTTAAAATACCATTATAGATCAAGATATGAAGAACTTATAAATTTTTCAAACTACTTGTTTTATAATGGAAAAATAGAAGTAATAGAGAGAAAGGATCGAGAAAAAAATATAAAACCCATAGAAGTTATAAAAGTAGATGGGAAATGGATAAATGGCAAAAATAAAGAAGAAGCTGAAGCGATATACCAAGTTACTAAAAGTATTTTAAAAAATAAAGAAAAAGACAAAACGATTGGAATAATAACTTTTAATCATAGTCAACAAGTTTTTATTTTAGATTATTTTGATAATATGGCTCTTATTGATAAAGAATTTAATAGTTTGTATGAAAAAGAAAAAAAGCATAAAAGCGGTAAAGAAAATATTGGAATTTTTATAAAAAATATAGAAAATGTCCAAGGTGATGAAAGAGATATAATTATATTCTCAATAGGTTATGCTAAAAATGAAGAAGGTAAGCTATATTCTTACTTTGGTAGCCTAAATAGGGAGTATGGAGAGAATAGACTAAATGTAGCAATTAGTAGAGCTAAAGAAAAAATATATATAGTTACCTCTATTGACCCTTCAGAGCTAGATGTAGGTAATAGTAAAAACTTAGGGCCAAAATTACTAAAGAAATACTTAGAGTATGGTATGTATATATCATCAAATCAAAATGAACCAAACAAGACATTTATATAGATTTATATAAATTAAAAGCTGTCAATGGTGCTGTATTGATAGCTTTTTTAATATAAAATTGACTTATTGTGTACAGTTATTCTTGTAACTAAAATATACTAACTCTTTAAGAAAAATAAAATAAGATTTCTAGACTTATTTATTAAAAAAAACTTGTTGATGAACTATATCTAGGTGCAACGAGTATAATACAATTTTACCTTTTGTATACTTTTTCATGTTTTATCACGTGATTACTGATCATATATTTTATTACTTTTTTTCAAATACTCAATGATTTCATATTGTTTTTTTAGTGTTGATGTCGGTAGCGTAGACATCATAAAATATTCTGAAAATGCTTCTGACATAAGTATAAGCGAATAATATTTTCCTAATAATTCCAAAGTGTTGTCACCTAGTGAATCCAACCATATATTAATTTCATTATTAGAACTCATTATTATATTATTCAAGAACTTTCCAACAAAACCTACCAACGCATCAGACAACTGAATAAATATATCATCTTTGGAATCCATAAATCGCATATTCAAATTAGATTCATAATTTATATCTGCTTCAACAAACAACTTTTTGATATCTTCTTCGTTATCAAAAATATGATTAGAACCAGTAAATATACTCGGTCTTTCAACATATAATAATTCATATTGTTTGAATAAATCGTTATCATCATTGTCAGTTAGAAAACCATCACATTCTCTTTTACTTGCCGCTTTCAGCATTTGTCTTAGTAGTTCAGAAATAAAACCTTCCACTTCATTACAAGGTAAATACTGAGCTTCATATAGATTGTATATTTCTTTATAAAAATAGATTAAGTCATTTGTATTTATATTGGGATAATTATATTTTGAAAAAATACTATTAATCTCTTCTCTGTTATTGAAAGCAAAAACATAAAAATTATCTTTGATATCTCTGTTAAATCTCATAGTATCTTTAGTATCAGGCATCGAATCAACAATATCCACTATAGACCAATAATAATAATCTAAAATCGAAAAATGAAATTTTATATCATTACTATAAAACCAATCCAATAATATCTGGAATCTTTTAGAGTTTACAAGTTCAGTAATATTCTTAGCGTTACGATTGAAAAACTTAAACTCTTTTTGAGTTTTTTGAGGTTTGAGATTATTTATAAGACTTTTTACATCAACATTTTCTTGTTCCTTAAAATAAATACCACCAATAACAAAACAACTTTGAGTCTTAATATCGTTATTAAATTCACCATCTACAATTCGAAAAGCACGAAAATTATTTGTTTCATCATAATAAAAAAATCCACTTGTAGTAGAGTCATTAATGCCGACCATTTGATTTGACATTTTTTTAGCGTCTATAAAATTCATTATTATCCACACTCCTCATTTATTTATTACAACATTCTTTGGACTTATGTTAATATAGTGGAGACAAAAGATCGAATTATTTATGCTGATCTTATAATATCCTCATATTGCTGAGGTGTTAAATAGCCAATACTACTATGTATTCTCTTTCTGTTATACCATGACTCAATATATTCAAAGATAGCTAATCTAGCTGTATTAAAGTCATAGTAGTTTGCCTTATGAACTTCCTCTTTCTTGAGAGAAGCATGAAATGATTCTATACAGGCATTATCATAAGGATTGCTCTTGCCACTAAAAGAGTGAATAATATTATTATTTTTAAGGTACTCTCTAAATCTAATGCTAGTATATTGTGAGCCTAAGTCGCTACGAAGAATAACTGCTTGTGATGGACATTGGCTATGTATAGCATTTTTTACAGCTTCTATTGCCAGACCTGTGTCCATAGTTTTTCTGAAGGAATAACCTATAATCTTTCGGGTGCACAAATCTAGTACAGATGCTAAATAGCACCAACCATGTCGTATAGTATGGGTATAGGTTATGTCAGTAAGCCATTTTTGATTAATATCTGTAGTTTTAAAGTTTTGTTTTAGAAGATTTTCACCTTCTTAAATCTTATTTTTTAACAACTATTGCTCTGATTTCTAATTTTTTCATTAATCGTTGGACTCTTTTTAAGCTCACAGTATAACCTTTAGAGAGTAAAACTCTATGAATATTAGGAGCACCATATCTTTGTTTTGAATTATTATATATATTTAAAATTTATTTTCTTAAGAGGTTATTTTCTTGAGTACGCTTACTTTCTGACTTACACAAATACTTATAATAAGAGCTTCTAGATACACCTAAAACTTTACACATTAGCTTAATGTTATGTTGATGTTTATAATCAGTAATATACTTATAGATAGAGTTTATTCCTTTGTGAATATGGCCTAGGCTTATATTTTTTTACCCATCCAGAGATAGTTGATTTTGTAATGCCATATTCATTATTTAACTCTAATAAACTTTTCCCAGAGTTATAGAGCTCTACTATTGTATTTTTGAATTCTGATGTATATGATTTATTACCTTTTCCCATTGTTAGACACCTGCCTTTTATATATTTTATAACATTCGCTTTTTGTGTCTACATCTTTATACTAACACCATTCAGCAATTAGAAGTCTTGATTTTCTGCATACATAAGTCATTATTGCGCCTTTCTTACCTGGAATAGTTCCTCTTGTTTCCTTTGTTTCATTAGGCTTCCTTTTCCCTTTTCTAGGCAATAACTGTACTGTATTTTCTATTTCTTCAATGGTAAAATGCTTATGACTCATGCATATTCCTTTTAATATTTGGTTGGACATATATTATATCAAGGAAATATCTGTGGGTCTTTTTTTGTTGCAATTAATATACAATTCAAGATTTAAATAATTCTTTAAATTCATCTAAGGTAGATTATCAAGTTAATTATATTTTTGAAAAAGACTATAAACTATTTGATTGCAGTTACTTAGAGGAATTTTGTGATAAAAAAAGCTGTAAAAAAATATTCTTGGTTTAAAGAGAAATAGTATTAAAATTCGCAAAAAAGTTATTAGTAAGTTAGACAAAGTTTCTAATAATGAAATGTATATTTTTGCTTTAATTGCATTAGCCAAAGATGGCTTGCTTGAAGACGAAATAAAAAATAAGTTAAAAAACAAACTTAGTCTGCCAACTATAAGAAAAGTACTAAAAATTTAGCCACAAACAAACTAATATCTAAAGCTTCAGGAAAAAAATCTTTTTTTGTATAAAAAAAGATAATAATAAAAATTATATATTAATTCCTGTAGATTTAATTAAAAAAGTATATAAAAAGAAATAAGTGCAGCATATTATAGAGCTTATGTAGCTCTAAAAGGTGCTGCTGAAAATAAAACAAAAGGACGTAATAGCTTTTTCAACTCAAACAACTTTAGAAAAAGCTCTAGGATATATTAGAAATAGGATCTCAGAGATTATGTCAGAACTAGAAAAATTAAAAATAATAAAAAAAGATGATTATATAAAAAATGAAAGCTCCATAAAAATTGTTTATCCACATTTTTTAAAAAACATAAACACTTGAGGTGTGGGGAAAAAATACTGAAAACTGAGGAAAAAGGGAGTTTTTTTTTACGCTTATGAAAAATAAAACAAAAGAGTATTATTTTGAGTAAAAAAGTATGCCAAAAATACTTTAAATATAAATAAAAAAATGATAAAATATAAACATAATAAAATATAAACATAATTAAACAGAATAATAAAAAGAGTAAAAAAAGTGGCAAATGGAGGAAATAATAAAAAGAAATAACAATAACAATATAGTACTGAGTTATTCAAAAAACTACTACAGAGATAATGAGATAAAATACTTAAAAATGCAAGAATACATAGCTTTAGAAAAAAGTATTAATAATTTTATCATAGATTACTTGTAAGACTACTATTTGAAACAGCTTCTAGAGTAAGTGAAGTTTTAGAAATAAAGATAATGGATGTTGATATAAAATATAACAAAAAGAAGCAAAGAAAAACAGTATATAAAGACGTACCAGTTTCAAATGAACTATTAAAAATGGTATTTTTTCATATAAATGAACAAAAATTAGAAAAAAATGACTACTTATGTGTGAGAAATAGTAAAATTTGGAAAAAAAGAACAAATAGGAACACAATATACAAGTTTTTAAAAAAGTATGCAGAAAAAACTTTAGGAAGAGAATATAATTTGGTGCATCCGCACACACTTAGACACACAAGAGCAATACAGCTTTTGAATGAAAACATCAATATAGTGAAAGTACAACGTTTTTTAGGTCATGCAAATCTAGCAAATAAGAGTATTGGAATTTACTAAATTATGCAGATATAAAACATATTAATGGTTACTAACTAGAGAAACGGATGTAAAACCCACTGCTAGTTGTGAGCTGCAAAGGTGGAAATATAAATATATTAAGTGGAGATATATGAAAAGAGTAGTTATATTTTTGAATGGATAGAGCAAATTAAATTTTAATGATCTAATTAATGAAATAGAAAAAGAGTATAAAACTAATAAATATGAGGTACTAAAAGATTTTGATGATAGTAATTATAGAATAATGTTTGAGTTTTTTTTATTGCTATTCCTTCATATGTTGAGGAAAAAGGAAAACTCGGAGAAAAGTTATTTCTTGGACATACAGTTATTAAGGATAAAAAAAACTGTAGAGGATCTGGAGATGTTTTATAGAAAACTATTATCTAATGAAGAAGGAAAAAATATGCATTTAGTGGAAATGATAAAAAGTGTAATAATTTAGTAGTATATAATGATATATCAAGTTTTATGGGGAAGAAGGGTATTATTATACAAGTAAAGTAGAAACTTTATTAAGATTGTTAGTGTATAAAATTTATTTAAATAACTATACTATTGATGAAATAAAAGATTTTTGGAAATTTGATGGGAATTATATTTATGCCTATTTTTATAATAAAAGTAGATATTTTCCAAAAGGAATAGAGATTTTAGTAAACTAACAAAAGAAGAAGTAAATAAAGCAGTTTGGTCTATCAATAACAGACCTAGGAAGTGTTTGGGGTTTTAAAACACCCTTGAAATATTTAGGGGAGAATCTAGTGTTACATGAATTTGACAATCTAGGTGTAATATATTAATACAAAATAGGGGGAAGAGATATGTCAAAGAAGAAGTTTCAAATGCCAACAGCCTATACGATACTTATATCTATAATTTTAGCTGTTGCAGTTTTCACATGGATCATACCAGCAGGTCAGTATGACCTAGTAGATCCTACAGCATCAAAACCACAGCCTATCCCAGGTACTTATCAAGTGGTAGAATCTAATCCACAGGGGTTATGGGAGATTATCAATGCTCCAATATCAGGATTTGCTGATGCACAAGATATCGCACTATTTGTATTAGTTATAGGTGGATTCCTTGGAGTAATTATGCAGACAGGAGCTATCGATGCAGGAATTGGTAATATTGTTAAAAAGTTAAAAGGAAAGGAAAAGCTTATGATACCTATCCTTATGATTGCTTTTTCACTAGGAGGAACATCATTTGGAATGGCAGAGGAAACTATAGCCTTTTATCCTCTAATTATACCAGTATTTATAGCTGCAGGTTATGACACAATCACAGCTGTATCCACAGTATTACTTGGAGCAGGAATTGGAGTGCTTAATTCTACAGTTAACCCGTTTGCTACAGGGGTAGCTTCAGGGTTTGCAGGGATATCTATTGGAGAGGGAATCTTCTTTAGATTAACAATGCTAGTTATTCAGCTGACGATAGCTATTGTTTATGTGATGAAGTATGCAGAGAAGGTTAAAAACGACCCTAGTAAGTCGTTAGTAGCAGATCTTAAAGAAGCCAATGAAAAGCACTTTCTATCTCATGATTCAGAGGAAAAGGATGTAGTACCAGATCTTACTCCAAAAAGAAGACTTATCTTATGGCTGTTTAGCTTAAGTTTCATTATAATGATCCTTGGAGTAATCCCTTGGGCGTATAAATTTAATATTACAATATTTAAATCATTAAATAGCGCGATAGCCTCTATTCCAGGAATGGGAAGCCCAGTAGCTCTTGGAGACTGGTGGTTTGGTGAGATGACAGTGCTTTTCCTTATATCATCTGTAATATGTGGTAAGGTCTATGGAATGAAGGAAAAGGAGATTGTAAGTGCATTTGTAGCAGGAGCTAGAGATCTACTTGGAGTTGCTCTTATTGTTGGAGTATCAAGAGGAATTTCTATAGTTATGGATGCAGGTGGAATGACTCAGACAGTACTTTACTGGGGAGAGCAGTCTCTTGCAGGACTAGGTAAGATACCATTCCTTATATTCACGTATATATTTTATCTACCAATGTCGTTCCTAATCCCATCAACATCGGGACTGGCTACTCTATCTATGCCTATTATGGCTCCTATGGGGAGACTTTGCAGGGATAGCAAAGAGTTTAGTGGTTACTGCATATCAGTCAGCTTCAGGTATTATAAACCTTATTACACCAACCTCAGCTGTTGTAATGGGAGGATTGTCTATTGCTAGACTTGACTATACAAAGTGGGTAAAGTATGTAGCTCCACTACTTGGAATACTATTTGTTACTACAATAATCGGACTTGCAGTGGGAACACTTATGTAAGTTTATGGATAACAAAACTATAGTCGGCTTTAGAGATCAGATTTCTAAAGCCGTTTTTTTATTGTTTTTAGAATATTAATAATACCAGCAAAGAATAGGTAATCGGTTAAAAAATTAAAAAGATCTCTTTAGAGAATAAATAAAATTAAATATCATCTTTTTAAAAAAGTTAAGGAATAAATCTTACATAAAAATATAAAAAAATTAATAGATAACAATAATAGTGATCTTGTTAAATGTAAACATAATAATAAATTACTAGAAGAGCGATTAATGCTTGATAATAGAATTAGAAAATTATTAAATCAACATTAGAACTCCCTTATTACAATAAATATTCCTCTTTGAATAGAAAACCTCATAATTTTACTTTATGTCTAGGGAGATCTATTTTATATATGTTATTAACATTAGACTCCAGAGAAATCTAAAATAGATTTCTTACAAAAACAACACTAAATTACCTTTTGGTTTAATATAAATATTTGAGACAGGAGAAAAATATGGCATATTTTAAAAATAATAACCTTGAAGCACTTGATGAACAGTGCTATAATTGCAGCCTATCAGAAAAATCTTGTCCAATCGATGAAGTGCAATGGAAATTTAATAGATTTAAGGTTAAAAGATAAGGTAAATTATAAGATCTTTGACAAAAAATTAAAAAATCTGAAAGAAAAAGAAAATAATCTAAAAGAAAAAATAAAAAAACTAGAAGAGAAGCCATTAAAGAAAAAAAGTTAATATTAAGGAAAAGTAATAGTAACGAAATATTAACTGTATTAAAAAAACTATTAGAAATAGGTCAAGTAAAGATCAAAAAAATCTTAAAAAATATTGAAACTAATGATTAGTGGAATACACGTGTATTCAAAAGGCAAAGGATATAATAAATTTTTTTTATATTTTAAAATACTTTTCTTAAATCAATGGCAAAGAAGTACTTGATTTTTTAATATAAATAAAAATTAAAAGAAGTATCTATCCTGCTCTAAGCACTTATAGATACTTTGTAAAAATGATTACAAAAAATATTTTTTTGAGGGAATACTATGGTACCAGAGGTGGGACTTGAACCCACAAAGATATGCATCCGTCAGATTTTGAGTCTGATGCGTTTACCAATTTCGCCACTCTGGCCTAATAATTAGTAGTATAGTATATTGTTATTTATTTGTCAAACATAAAATAAATTAATATAAATTTAAACACAAAATTATGATCTTTTATATTATAATTCTTTTTACTGTATCAAACTTTTTATTAATATATTTTTCAGCATCAGTTGCTGCAATAGCTCCATCAGATACAGCTGTAACTACTTGTCTTAAAGACTTTTCTCTAATATCTCCAACTGCATAAACCCCTTTGATATTAGTTTGCATTTCAGAATTAGTAGTTATGTAGCCACTGTCATTTACCTTTATTTCATCTTTAAATAGTTTAGTTTGAGGGGCATACCCTATAAATATAAAAATCCCAAAAGTTTCATCTTCTTTGCTTGCAGTATATTCCCATGTCTTTTTGGTATTATTGTTTACAAAAATAGCAGACTCAATCATATCTTTTCCTTTAATTTCTTTTAGTTCGCTATTAAACAGGATTTCGATTTTTTCATTTTCCTTAGCTTCATCAGCTAAAGACTTAGCACATGTAAAATCAGGTTCCCTTGCTATAATAGTTACTTTTTTTGCATACTTTGCTAATGTGATTGCCTCTTCAGCTGCAGAGTATCCTGCTCCTATAGCAAAAACTTCTAATCCACTAATGAATGGGGCATCACAAGTGGCGCAATAAGACACTCCTCTTCCTGTAAATTCTTTTTCGCCAGGAACGCCAATTTTTCTAGGAGTGGCCCCTGTGGCAATTATCACTACTTTTGATTTATATTCTTTATTTTCAGTAATCACTTCTTTTATATCTTTTGAAAAATCAACTTTTTTTACTTCGTTTTTAACTATTTCTACATCAAAGCTTTGAATTTGTTTTTTCATTTTTTCAACTAATGATTGTCCTGTTTCCTCTAGATCTCCTCCGGGATAATTAGCTATTTCTGAAGTAGTTATCACTTGTCCTCCTACTTCTTCTTTTTCTATTATAATTGTTTTTAGTTTTGCTCTTGATGAATATAAAGCTGCTGATAACCCTGCAGGTCCTCCTCCAATAATTATTATGTCATATAAATTATTTTCCATAATCCTCCCTTTTTTTATAATAAAATAGTTTTTGATTATTAATTTGATTTATAAATTATTTAC
This sequence comes from Tubiluchus corallicola, assembly GCA_030141605.1. Lineage (NCBI taxonomy): Eukaryota > Metazoa > Priapulida > Priapulimorpha > Priapulimorphida > Tubiluchidae > Tubiluchus > Tubiluchus corallicola. The sequence continues at coordinate 24,525 of JAQGDQ010002444.1, forward strand.
ATATTAGTAAAAGGCTAGTTGCCAAAAACTGAATTTTCTGATGATAACTTTAAAATTTTTTTTTGAATATTACCATTTCTAAATATCTCTATATTAACCTTGTCTCCTGGCCTATGTGAAAATATGATAGATTGTAAGTGGGTGTTGTTTTTTATTGTTTGATTGTTTATGCTTATAATTATGTCATTTTCTTGAACCCCAGCTTTATAGGCTGGTCCATTTGGGACAACTCTTGCCACAAGTACTCCTGAGGATTTGTCGTACCCTAAACTTTGATAGATCGATCTGTCTCGATCATCCCCTAGGTATATTCCTACATATCCTTTTTCTATGCTACCAGTATTTTTTAACTGGTCTCCAATTCGTTTTGCCATATTTATAGGAATAGCAAACCCTATGCCTACATTTCCACCTGATTTTGACAAGATAGCTGTGTTAACTCCAATGACCTCTCCATTTATATTAACTAGTGGGCCTCCACTATTTCCAGGGTTTATTGCAGCGTCAGTTTGAATAAAATTTTCATTACTTTCTATTCCTAGCCCACTCCTTCCTCTGGCGCTAATAATACCAAAAGTCATACTATTGTTTAGCCCAAAAGGGTTGCCAAAGGCTATAGACCAGTTTCCAATTTTAATTGTATCAGAGTCGCCAAATTCTAAAGGGTTAAATGTTTCTCCTTCATGAATTATTTTAAGTATTGCGATATCTGTGTTAGGATCACTACCGATTAACTCAGTGTCATATACTTTATCATTTGAAAACTTAACTTGAACCTCTGTTGTGTTTGCTATAACATGATGGTTTGTCATTATATATCCATCTTCAGAAATAACAAAACCTGAACCTAGCGATGAAAAAGGTTTTTCAATATAATTTCTTCCTCTTCTATCTTTGAAAAGCAAATCAAAAGGGTTGATTACTTCTTGTTTTATAACCCCTTTAGTACTGATGTTAACAACAGAAGGCATGACTAATTGTGCAACTTTATTTAACCCGTCTTGTAAGACCACATTTTCTTCAGTTATTTTCTTTACATCTTCTTTTAAGTTTTCTCTATCTTTTTCATTTAAACTGTCTATTTCATTTTGATCCTCTGTAATAATATTTTTTTCTTTAGAGCTATCTTTTTCTATAAAGACAGCATTACCACATGCTATTAAAAAAAATACTATCAATATAAATATAATACTCTTTATTTTTCTCAAGATAAACCACCTCATTATGATTTTGTATAAAATTAATACTATAAAATAAATTATGTACAAACAAACATGCTAAAATTTTAAGAGATCAATTTAAGCATTAAAAGATTTTAATTGGATTATAGCAAAAAATTATTTTCTTTGAAACACTTTTCTAATTTTATTTTGTAAAAGTCCCTCTTAAAATATTATAGAGGGACTTTTAATTATTCAATAGGTATTTCTTTTTCAATACATTCTTGTTTTATTTCTTTAGGTATTATAATTTTTAAAAGTCCATCACTATATTGACTTTTTATTTTATCTTTATTCACATTATTTGGTAAAGTAAAATTTCTTACAAAGCTATTATAAGAAAATTCTTTTTTGTAGTAGTTTTTTTCAGTATTTTCTTCTTCATTACTTTTATTTTCTTCATATGTTACAGTAAGTATTTCTTTTTTTAAAGTCATTTTAAAGTTTTCCTTTTTTACCCCAGGTGATGCTAATTCAATAATATAATTTTCATTTTCTTCATAAATATTTACAGCTGGAATTTTTGTCCCTATAGATGATTTAGTAATACTTTTTCCTAATAAATCTTCAAAAATATCTTGAAACCCAAAAGAATCATCGTTATTTTTTGTTAAAAATGACATAAAATCACCTCCAAAATTTTGTCAGCACTCTAAATCGACGAGTGACAATAAAAATATTATATCACTTTAAAAAATTTTGTCAAGCGTTATATCCTAATATAATAAAGAAATTTTTATGATATAAGGGAGATGGTTATAGCTTAAAATTATTGAAAACATCACTAAAAGTAATACAAGTAAATATAAAAATAATATTTATGACAATCTATTTTATTTAGTAAAATTACAAAAAACTGTACATAAAATAAAGAAGAAAGATATTAAAAATATTTTTCTTCAATTTTCGAAATACTGTATTTAGGTGGCATCATGATTTCTTCACTAAATGAAAAGTTAACATCTTCTAAAATAGGAATAAATATATGTGGCATGATTCTTTCAAATTCACTGGTGTAATTATGTCTGCCAAATATTTTTTTGCTTTTTGAGGCTTTATTAAGTTCACGGGCGTACTTAGTGTGATTTGAGCAATCATGAATTACAACATCCCAATGCTCTTTCTCAGCTTTTTTCATTAATTTATATGTAAGCTGTCGTGACCACACTGGAGAAATATAACCATTTCGGTAAGTGTATAATTTTTTACCGATAAAATTATTTATATTATCAGGTCCCAAATGGAGCTCTGCACAGTTTATAAAGTCAATATTTGTTTTTAATATGTCTTCTTTTTTTTCTATAAGTTTTTTGTAAAACTCTTTTGTCATAGGAGATTCTATTCCTACGCTTTTTATGTATTTCTTTGCTAACTTCATATTTTCTATTACTTTATCACTACAGTTAGACGCACCTAAATTTATCCTAAGCTCGTCTAACCCCGCTTCTTTTAAAGACCTTAAGTTATCTGCTGATAATAATGTGCCATTTGTATACATATGTTGATAAACATGAGCACTAGAAAATTTATTTATGACACTATAATACTTATCAATTTCTAAAAATGGTTCTAAATAAACATAAGCTATTCCTGAAGGTTTTTCTTGAATTGATAATAATAATTCAATATCTTCTTCTCTGTATAACCTATCTCCAATTTCCCACATATCAGTTGGAATTTTTTCCATATGGTCTAATGATTCATAATAATAGCAAAACTTGCATTTTAGATTGCATCTATTTGTTTTTCTAATTGATCCTAATCCATGGCCTAAAAGACAACAGATGCAACCTTTTGGAAACTTATTGTCATCTCCAATATAAAAAGTTCTATTTTTAAAATGCTTTAATGATTTTATACTTACTTGCATTTCCTTTATATCTTGTAAAACACGTGTCTCTATTTGCATTATTACACTATTAATGATTTCGTTTATTTCATCAATTTCATTATAATCTTCATAAGGGATATTTTCTAAATATCTAAACCATTTTAAGGCTTCTTTTTTACTAATTTTCATTAATTATTATAGCTCCTTATTTAAAAAAGCACTCTTTTATATAAACATCATTTATATGTTTAATACTTAGAGTGCTTCAATACTATTTTTTAGATTTGTATAGCTTTATTAAATCAAATACTATAATTGGTATTATACATAAAATAGAAATTATAAACCAGCTAACTCCATCTAATGTTACAACTTTAAAGATTTTAGATAAACTAGGTATGTTTATTATCATTATTTGAGAAATAACGACAAATAAAATAGAGCCTAGTAAAAACTTATTACCTTTTACCCCTACTTTATAACTAGGTAGAATATTACTCCTTACATTTATAGCATGAAAGAGTTGTGAAATACCTAAAACAGTAAAGGCCATTGTTTGGCCATATGCTACAGCTTCCTCATTAGTAAAATCTATACTATTTCCTTTATAGTATATTCCAATTAAAAAACCTATTAATGATAAAGTACCTATAAGAGTTCCAGTTATAAGCATATTGATATAATCTTTTTTTTCAAATATACTCTTGCTTTTTCTAGGTGATTCATTCATTACATTGTCCTTCACAGGATCCATTCCCAAAGCTAAAGCAGGTAATGTATCAGTTATAAGATTTATCCATAGTATATGTATGACTTGTAGTGGATGGGCCCAGTTTAAAATACTACCTACTAAAAGAGCAAATATTTCTCCAAAATTACATGAAATCAAAAAAGAAATTGCTTTTTTGATATTTTTAAATATAACTCTTCCAGATTCAACAGCTTCCACAATAGTAGAATAATTATCGTCTGTAAGTATTATGTCAGAAGCATTTTTAGAAACATCAGTGCCAATAATTCCCATTGCTACTCCTATATCTGCCGCTTTTAAAGAGGGGGCATCATTGACTCCGTCACCAGTCATTGCTACTACATGCCTTGCAGATTTTAGTGCTTTTATGATCTTAACTTTATGTTCAGGGGATACTCTAGCATATACAGATATATTTTTAGAAGCTCTTGCAAGCTCAATATGATCCAATTTATCAATTTCTTCTCCATTTAAAACTTCATCTCTTCCATTAGCTATCCCAAGAGTATGAGCAATTGCAAAGGCAGTATTTTTATGGTCTCCCGTTATCATAATAGGTTTTATGCCTGCTTTTTTTACTTTTTCTACAACAGATTTAACTTCTTCTCTAGGTGGGTCAATCATTCCCATTAAGCCAATAAACACTAAATTATTTTCATAATTTTTACTAGGATCTAATTTATCAACTTCCTTGTAGGCTGCTCCTAAAACCCTATATGCTTTTGATGACATTTTTTCTTCATAGATGGTTATTTTTCTGTAATCATCTTCAGTAAACTCTCTTATTACTCCATTTTCATATATTTTATTAGAACATTTTAATATACTTTCTATTGAACCTTTTGTCATAACATAGTATTTATCTTCATACTTATTTATAGTTGTCATTAGCTTTCTATCAGAACTGAATGGTATTTCATCAACTCTTGCATGCTTATTATTTAAATCATTTCTATTTATATTTACGTTATCTCCAGCTAAAAGAAATGCTACTTCTGTGGGATCTCCTGTTGATTTATTATCATTATATGTTGCATCGTTACACAATATGAAGTTTTCAATTAATAATTGGTGAGTATTATTTTCTAAATTAAGTTTTTCAAGTTTTTCATAACTATTATCACAATAAAACTCCATAACCGTCATTTTATTTTTAGTTAAGGTCCCTGTTTTATCAGTGCAAATAACATCAACTGATCCAAGCGTTTCCACAGCAGATAAAGTTCTTGCTATGGCATTTTTTTTACTAAGTTTTTTCACACCAATAGCAAGAACAACTGTTAGTGTAGTAGGTAGACCTTCTGGAATTGCAGCTACAGCAATGCTAATACTCCTCATGAAGCTTTCAATAACCTCGTAACCTCTTATAAAGTTTAGTGCAAAAATAAAGGTGGCTACTAGAACACCTATTATGCCAAGTTTTTTACTAAGGCGATCTATTCTTATTTGCATTGGAGATTTAACACCCTCTGTCTCAGAAAGAAGTTTTGCTATTTTACCAGCTTCAGTATCCATAGATGTTGAAGTAGCAATTCCAATGCCTCTACCATAAGTAGCAAAAGTAGACATATATGCCATGTTTTTTCTATCACCCAAAACAATACGTTCATCTTCTTTGAAAAACTTTTGGGCATCCTTTTCTACTGGAATAGACTCACCAGTTAACGCAGATTCATCTACTTTTAATTCAATGGATTCAATAAGTCTCAAGTCACAAGGAATATACCTTCCTGCGTCTATTATAATGATATCCCCAGGAACTATATCTCTTGAGTCTATTTCATTAATTTTACCATTTCTTCTAACGATAGACCGAGGAGTTGATATATTTTGTAAAGCTTCAATTGCTTTTTCAGCATCCTCTTCTTGCTTAAATCCAATATACATATTTACAATGATAACAATTAATATGATGAAACCATCTGTGACCTCACCTGTAACAAAGGATAGAAGCGATGCTATTAATAATATATAATTAAGTATGTTATTTAATTGATCAAATACCTTTTCAATAAGAGGTCGCTTTTCTTTTGCTTTTAAAATGTTTCTCCCATATTTTTCTATGTTTTTACTGACTTCTTTATTTGAAAGCCCAAAGTCAATATTAACTTTGAATTCTTGAAGAACTTCATTTATTTCTTTTTTATGCCACATGCAAACCTCCATATTCTCAGTAGTGTACTAATTGTTAAAATAATTTCTTGTTACATTTTTTATCTATATAAAATAACTCTTCATATAATTTAATTTTGGTTGTGCTTTCTCCATTATTTATTATCTCATTATCTTTGTTTTCATCTTCCATGTGGTTATCTTCTAGATAATGTTCACTTTCAGTTTCATGTTTATCTACTTTTTCACTGTTCGTATTTTCTTCAGAGTTTATTATCTCATTATCTTTGTTTTCATCTTCCATGTGGTTATCTTCTAGATAATGTTCACTTTCAGTTTCATGTTTATCTACTTTTTCACTGTTCGTATTTTCTTCAGAGTTTATTATCTTATTATCTTTGTTTTCATCTTCCATGTGGTTATCTTCTAGATAATGTTCACTTTCAGTTTCATGTTTATCTATTTTTTCACTGTTCGTATTTTCTTCAGAGCTTTTTATTTCACCATCTTTATTTTCATCTTCCATGTGGTTACCCTCTATATAATGCTCACTTTCAGTTTCATGTTTATCTATTTTTTCACTGTTCGTATTTTCTTCAGAGCTTTTTATTTCACCATCTTTATTTTCATCTTCCATGTGGTTACCCTCTATATAATGCTCACTTTCAGTTTCATGCTTATCTATTTTTTCACTGTTCGTATTTTCTTCAGTTTTTATTATCTCATTATATTTGAATTCGTTCATCTTTTTATCTTCTGTGTGGCTATCTTCTAAATAATTATTAGCTATAACTTCATGGTTATCGACATCTTTATTAGTTAAACTTTTTTCTTTTAACAAAACTATTTCTATAAAAGTTTGATCGTCAATAGATATTGGGCTGATATTTTTACTTTGTAACCACTTTAGATCTTCTTCAGTTAGTTTTTCGCTATAAACAAAAAAACTTTGTGAGAATGTATCAAGCCTTTTTTGAAAATAATCTATGAATGAAGTATTAATAGGGTTTTCTAAAGAAACACCCCAGTAAATGGTAAAGTTGTTTTGGACTTCTTTTTTCAGAGCATTCCACATAAATTCATATAACTTTAATTCTTTTATTTTTCTGTAGTTTTGAGAAGAAATTATAAATGAAAAATCGTCTTGGTTATCTCCAAAAAATTTATAGTAATTAATTTTACCTTTTACAAATTCTCGAGTATAATAATAATTATTTAACTTACTATTGAAAATATGCTCAATAAAGTTATCATAATTTAATGTGATGATAGAAGAAATTAAATTTGATTCCGCAAGAGAAAGATAAAAATTATCAATATTAGATAGGTGTACCTTTGTATTTTCTGCTAGAAAATTTTTTAAATATTTTCTGTCTCCAAATAGATTTTCTAAAAAAAATTGATTAACGTTAAATAAATTATTTTTATTACTTATATTTACATCTTTATTATTAGAAATAGTTTCAAAAATTGAATTGCTAAGTTCTGGTTTGGTTTTTACTCCAAACTTACATGAAAGTAATTCTCCAGTCCATAAAGTAATTCTTTTACCATCTTCAAGTTTTTTAATTAAATTATCTAACATTTTATTTCTCCTAAAAATACATTTTAACATTATTAATTGGCCAAGTAAGTCAATATTTAAATATCAACAGTTTCAACTTTTGGATCTAATTGATATATCATATCCTTTCTTTCAACAATAATTTTTATTTTTTTTGAAATGTTTTCATCTTTTCTTATTTTACTAAACAACTCATTAGAAGGATTTATAGCAAACGGATTATTTACTGTACTAAGCATTGAATAATCTCCCATGGTGTCACCATAGGCATAAGATAGCTTTGTATCAATATTATATTTTTTTATAAAGTTTTTTAAAGCTTCTTTTTTATGTGTAGAATCCCACATTGGTATTGCTTCTCCTAAAAAAGTTTCGTTATCATGTAGATATGTAGATCCCATAAAATCATCTGCTCCCCACTTTTTAGCCATTCTTTCAACTAGAAAGTCAGGGCTTCCAGAAATAAAAATAACTAAATGTCCTTGAGTTTTATGCCACTTTATTCTTTTTCTAGTAAAACGATAAACTCTATTTCCTTCTAGCTCCATTACTTTATCTGCAATAAACGAATTATAATTTATTGACAGACCCTTTATTGCATTAATATAAATGTTAGCTAGGCCTATTAAATAGTTGTCATAATCTCCTATTCTTTGATCCCATTTATTAAAATCTTCTTTTAGGTGGCTCTCCCATGCAGAAAAATCAATGACCTCGTATTTAATTAGTTTTTTGAAATGCTCTATTATTAATGAATCACGATACAAGGTGCCGTCAATATCAAAAAATGCTCCAATCATTACTTAACCTCCTAATCTATGAGAGATGCGATGCTTGTTATATTACTTCCAACCATATTTATAGCAATCTTATTGTCCCCTCCACGAGGTATTATTATATCTGCATACCTTTTAGATGGCTCTACAAATTCAAGGTACATAGGCTTTACAGTTTCTAAATATTGATTTTTTACAGATTCAAAGGTTCGGCTTCTTTTATTAATATCTCTTTCTATACGCCTTAATAATCTTTCGTCATCATCAGTGTCAACAAATATTTTCATATCAAATCTTTTCCTTAACTTAGGGATTGCGAAAATAAGTATTCCTTCTACAACAATAACCTTTGCTGATTCAATAACCTCTACTTCTTTTTTTCTCATATGTTTTGTAAAATCATATATTGGTTTTTCTATAGTTTTTCCTTCATAAAGATCATCAATATGCTTTATCAAAAGATCAAAGTCTATTGAGTCAGGGTGATCAAAATTAATCTTAGTTCTTTCCTCTAAGGAATAATGATTTAAATTTTTATAGTACGCATCTTGTTCTAT
>JAQGDQ010001469.1:0-22500 GCA_030141605.1 Tubiluchus corallicola
ATTCATATAATTGGTAATATATAAGTAAACATTTCTGACAGTTTCAGTTCTGTTACAAATAAATTACCAGGTTAACATAGCATAGGTTTCTTACCTGAGTTTTATTAACATAAAAATCATATACAATAAAACAAATTTTCGATAATAACATTATATAGAAAGTTTTTTGGGTCGCCCTTTAGATTGTCTTGTCTTCCTCTTTGAACAATGCACAATACAACCTCAACGTGCGAAGTGATATTTTCATCATTGTTTGCTTGCTGCTTCAGGTGTCTCGCTATCCGTCTTGATGTCCAGCACTTTGCAAGTAAACCCGGACATACGGGAAGCCCATCAGCTGAAGGGTTGGTGGAAGATGGAAGGTTCCTCCGCGCAAACTCAGTCTCTTTCGACAGCGGGAGGCAGTTCCGCTGGAGGTAAGTTCGAAATTGCTTAAATGCAAAAATGATGCTTATAATCAACAATGGCGGCTCGTTGTTACAATTATTGGAGGTGCTGCTTCAGAAAATGTTTAGCTATTATTTTTACACTGTGTAAGATTTGTAATTGTAATTTTAAGCAAACAAACAGACCAACGTTGATAAATCCTAAACAAACAGTACTGCTTTCTTACGAATAACCTAAACTGCCACAGTTCAAGAATATGCCAGTACACGGTTTTTAAATATGTGGCAAGTACTATGTGTGAGTGACAGTACTTTCTCTACCTAGCAGTAGACACTAGTAGTGCAGCGTTAAGCGTGTTGTCTCAGACATGTGCACATGGCCGCCTGTGCTTAACAGCCGAGCATACCACAGTACTTCCCTCACGCGCTCTGGTTCCGCACAAGAGTAATGAAAGAACTAAAGAAGAAAGAGTTATTATATTGAATATTATCGATAATATTGAGTGAAAATAGGAGGGCATCGCGGTTCCACAGTACCTATTCACAAGCCGCCACTGCTAGTCAGCAATGAAAAACACAACTTGCTGTGGGTTAAAGTGTTTGTAGTAGAACAACTTACAACTGATTGAGTGTAGCCTTGATACTGGTGATCCCAGGAGAGGATTTGTTTTAATTATCACGACAAGCGTGTTTTGCGTTTAGTGTGTTCAGCCAAGCATTTTTTCTTTTCTTTTTTCTCCTCATCTCCTAAGTAATTCTTGCTCTTTCTCATACTTACTTTTTTTCATAAATTTTTCTATATTACACCTTTTTTCTTTCCATACTCTCAGTTTTTAAACTTTACTCACTAACCTTGGTCAAATTACCCTGTTAATAAGACCCCATTTGAAACTACTACATATAATAATCCTAATTACTGAATAATTGTATTGTTTTGTTTAGATTTAGGTATCTAACTTTATTATTTTTTGTTTTGAGTTCTTTTTGGATATTTTGTATAATTTATACTGTTTTTATTATTAGTTTTTCTTATTCGTTTTTGTCTTTGTTATCTGCAGCATCACCGTTAATTTTTAATAGACTAATCTATTTATAAGAAAGAGCAGGAGACTAGATGACCCTATGGTCCTTCCCTGCCCTGCTCCATGATTATAATTACTTAATATTTAAAAAAACTTTTGATGTTAAACTAATTGGAGAAACTAAATGTTCTATGTTCTATGCAATGCATTACAAGCAAGAGCTTAGACTTGTGAGATAGATTCTGATACTCATTGCCGGATTGCTAGGCATTAACATTGAACACATCATCAGTGATCTGGGTATTTAAAGATTCAGACTGCAGTAGTGCATATCGGTTTTTGGCCAAATGACATGTTTACACCTGTTAAGTTGCCAGTTTTTTGTTTGCGATCTGTAGCAGATCACGTGCGTTGCTGTGACCGTGTGTTTGCAATCTGTAGCAGATCACGTGCGTTGCTGTGACCGTGTGTTTGCAATCTGTAGCAGATCACGTGCGTTGCTGTGACCGTGTGTTTGTGATCTGTAGCAGATCACGTGCGTTGCTGTGACCGTGTGTTTGCGATCTGTAGCAGATCAAGTGCGTTGCTGTGACCGTGTGTCTGCGATCTGTAGCAGATCACGTGCGTTGCTGTGACCGTGTGTTTGCGATCTGTAGCAGATCACGTGTGACTGTGCGTTGCTTTGATTGTGTGTAGCTGATCACCTGCTTGATATGAATTCCTGTTAATTTCAGCCTTTGCGACAAACTGGAAGACTTTGCAGCAGGTTAAAGAAGAAAATCTGGGATACGGCGACAAACCCGACTATATTTCACAGAAAGCTTCTGTCGTCTTTTTTAGGAAAGAGAATTGTCTGTATCAGGTTGGTGTTTTCAAGATACTAGACTTGGCAATTCAAATCTGTAATCTAAATCTTCGTACAGCACAGCAGAACTGTTAATAGAAACGTCAATAAAATTGTCGAATTATTAAGTATTGATAAGAACGGTTCAACCCTTTGCAGTATTTTCATAATATTCATTATTAGTAGAACAAATGTGATTATTTAAAACATCAGAAAACCCTATACAGTTATACAGTTAAACCGGACCCCGTTAGCCCGGATATCGGATAAGACGGACGTCATCCGTGGTAAAGGAAACTGACCGATTTCCGTCCGAGCCGGAGTGCTAAACACAACACGGCCTACCAACTGTACAATAATTTCTTTATCCTCACAGGTTAACTATTTTAAAGTAATATACAGTATAGTACATAGTGCACAGTATATAGTGCAATGTATATAGGCCTTATTAACGTGATTATTCCTGTATAATATAGACAATATGTAGGCATATCGGATAAATCGGACAATCGGCTACACCGGACCACCCACCCCCCAATTAGTCCGGTTTAACGAGGGTTGACTGTAGTTACCTAGAGCTAAAAAAATTGCTTTGAAATTTTCTGTAACCTACCTACTGTATTATTGCGCACAGAGCTTGCGTTAGGAGTAACGTTGTAAATCTGATCTCCCGCGATGACTGTTAGGTGCAGCCGCATTTTAGAAGGTCGTTTGAAACAAGTTTAGATGACAATGTGTAAAGTTTAGAAAAATAATCAGAAAGTTCTGTAGCAGAACTAAGCAGTAGTATAAATTACTTTACCTAGACAGTAGGATGAATAAGTTGTCATATATAATATGTTGACTGCGGCCAAATCGTGTTGAAAACACCGGTTCTCGTCTGATCACCGAAGTTAAGCAACGTAGAGCCTGGTTAGTACTTGGATGGGTGACCGCCTAGGAATACCAGGTGCTGTAGGCTTTCTTGATGCCCACACTGTATCTCGACACTAGGCGGAGGAGCTGCACAAGGCAGCCAACAGCTAGAGGGCGGAGGAGGTCATGTGATCCAACGGCCATGTGTAGAGGAGTAAACCTTCCAAATCAGGAGTGTAGCCCCGAGGGCGGACCAGTGCAGCATGCTCACTGACTCCGGCAGCTCCTGCAGCCAACCTGGTGCCAAACGCTTTGCTTTACTTTGGACTACACCAGGGAGGAAGAGAGGGGTTCTGTTGTCTGGGTAACTCAGGATCTCCATACTTCTACTTCTACTACTACTACTACTACTACCACTACTACTACGACCACTTCTACTACTACGACTTCTACTACTACTACTACTACTACTACTACTACCACTACTACTACTTCTACTACTACTACTTCTACTACTACTACTACTACTTCTACTACTACTACTACTACTACTACTACTACCACTACCACTGCTACAGTTGCTGCTGCTGCTACTACTACTATTATTAGCATTTATTAGTTGTTAAAAACTGTCTCTTCAAGCCGTATTGTATAACCTGTTATTCAATAAAAATATGTTTAAACCAACTGAAAGACCAAGACAGGTATCATGGCGAGAGCAATCTATTTATAGAGGTTACATCGCACGCAAGTAACCCGATGAACAGAATCACTAAGTGTAACGAAACTGCGGAGTCATTACAGCCAGGAAGTCAAGAACAGATTGAGGAAATCAAGCAATGCTTACTGATAACATGATCCTCCATTTGAAATTGGGATAATTCCTGCTGCACTTTTCACACCTGAACGTACCATCATTATTGTCAATCACTTTCTTATTACAATCACTAGTTGGACATGCCTGCAAAAATACATACACTTATCGACTAGCTGAGCCTGGAAACCCACACAGTACTTACTTTGTGTTTGCAAACTACAGCCGTCCATAAGTGGGCATAGTTAAAACTACGTTACGATACTTCAAAGTAGAATGCACCAAAAAATTTGGTCAAATGTCGATTTTTCGTATTTTATGAAAAGCAATGCTAAATATATTGGACTTCTATATTCTAGCATCAAATTATCATGAAAAAGTTAAAAAAACACTAAAAATTTAATTTTATAACCCTGTACACACTATCCTGTCTAGATCTAGAATTAGTATTAGAAACTAGTGTCTAGAAACTAGCACGGCAATTGTAAAAAAACTGAAATTTTCCGACTCCGATTGTAGCTCCTTGAAGCAGTCATTTCGCTTCTTGTTTTTTTCTCTTGCCAAGACCAGATCTTCGTCAGGAAGAGCCATCTACTGGATTTAAACATAACTTCAATGCGTTCTTGCAAAGTCCATAGAAACCAAAGTTTGTACGGTTGCTAAGTGTTTCGTAGAAACGCGACAAAAAACAATGGCTGACTCTAACAATGACTTTCTCAAGGTTATGTTTTTCAGTGTGTAGCCTGCACCTCAACTTCAACGCGGATTATCTCAGCTTGGAAAATACATCATGAAATATATGATACAAAGGGAAGTTGTTTAACTGCAACAGACCAAGTAGAGGTAGCTTCACATTTTATAATTTAATTTGGTGTTAGATTTATTCTAATCCCCATTCTATCCTTTAATCTTGCTCAGTGCATTCAATTTTGTATGTAAGTATATACATTTTATATATATATATTTTGTATATAAGCTTAAAGCTTGTTATTGTGTATCTAGTCACTAATATACATAAAAACTATGTGGTTGGCATCCTTCTGTCTCGGAAGACAATGGAGTGTGCGCCAAGAGAGTCAGTTATTGATCACATTGATGGAGCTGCAGCGTCGACTGTGACTGAGCAGTCCGATCCTTGAACGTCTCCAGGGCGCACGCCTGGGCAAGGTGTATGGAGATCCTGAGTTGCCCAGACAACAGGAACCCCGTCTCTTCCTCGCTGGTGTAGTCCAAAGGAAGGCGGAGCGATACGTTTGGCACCAGGTTGGCTGCAGGAGCTGCCGGAGTCAGTGAGCATGCTGCACTGGTCCGCCTTCGGGACTCCACTCCTGGTTTGGAAGGTTTACTCCTCTACACATGACCGTTGGGTCACTTGACCTCCTCCGCCCTCTAGCCGTTGGCTGCTTGTGCAGCTCCTCCGCCTAGTGTCGAGATACAGTGTGGGCATCCCGCAAGCCTACAGCACCTGGTATTCCTAGACGGTCACCCATCCGAGTACTAACCAGGTGCCATGTTGCTTAACTTCGGTGATCAGACAAGAACCGGTGTTTTCAACATGATTTGGCCGTAGTCATATTATATATGACAACATATTAATCTTACTGTCTAGGTAAAGTAATTTATACTACTGCTTAGTTCTGCTACACAACTTTCTGATTATTTTTCTAAACTTTACACATTGTCATCTAAACTTGTTTCAAACGACCTTTTAAAATACGGCTGCACCTAACAGCCATCGCGGGAGATCAGATTTACAATGCTATTGCTGACGCAAGCTCTATGCGCAATAAGGCAGTATGTAGGTTATAGAAAATTTCAACGCAATTTTTTAGCTCTAGGTAACTATGCGGTTTTCTGATGTTTTAAATAATCACATTTATTCTACTAATGATTTATGAAAATACTGCAAAGTGTGAAAGCATTCTTATCTATACTTAATAACTCACAATTTTATTGATGTTTCTATTAACAGTTCTGCTGTGCTGTACGAAGATTTAGATTACAGATTTGAATCGCCAAGTCTAGTATCTTGAAAACACCAACCTGATACAGACAATTCTCTTTCCTAAAAAAGACGACAGAAGCTTTCTGTGAAATATAGTCGGGTTTGTCGCCGTATCCGAGATTTTCTTCTTTAACCTGTTGTAAAGTCTTCCAGTTTGTCGCAAAGCCTGAAATTAACAGGAATTCATATCAGGCACGTGATCTGCTACAGATCACAAACACATGGTCACAGCAACGCACTTAACACATGGTCACAGCAACGCACTTAACACACGGTCACAGCAATGCACGTGATCTGCTACAGATCGCAAACACACGGTCACAGCAACGCACGTGATCTGCTACAGATCGCAAACACACGGTCACAGCAATGCACGTGATCTGCTACAGATCACAAACACATGGTCACAGCAACGCACTTAAGACACACGGTCACAGCAACGCACGTGATCTGCTACAGATCGCAAACAAAAAACTGGCAACTTAACAGGTGTAAACATGTGATTTGGCTAAAAACTGATATGCACTACTGCAGTCTGAATCTTTAAATACCCAGATCACTGATGATGTGTTCAATGTTAATGCCTAGCAATCCGGCAATGAGTATCAGAATCTATCTCACAAGTAGTAACAGTGCCACAAAAATGACTAAGCTCTTGCTTATGATGCATTGCATCAGTGCTTGCATAGAACGTAGAACATTTAGTTTCTCCAATTAGTTTAACATCAAAAGTTTTTTTAAATATTAAGTAATTATAATCATAGAGCAGGGCAGGGAAGGACCATAGGGTCATCTAGTCTCCTGCCCTTTCTTATAAATAGATTAGTCTATTAAAAATTAACGGTGATGCTGCAGATAACAAAGACAAAAACGAATAAGGAAAACTAATAATAAAAACAGTATAAATTATACAAAATATCCAAAAAGAACTCAAAACAAAAAATAATAAAGTTAGATACCTAAATCTAAACAAAACAATACAATTATTCAGTAATTAGGATTATTATATGTAGTAGTTTCAAATGGGGTCTTATTAACAGGGTAATTTGACCAAGGTTAGTGAGTAAAGTTTAAAAACTGAGAGTATGGAAAGAAAAAAGGTGTAATATAGAAAAATTTATGAAAAAAAGTAAGTATGAGAAAGAGCAAGAATTACTTAGGAGATGAGGAGAAAAAAGAAAAGAAAAAATGCTTGGCTGAACACACTAAACGCAAAACACGCTTGTCGTGATAATTAAAACAAATCCTCTCCTGGGATCACCAGTATCAAGGCTACACTCAATCAGTTGTAAGTTGTTCTACTACAAACACTTTAACCCACAGCAAGTTGTGTTTTTCATTGCTGACTAGCAGTGGCGGCTTGTGAATAGGTACTGTGGAACCGCGATGCCCTCCTATTTTCACTCAATATTATCGATAATATTCAATATAATAACTCTTTCTTCTTTAGTTCTTTCATTACTCTTGTGCGGAACCAGAGCGCGTGAGGGAAGTACTGTGGTATGCTCGGCTGTTAAGCACAGGCGGCCATGTGCACATGTCTGAGACAACACGCTTAACGCTGCACTACCAGCTTCTACTGCTAGGTAGAGAAAGTACTGTCACTCACACAGTATCTTGTCAATTGCCACATATTTAAAAACCGTGTACTGGCATATTCTTGAACTGTGACAGTTTAGGCTATTCGTAAGAAAGCAGTACTGTTTGTTTAGGATATATCAACGTTGGTCTGTTTGTTTGCTTAAAATTACAATTACAAATTACAAAATTAAATTACACACGTTTGTTACGTTTTACACAGTATTAAAATAATGGCTAAACATTTTCTGAAGCAGCACCTCCAGTAATTGTAACAACGAGCCGCCATTGTTGATTATAAACATGTTCGCATTTAAGCAAATTCGAACTTACCTCCAGCGGAACTACCCCCCGCTGTCGAAAGAGACTGAGTTTGCGCGGACGAACCTTCCATCTTCCACCAACCCTTCAGCTGATGGGCTTCCCGGATGTCCGGGTTTACTTGCAAAGTGCTGGACATCAAGACGGATAGCGAGACACCTGGAGCAGCAAGCGAACAATGATGAAAATATCACTCCGCGCGTTGAGGTTGTATTGTGCATTGTTCAAAGAGGAAGACAAGACAATCTAAAGGGCGACCCAAAAAACTTTCTATATAATGTTATTATCGAAAATTTGTTTTATTGTATATGATTTTTATGTTAATAAAACTCAGGTAAGAAACCTATGCTATGTTAACCTGGTAATTTATTTGTAACAGAACTGAAACTGTCAGAAATGTTTATTTATATATTACCAATTATATGAATAGCATAATTATCACAAATAGCACAATGCACTAAAGCACAATAATCACCTTATAAGGCATAACATGAATTCAATTTAGGTGCACCATAATGTTAACTATAATTTAGCAGTATAGGCTTATACAGAGAGACTTGCTCTGTTAGCCAGTGAAAGCTAAGAGAGTCGTCCTCGTTGCTCATGTAGAGCGGCCTTATATAAACTTTTCCTTCATAAATTAATCTAAATAGTGGGCTTCATGCAATGCATATATGCATCTAAATAGTGGGCTTCATGCAATGCATACATGCATCTAAATAGTGGGCTTCATGCAATGCATACATGCATCTAAATAGTCGGCTTCATGCAATGCATACATGCATCTAAATAGTCGGCTTCATGCAATGCATATATGCATCTAAATAGTGGGCTTCATGCAATGCATACATGCATCTAAATAGTCGGCTTCATGCAATGCATACATGCATCTAAATAGTGGGCTTCATGCAATGCATACATGCATCTAAATAGTGGGCTTCATGCAATGCATACATGCATCTAAATAGTCGGCTTCATGCAATGCATACATGCATCTAAATAGTGGGCTTCATGCAATGCATACATGCATCTAAATAGTGGGCTTCATGCAATGCATACTTGTATGGTCTGAAACTAACTACAGACCTATTATAAGAGAAAATCTAAGTTTAACATTCAAGGCTATATTATAAGACTGTAGTTAAAGGAAAATTCATTAATTAGAAAAAATGCTAGAGAATTTGGGGGGAATTTTATAGACACATAAAATTAAATTTATCTTCGGGAAATATGCGATTTCCCGACAGTTATATTAGCATTACGCTCACCTGCTTAAACACTTATGTAGCAAGAAAAGAAACTTCTCAGCAATTTAAAATGTTTACACCAATTGGTAAAACGTCATTGACCCGCCTTACCAGTGTGAACCACTCACTTGGCAAAAACATATTTTAAATGTTATTTATAAGATACAGTAATTCATACCTTTGTTTTGTTAGTGACGTGTGAGCTATGAATGCTCTGATTATTTTTTCAAACTTTGCGCCGTGTTATCTAAACTTGTTTCAAACATCGAAATGACTGCGCCTAACGATCATCGCAGGAGCTTAAATTTCAAGTATTACACAGCGTTGCTGCTAATACAAATTCTGTGCACAATAAAGGCATGTGTTGGGGATAATGATACTGCCATGTGCTGCCACCTTTTAGGCCTTGAATGAATTACTTGCTATAAATTTGGACTGTATACTAATACTCAGGTGATTCATCTTTCTTCATACAGAAGGCAATAGGACAGTAAAGTGTCACACTGTCTAGATTCTGCTTAATTTAGCCTGATTTGATTATTTGGTAAATGTGACTTGTGACTTGCAGTTGTTGATGCTTTTAAGATTTAAATGCCAGAGCTGGCCAATATACGTAAGTTCAAAGTTTAATTTCTATTTGATGCAACATTTCTACTCTGCAACACTACATTTACAATTTTGTTGTAATCTGTAATGTTTTTGTAATTCACACCTAAATGATTTTTCACACCTAAATTTAATAAGGATATTCACACCTATTTTGATTTATTTTTTTTCCCGAGAACAAATAACCGTTAGCAAGCCAATGCGGAATTAGAAGTTTTTGTTTTGGGACATTCCGTCAGCTACAGTGTGTAAGTGACACAGAATTTCAAGACAATTTTTTAAGTTTTATATAAGTAAAGGGTTCTCTAGTTGTTTAAGAAAAGATGAACAAAATTGGAAGATGTCAGACAAAAGCCATGCCTTGGCAAAACAACAAATCAAAAATCTCAGTACAAGCAGCAACACCAATCACATTTCAAATGTCCTGCACAAACATCTGTGCTAATTTTACAAACATATTATTATCGTTGACGTTCCTAGAAGTACATTTCCAGTTTGGAGAAGTTGCTTTAGCACTTCCGGCCAATCATGTGCAAAAATTGCATGAGCAAAAAATTAAGCTCAAACGTAAAAAAAAACGTAATCGCACACACCCCCAAAATCAGAAATCCTGGCTCCCTTCACGGCTACTACGGGACTCTCCGACGAATCAAACTTTTCCGCCTCCTCACCCCAGATCGTCATTCGAACTTCGGTGTTTGTGTCGTCCACCAGGGTGAGGTCTCGTTTCGATATCTCGCGATTTGTCGTCCTCGTTGTGATAGTCTGAACGTCGCTGGCGCTCTTACAAATTCCGATGACATCTGAGAAGAGAAAAATGTCAAGCAAAATTATGACAGAAAGTTTAGATAACATGAGAAGCAGAAAAAAGATCAGTGCAACTGCAGTATGCCCAACATACGCAATAGAGAAAAATTCCGGAAACTTAACCCTGACTAGCTTGCTTTGAATCCTGATTGGTTAAAGTCCCAAAAATCACCTTTCGAAACATTCATGTTGTCGTGACATATGTGTGCTTGCATAGCAAAAATCGTCCATAAGTCAGCAATTAAACTTTTCTAGTTATTCACATATCTTGAATCTCCATTTCCTGAGGATCATTTTGATACAAAGTTCATCACTCTATGTTATTTCTAAGCTGAGATAATCCATGTTGAAGTTGAGGTGCAGGCTGCACACTGGAGAACTTAACCTTGAGAAAATCACTGTTAAAGTCAGCCATTGTTTTTTTGTCTCATTTCTACAACACTTAGCAACCACACAAATGTTGGTTGCTACGGAGTTTGTAAAAGCACATTGAAGTGATGTTTAAGTCCAGTAGATGGCTCTTCCTGACGGGGATCTGGGCTTGGAAACAAAAAGAACCCGAAGCAAAATGACTATCAGAGTTTGAAAATAGGAGTTTTTTACAATTGCAGTACTAATTTCTAGACAGAAAAGTGAGCAAGGAGTTATAAAATTAAATTTTTGGTGTTTTCTGAACACTTTCCTAATAATTTGATGCTAGAATATAAAAGTCCAACATATTTAGCATTGGTTTTTACAAAATACGAAAAATTGACAATTGACCAAACTTTTTGCTGCATTTTACTTTGAAGTATCGTAACGTACTTTTAACTATGCCGACTTATGGAAGATTTTGGTTTGTAAGTACACACATTACCCCAGAAACGTATTTGGAAAGAAGTCGGAAATCTTAAAAGCAAACTGGATGATATGTCACATCTTTTCTCATTATGAAGTGGCAGTAAAACGCATGAACTCTAAAGTATGTGCTCTCCTGCGCTGTGCAGTACATCACAACTGAACAGAGAGGCACAGAACCTGCTTTCTGTGCAACACATTTCCAAGATGCATATAAACGGGATGGGAAAATGCATTCGTAAAATTAAACTTCTGTGTTAATAATTCTGTCATGTAAATCACTGTTACATTCTCTCTCATTATTAGCTTAATATTGGCTGCTGTTCCTTTTAACGTTTCGGATGTCATATTAACCCTTTCACTACGTTACTTTTTAACCGGGCCACAATGACTTTTGCGTATTTGATAACAACTTCTTGTAGTGTGCTACTAAAATAGAATCTTGTAAATAAATAAATAGTTGTTCGTCATTGAGTATTAATATTAAATATTAGTTTTATTTCCGCACGTGCACACACACACACATTCACTCACTCACACGCATGCACACACACGTGCACACACATGCGAGCACACACACACACACACATTCACTCACTTACACGCACGCACACACACACACACACACCTGTGCACACAATCATAAATAAGCACATACATTTAGAAACCAGTTTTCACACAAGACACAATACTAATCCATAATATACAATCATTTTATAAGAATGCTGAACAATCAACTAAACATACGTTTCATCAACGATCTACAAGTGATTTTGCATGGGAACATACCATACAGTACAGTATCGTGGAATGCACCTGGCTTCAGATGCTGATTGGCTGGATGGCGTTACTTGTTGCGAAGCAACCCCAATCCAACGGCTGTTAAACTTTTCTACAATGTTTCTACAATTGCCGTAGCAGTGAAATAAACAGACCGGGTAACTGCGCTTAGTGCTGAGCGACAGTTTACCGCCTTCCGTCCCTTGCACGAAAAACATAGGTGGCGGTGTGCTGCCTTCTGTAGTGAAAGGGTTAACAATCAATCAAATTTAACACTACAGATAAACCATAACACATAAACATAACACATCCACTGCACAAAATCGATACAAAATCAAATCAAAATCGGCATCGTTATTAAAGATTTTCATGAAACACGATGAAGCAAAGAACACGTACCAACTATGTCATCTTTTGCCAGCGAATTCAAGGCATTAATCTTTTTGAAGGAGAATCGCAGCTGCGGCACGGATGACACGTCGTCAGAACACAAGGTGACAGAAGTGTCGTGATTAAACGTCATCTCATAATCGTTCTTCAAGTTCGAGTACTGTCTGTTTGCTGTTTTCAATGTGCCTTTGGATATGAAGTAAACCTAGAAGGACAATGTACAGAAGCATTGCATAGAAACTGCATCAGAAGACACATCATCAGGGATGAGAATGACAAATTGCAAAAAAACTCTGAAACAGGCCGGGAGTTTGGGGGCCACGTTGGCCCCCAATGGGGTTCAAGGGACCCCCCCCCTCGGAGCCAGCAACAAATTGCACATTCAAAAGTAAAATGGTATTCATCGTCTGTTTCATTATATAGGTTTTACATGTCAAATGTAGACCTGCGTTAACTCAAATGTAGATTTAGGTAATTCAAGTGTGTCTTGGTAACTCAAATGTAGACTTAGGTAACTCAAATGTGTTAACAATGGTTTTCAAGAAATCTTAAGCGCTTTTGGTAAGTCAAATGTAGACACATGTCAAGTCAAATGTGACATTGGTATCTCAAATGTAGATAGGTGGTAAAGTTTAAGGATGTTAAATTTAATCTCCTTTAACCTTAATTTAATAATTGCTGCTTAAATAATAACTTTATAGGTCTACAAATAGTTCACTAATATTCTGTAAACTTTACATACCATTGGAACTGTTAGAGAAAACAACACATTCTTAAAATAAGCAATGTTTCTTGAGACAAACTAATTCATTAATGCAGTGCTAATGCGTTACTTATAAAACTAATTAGTGGTTCACTGTTCATTGGTTAATGGGAACCGATTTATTCTTTTCTACCGACATTTTTTGTAAAACGTTGATAAATAAAATGTTGAATTGGTGTATACATTAATAACTGTATAATTGTTAACTTATTTTTGTACAACACTTTTAAGTGTTCTTATCAAATAAACATTTTCTTTACATTTGAAAAATGTATTAACATCCATACATTAAATATAATAAAAATTGATGCTGCCGATAGCACCATGACCATAAAATATGACTTTAATTTGGTTTTAGATTTTTCTAATTTGCACTTAAACGAGTTAATTACCGATTTATTCAAAGTACCGCATCTACATTTGACTTACCTAAGTCACATTTGAGTTACCAAAACACATTCGAAATTCCTATGTCTACATTTGACTTACCTAAGTCACATTTGAGTTACCAAAACACATTCGAAATTCCTATGTCTACATTTGACTTACCTAAGTCACATTTGAGTTACCAAAACACATTCGAAATTCCTATGTCTACATTTGACTTACCTAAGTCACATTTGAGTTACCAAAACACATTCGAAATTCCTATGTCTACATTTGACTTACCTAAGTCACATTTGAGTTACAAAACACATTCGAAATTCCTATGTCTACATTTGACACCTAAGTCACATTTGAGTTACCAAAACACATTCGAAATTCCTATGTCTCCATTTGACTTACCTAAGTCACATTTGAGTTACCAAAACACATTCGAAATTCCTATGTCTACATTTGACTTACCTAAGTCACATTTGAGTTACCAAAACACATTCGAAATTCCTATGTCTTCATTTGACTTACCTAAGTCACATTTGAGTTACCAAAACACATTCGAAATTCCTATGTCTACATTTGACTTACCTAAGTCACATTTGAGTTACCAAAACACATTCGAAATTCCTATGTCTACATTTGACTTACCTAAGTCACATTTGAGTTACCAAAACACATTCGAAATTCCTATGTCTACATTTGACTTACCTAAGTCACATTTGAGTTACCAAAACACATTCGAAATTCCTATGTCTACATTTGACTTACCTAAGTCACATTTGAACTTTCCTGTGTCTACATATGACGTGTAAAACCTATAAGAAGTACAAAGCGGATGTGCAAAATTAATCTCATCTTTCCTTCCGTTCCTAGCTGCTTCTACTTTACCTTGTTCTCTTCTATCATGTCGAAGAACTTATCACATTCGGCATTAAACGCCGTTGCTCTGATCTCTCCGCTCTCGTCGACTAGATCCATGGAGAAGAGCTTTCCGTCTCCGCGCGAATTCGACCACGTGCGGATGCTGCTCTTCTTGGTAACACGGACTTTGATTGTCCACCTAAAATACAGGGATGAGAATGACAAATTGCAAAAAACTCTGAAACAGGCCGGGGGTTTTGGGGCCACCTGAGCCCCCACTGGAGTTCAAGGGGAGCCAGCAACAAATTGCAATTTCGTGACCATAGAGAGCCTCTAAGTGGACTTAAAATATCAATTGCCTTGTTTCATGCATAATTTAAAATACTCAACTATCAAGGATACATGATACCTAATTGTCTCAAAAACGCCTAAGTACTGGCTGCTACTGTGCAAAAGTATATAAAAACTGTCTGCAATTGACTCAAACAACTCCGCACAATTGATTCTATATTTTTATACATAGAGATCTACACGTGGTTACACTGATGTACGTGATGTAAACAAAGTGACGGCCTGCCAACTAGCCGTCAGCTTGTGAAATAATGTACTGGGTCCGTAAAAATTTTCTCAACGAATTTACGCGATTTACAAAAATGGCACTACTGGCCTTCCAAAAACTCGGAATTCCGGGTATCCACGGAAAATTCTCATCCCTGAAAACATTGCAAAACATTTCCCTAGCAAATTCCTGACTGAATGAACAACACTGAAGCCAAAGCAGAACTTAATGTAAAGAACATCATATTATGAATCGCAATTTAATCCGAGTCTCAGTTTGAAATAATTTTCGAATCCGGATCAGATATGAATCTCACTTTCCAATAATCTTCGTAATTGTACAATAATTCGATTTGAATATTGACACTTTTGTAAACCGAATCTTATTCGAACGCATCGGTGGCGCCATTACCTGCACCTGGTGCAAAAATGTACGGGTTAAAAAAACACATTCGTCTAAGCCAGATTGTGAGCAACATTGTGCTAAAGTAATAAAAAAAATCTTAGCGTTTTTGTTGAAACTAGCCGCTAAAATCGACACGGGCCAAAACTGAATACGGCAACATCTTCTGCGTATTTCACGTAGGACAAAATGATCAAAAATGGCGGCGATTTATGTAATTTTGCCAAAAAATTTACAGGTAAGAGAGTGTATAATTGCTCTTATAATAAAGAGCTTTTGCAGTCTAAGCTAAACCGAATTTTTCTAAAAAAAACTCTGCTGAATGTGCAGAACTTCGGCGAATCAAATCGAAACTCCGATTAGGATTCCGTTTTGAAGCTACCGGTTCCGGTGGAGCTTCGTGACATCCCTAAAAATTACGCGATATAGACGACTGTGGTTAAACCAGAACCTAGCGATTATCTAGGATAATCTAACCAGACAAAACACTATACCAGAAGGCATCTTACCCTGGTTGAGATGAACATAGTCTCTTTCAACACGACAAATGAACAAGAATGAGGAGGACCCCAAGAAGCAGTTCTTCCTACAGTCCCCCATCCATTTACTAACCTGACTCAGTGCTGCTTAACACCAATCATCAAGCACTATTCTTCTCACCCTAACAGTTAACCTTAAAAAACAACTTCACGTTACCTTAGTAGCGGATACACTCACCTATTTTGGTAAGGTGTCAAACTTTCGATGGGAAACACAGCAGCTACAGTGCCACCTGGTGTACGAGGAAGATTAGAGGCGCCAAACGGAGCATTAGTCGCCGACTGCTTGT
The DNA here is from genome assembly GCA_030141605.1 of Tubiluchus corallicola. Taxonomy (NCBI): domain Eukaryota; kingdom Metazoa; phylum Priapulida; class Priapulimorpha; order Priapulimorphida; family Tubiluchidae; genus Tubiluchus; species Tubiluchus corallicola. The sequence goes on from JAQGDQ010001469.1 coordinate 16,285, forward strand.
GGGCGCCCGGATAGAAACTACTACCTCCCATCGGGCGCTTTTCTGACACACGTTGTCCCTCTTCTGAAAACGTTAAAAATTCAGAGCAAAGTATTTTATACCATCGGGTTACAACACGGGAACATGAATACACTCACATCTTGGTTTGCCGGACCTCGCTTTTACGGATGTCGGAAGAATCGGACAAAACCTGGATAGTTAAGAAAGTCCCGCATGCTACGGACGCACAATCCGTTGTTTTGCGAGCTGACCGCTAGTTTACATCATTTATATCAGTGTAACCAAGCGGCGTGTAACCGAGTGTACTTAACAGGATTGTTTCTACGTATACTATAGTGCGTAAAAGCGAAGTACGACGACATAAAAATAGTAAAAGCTCATTGGTCACACAAAAGTGTGTTATTTAATCATGTGCAGAAAAATATAATACTAATTATACAAAGTTATTTGAGTCAATTGCTGACAGTTTTTATATACTTTTGCATAGGAGAGGCCCGTACCAGCTTAGTATCGGCAAATTCGGACCGATGACTGCCCGCTTTTGTCTGGCAAATCGAGACATGAGCATATGATACAAACTGTTACTACTGAAAACTTTACTATCTTCCATTCAGAGAAGCAGAATTGGTACAGCAGAAAGGCAAATGATTTAACGTGTCCTGTTAACATTGTTCTTGAAGCAGCTCAGATTGTACTTAGATATTGACAATTTATGTAAGAAATATTTGCAGGATTCGGTAAGCTATTGCAGCGGGATTACAGTCTTTGCTAGCAGTTTAACACTAAAACAGTCCAGTTGATATTACTATCATTGACACACTTGTAACACGCACATTACTTAGTAATAAGTTGCGCAGTATATAGAAGTAGCTTCTCCAAGTGAAAAAAATGTAAATGATCGTCTACTTATGACCTATATACATATATACATACATACATACATATATATATATATATACACAGTGTTCCCTCGCTACCTCGTTTGTTTATCTCGGACTCCCTGTTTCGTGGGTTTTCAAAAATATTAATGTAAAATATTTATTGCAGTATTTTCGCTGTTTCGCAGGTTTTTGCGGTACTCTGTCTAAAGTATTTTTGCACATGCGTAGTATGTATTGTACAGTAATGTATAGATTTGATGAATTTTGCATAAAAAATCACAAAATGTATAAAAATATATTAAAAATATTAATTCTAACATTAAAAGGCTCAGGTACGTGATTGGCCCATGTACCATGCAATTTGTTTTTTTTCGCTGTGCCCAGCTACCCCCTCTCAGCTCTTCCACTTCACGTTAGCACCCGACTGTCGCATGTGCGTAGTTTTCATCTGCGGTGAACATTTCAGAAAGTTTTTTCAAAGGGACATGCACAGTATGGGAAAAGTTATTAAGCGAATGGGACGGAACACCCGCGATAAGTGAGGGAACACTGTATATATAGGTTTTACACGTCAAATGTAGACACAGGAAAGTTCAAATGTGACTTAGGTAAGTCAAATGTAGGCATAGAAATTCTACATTTTATTTGTCAACGTTTTACAAAAAATGTCGGGAGAAAAGAATAAATCGGTTCCCACTTCCCAATGAACAGTGAATCACTAATTAGTTTTTTAAGTAATGCATTAGCACTGCATTAATGAATTAGTTTCTGTCAAGAAACATTGCTTATTTTAAGAACGTATTGTTTTCTCTAACAGTTCCAATGGTATGTAAAGTTTACAGAATATTAGTGAACCTATAACGTTGTTATTTTAACTTAAGAGCAATTATTAAATTGAAATTAAAGAAGATTAAATTTAACATCCTTAAACTTTACCACCTATCCACATTTGAGATACCAATGTCGCATTTGACTTGACTTGTGTCTACGTTTGACTTACCAAAAACGCTCAAGATTTGTTGAAAACCATCGTTAACACATTTGAATTACCTAAGTCTACATTTGAGTTACCAAGACACATTTGAATTACCTAAATCTACATTTGAGTTACCAAGACACATTTGAACCACCTAAGTCTACATTTGAGTTACCAAGACACATTTGAATTACCTAAATCTACATTTGACATGTAAAACCTATATAAATATCTTAATTTGCCATAAAATAATGATAGTATACATTATACAGTGTGAAATATCATTCAGTGATAGCATGGACTACAGACACTGTACCATGAAGCATTGAAAAGCACGATAACTTTTCCACATACTCACCCATGGGACGGTGAACGGCAGACTGATGTCCCATTGACAAACCATTCGCCTGAGGCTGATTAGAAGTTTGCGCCATTTGCTGTTGATAATTTTGAGGATTACCGATCTTTCCACCGACAGCTGAGCCCGGATTAAGAATCGATACGCCAAGAATGATGATCACACGTCTGCAGAAACAGAAATAAACTTACAGCATCTGCAGCCAAAGTCAGTAATACAAAAACTACTAAAGCATAAGAAAACAATCTTCAAAAATAACGTTAAAAAATTGTTATCAAATTTTATATCACTTACATGCTAGCTTATTGCATACAGAGCTTGCGTTAGTAGTAACAGCGTATAAAACTTGTAAATTTAAATTCCAGTGAAGACCACTAGCATGGCATAAAACAAAAATTATTAAAGCACAAGACAACGTTCTTCATTTGAATCACCTAAATCGCTAAGTGATTTCTACGCTTATTTTTCTCCGCTTTTTCATGCAGGAACAACTATGTTTTTCTTTTAAAGGAATTCTATTATGTTTTTCTTATCAATTATATCATGTCTACTGTTTGAATAAACATTTTTGCATTATTATATTTGTTTTAGTAATACTTTACTGTTCATTTGGTGCTTGAGAACGGATTATTTGCGTTTACATTATTTCTTATGGGAATAAATGATTCGGTATTCAACCAAATCGGTTTTCAAACACTTTGTAGGAATGAATTATGGTCGAAAACAGAGGTACTACTGTACTAGAGAAATCTGTCCCATCACATGTGCCAACATGACAAGGTTAGTAGTAGGTAAACAAACATTGTTAACATATAAACATAAGAACAAAAAAGTCAATCTAAACCATTGTGTAGTTTAGCTAGTAGAGGATCTCGAAGATTTCAGCATATGAAGAGCACCCGTATTGCTGTTTGCCAGGAGGCAATTTTTAACACATTTAACGATAAGAACTCCATGCAGTGTGAAGCAGATGTTTAACATTTAGAACGGTATATTATTTGCAGTTTTACTTTTGTGATTAAAGGAACAATCCTTAAATTAGTATGATTCGAAACATTTATATTTGTGCTTACGCTCTATACGGTATGGCAGTATTTTATGTAATTATTTTGTTGTTGTTATTTCAGCCTGATCATTGCTGCAATATCATAAATAAACCACTTTGATTGATTCAGCAAAAACTTCCATAGTTATTTAGCTAGCTTAGGTACTGAATGAGTTCTTGGGTTTCTAACTTTAAATTCAATAAAATTCAAGAACTGAATCTCTTGCTTTCGGCACAGATTTTCAGCCACGACAAATTAATCAGGAATTTGAGAAAACACAGTGATTACGGTCGGCTTACCTGTCCGGATTTACCTTGTTACACAAATACTTATCAACGCTGATTACTGTGTTCGTTTCAAGCTGTCCCGATACTGCCAAATTGTTAAGTTGCGTAGCCAACATGGCAGCTAGAAGTAAACAAACACCAGTTGAAATAAAGTGAAAAATAAAACAATTTATAAAATGCCAAAAAACAGTTTAATCAGTTAGTTGCTGCTGTTATGCCAGGGACACAACTACAGGTACGGTAGAGTATGTCACTATAGCAAGCGGGCTCTTGGACGAAACTACAGACAAAACTGCGAGGAAACACGGGCATCACCAACAGTTTAAGCACATCAAGCAATTTACAAGAATTTGTGCATCAGACAACAACAGATTTTCAACGTTTTTATCATTATGAGAATTTTGCGAGCCAACTTCTTCAGGAGAAAATGAAGCAGCCAATTTTGAAAGAATGTTTGTAACTTATATAAATGTTTAATACTTATATAAATTAATATTATAAAATCTTTTGTTTTAATTTTTAACTGCATAAAAGAATTTAGGCATTACTTTGTTTCTAAAATTCACCAAAAACTTTTGCAGTGCATAGCAAGCTGGTGACTCATACTTCTACCTGTAATGCTACACTCATCGGTTAATAGGTTCAGTCGGTTAATTGAGTCAAAGCACTCCAGTCCCAAAGTGAGTCTATAAAGGAAAACCGGGCGATTGTTTAGACTCAATCTCATTTTAATTCACTGTCCAAATATACATTTTCTTGAATATAAAAGTTAGCAATTGTTCCTTATATTTGAATAATTAGCTTAGAAAGTTAACTAACGGCAACCGAACACAGCTAGTGCTTACGTCAGAAGCTAACCACAGTTTGTGCAATGGCAGGCGTCTTTCCTTGCGCGTCAAGCACATTTACATAGCTGTTACATTACTGTTTAAATGCATGATGCCACAAAATGGGTTATACGTCATACGACGTTATGAAACTAACACAGCAGTTCACGATCATGCTTATCACTGTACCGTCTTCTATTTGTCGACCACGCACACGTGACAAAAAGGCACCGCTGCCATTCCTAGTTGATTCACTGAGCCGCGCGTAGCTTTGAAAGTTTAATGAAATTTGAATATCCGAGGTAATTATTATTTAATCTAAGCTTTGATTTAAAATAAGCAATTGTAGTTTTCAATATTTTAGAGGATTCTCTATTCTGAACTCGTGTTTACACAATCATCCGGTCTTCCTTTAAACGGCACCTACTATATCAAATTACGAGAAAGAGAATTATAAAATTTCAAAATTGCTCATCACTTCATAGTATCTCCGAAAAACAAGTGGCCTTAGTTAAATAAATTTAGAAATAGACTAACACGACACACTGCAAACTCCATCTGACAAGAGCAGCCGATACCGATCCACCGTCGATGTCTGATTAGCGATTTTCTTCAAACCCTGCAAAAACAGTGAGAATGATCGATATACGAATCAAATGAATACGACAAGTCCTCACTCAACGATGCATTTCGGCAATACGCGACGCTAAGTGAAACGTCATGAAACGAAACCAAAACTTCCACAGGAATTAATGTAAACAAATTGAGATACATTCCAGAACTAACAATCAATGCATCAATGTTCTAAAACAAAAGCAAGTGGTTTAAAGCAAGTGGAAAGAAATTAGTCAGTAGAAATATGAATAAAACTCATAAAACATTTAATATATATGATTTGAGCGAGTTTTATTCATATTTCTACTGACTAATTTCTTTCCACTTGCTTTAAACCACCTATCTTTCTCACTAGTATCTAGCTAGACTTTCTAGCGATTGCTCCTTCCATCTAAACACCACCTAATGAAGACACGGCCATGAATGGAGCGACCTTGAGACCATTTCATGTTGTACTAATCTGGTTGTTATAGCAACAGATTACAGAGAAAATTCCTTGGCATTTTGTCTGTAAAATTTAAGTTTAAACTTGGATGTCGCTTGATACAAACGGCTAGAATTTAGTATGTAAGCAGCCGGGAAGCAAAAACATTATAATAATTACACTGTTTACGTTAGTAATGCATTTTTTACAATGCAGTATGTACCGTTTTAAGGATTCAAATCTGGTAAAAAAAGTTGTAGATAAAATAAAAAATGGCTGCGAGCAACGTCAAAAAATCGTTGTTAAAACGAAACTGTGCGTCGTTAAGTGAGAAAAAGGTGTCAAATGTTCAGCGTCGTTAAAACGAAACTTCGCTAAACGGGGAGTCGTTAAGTGAGGACTTACTATACAGCTAAACTCACTGTATAACTGCTCTTAAACATACACGGTCACTTGTACCTAAAAATTCCATTCCCTGTACTATTAAAACACAGTGTTAATGTTTCACACAACAAATAAAGTACTGCAGGTTTTACATGTCAAATGTAGACCTGCGTTAACTCAAATGTAGATTAAGGTAATTCAAATGTGTCTTGGTAACTCAAATGTAGACTTAGGTAGTTCAAATGTGTTAACAATGGTTTTCAACAAATCTTAAGCGCTTTTGGTAAATCAAATGTAGACACATGTCAAGTCAAATGTGTCTTGGTAACTCAAATGTAGATTTAGTGGGTAGTTCAAATGTGTTAGCAATGGTTTTCAAGAAATCTTAATAGGCTGAAATAAAGCGTCTTCTTGCAGA
>JAQGDQ010001469.1:25000-39323 GCA_030141605.1 Tubiluchus corallicola
ATTAGCATATTTTCTGGCTGTGGAAAAGCTAAGCCTATTATGTTGTATCTGCTTGGGTACCGATATTGTTTAGTGTTATTTAAATTAAACTAATTTGCATTATTGGGCGTAGATTCCTGATGTTCCTTCTGACTCATTCTGATGGTCCCGTTGTACATATGTATTGTTAAATTGTGATTGTCGATATCACAATTGATTTAATTATCAGTGCCGTATGCTAGCAAGGCTGTAAAATAGCTGTTTACAAACAATTATGTTTACTTTCGAATTACGGGTTACTCCTTTACCATGCTATATCACACTACCATATTATTATTTTACCACACGACCACACTAGTGTGCCTTATTCAGTGCTTGCCTTTTGTTGGGTGCCATCGCGAGACTATACAATAATCGATAATTATATGGTAATTTAGTAATGCGAAACTAAAAAACAAAGCGTGAAAAAATGAGCATTGAAAAAATTAAAACATTAGTGCTAACCAGTGAGAAATAAACAAACTTTGATTTCAACCGATTTCAAATATTCCGCGATTCAGTTTTAAACATTCACAAAGCTTTAAAAAATATTTCCGTCGGTATTGCATTTAATTGTCAATAAAATTTCGCACCGGTTTTCACATCTGTACTGTGAATTACGATAATATGTCACAAAATACTGCACTGCCTGCATTCATGTAAACACAATTTTTTTTCAGCGCATTATGAACGGAGACGAAATCAAGGACCCTGTTCTACAAGTTTTGGCAAGTATAGTTTGTTTTCCGCAAAAAAGCAAAATGAACTTGAAAATTTATAGGTTTTTCAAGTCAAATGTAGACGCAGGAAAGTTCAAATGTGACTTAGGTAAGTGAAATGTAGACATAGGAGTTTCGAATGTGTTTTGGCAACTCAAATGTGACTTAGGCAAGTCAAATGTAGACATAGGAGTTTCGAATGTGTTTTGGCAACTCAAATGTGACTTAGGTAAGTCAAATGTAGACATAGGAATTTCAAATGTGTTTTGGTAACTCAAATGTGACTTAGGTAAGTCAAATGTACTGCGGTACTTTGAATAAATCGGTAATTAACTTATTTAAGTGCAAATAACAAAATGGCCTGCATCTGCGGTCGTTATGATATTAACAGACTGTTCTGCCAACTGAGCTAATATTGCCATTCTCTGACCGTGATTCTGCACTAGAAGATTTTCTCTAATATCTGCAAGAAGACGCTTTATTTCAGCCTATTAAGATTTCTTGAAAACCATTGCTAACACATTTGAACTACCCACTAAATCTACATTTGAGTTACCAAGACACATTTGACTTGACATGTGTCTACATTTGATTTACCAAAAGCGCTTAAGATTTGTTGAAAACCATTGTTAACACATTTGAACTACCTAAGTCTACATTTGAGTTACCAAGACATTTGAATTACCTTAATCTACATTTGAGTTAACGCAGGTCTACATTTGACATGTAAAACCTGCAGTACTTTATTTGTTGTGTGAAACATTAACACTGTGTTTTAATAGTACAGGGAATGGAATTTTTAGGTACAAGTGACCGTGTATGTTTAAGAGCAGTTATACAGTGAGTTTAGCTGTATAGTAAGTCCTCACTTAACGACTCCCCGTTTAGCGAAGTTTCGTTTTAACGACGCTGAACATTTGACACCTTTTTCTCACTTAATGACGTACTGTTTCGTTTTAACAACGATTTTTTGACGTTGCTCGCAGCCATTTTTTATTTTATCTACAACTTTTTTTACCAGATTTGAATCCTTAAAACGGTACATACTGCATTGTAAAAAATGCATTACTAACGTAAACAGTGTAATTATTATAATGTTTTTGCTTCCCGGCTGCTTACATACTAAATTCTAGCCGTTTGTATCAAGCGACATCCAAGTTTAAACTTAAATTTTACAGACAAAATGCCAAGGAATTTTCTCTGTAATCTGTTGCTATAACAACCAGATTAGTACAACATGAAATTGTCTCAAGGTCGCTCCATTCATGGCCGTGTCTTCATTAGGTGGTGTTTAGATGGAAGTAGCAATCGCTAGCAAGTCTAGCTAGATGCTAGTGAGAAAGATAGGTGGTTTAAAGCAAGTGGAAGGAAATTAGTCAGTAGAAATATGAATAAAACTCGCTCAAATCATATATATTAAATGTTTTATGAGTTTTATTCATATTTCTACTGATTAATTTCTTTCCACTTGCTTTAAACCACTTGCTTTTGTTTTAGAACATTGATGCATTGATTGTTGGTTCTGGAATGTATCTCAATTTGTTTACATTAATTCCTGTGGAAGTTTTGGTTTCGTTTCATGACGTTTCACTTAGCGTCGCGTATTGCCGAAATGCATCGTTGAGTGAGGACTTGTCGTATTCGTTTAATTCGTATATCGATCATTCTCACTGTTTTTGCAGGGTTTGAAGAAAATCGCTAATCAGACATCGACGGTGGATCGGTATCGGCTGCTCTTGTCAGATGGAGTTTGCAGTGTGTCGTGTTAGTCTATTTCTAAATTTATTTAACTAAGGCCACTTGTTTTTCGGAGATACTATGAAGTGATGAGCAATTTTGAAATTTTATAATTCTCTTTCTCGTAATTTGATATAGTAGGTGCCGTTTAAAGGAAGACCGGATGATTGTGTAAACACGAGTTCAGAATAGAGAATCCTCTAAAATATTGAAAACTACAATTGCTTATTTTAAATCAAAGCTTAGATTAAATAATAATTACCTCGGATATTCAAATTTCATTAAACTTTCAAAGCTACGCGCGGCTCAGTGAATCAACTAGGAATGGCAGCGGTGCCTTTTTGTCACGTGTGCGTGGTCGACAAATAGAAGACGGTACAGTGATAAGCATGATCGTGAACTGCTGTGTTAGTTTCATAACGTCGTATGACGTATAACCCATTTTGTGGCATCATGCATTTAAACAGTAATGTAACAGCTATGTAAATGTGCTTGACGCGCAAGGAAAGACGCCTGCCATTGCACAAACTGTGGTTAGCTTCTGACGTAAGCAGTAGCTGTGTTCGGTTGCCATTAATTAACTTTCTAAGCTAATTATTCAAATATATGGAACAATTGTTAACTTTTATAGGCAAGAAAATGTATATTTAAGACAGTAAATTAAAATGAGATTGAATCTAAAGAATTGCCCAGTAATAGACTCACTTTGGGACCGTAGTGCTTTGACCCAATTAACCGACTGAACCTATTAACCGACGGGTGTAGCATTACAGGTAGAAGTATGAGTGACCAGCTTGCTATGCACTGCAAAAGTTTTTAGTGAATTTTAGAAACAAAGTAATGCCTAAATTCTTTTGTGCAGTTAAAAATTAAAACAAAATATTTTATAATATTAATTTATATAAGTATTAAACATTTATATAAGTTGCAAACATTCTTTCAAAGTTGGCTACTTCATTTTCATCTGAAGAAGTTGGCTCGCAAAATTCTCAAAATGATAAAAACGTTGAAAATCTGTTGTTGTATGATGCAAAAATTCTTGTAAATTGCTTGATGTGCTTAAACTGTTGGTGGTGCCCGTGTTTCCTCGCAGTTTTGTCTGTAGTTTCGTCCAAGATCCCGCTTGCTATAGTGACATACTTTACCGTACCTGTAGTTGTGTCCCTGGCATAACAGCAGCAACTAACTGATTAAACTGTTTTTTGGCATTTTATAAATTGTTTTATTTTTCACTTTATTTCAACTGGTGTTTGTTTACTTCTAGCTGCCATGTTGGCTACGCAACTTAACAATTTGGCAGTGTCGGGACAGCTTGAAACGAACACAATAATCAGCGTTGATAAGTATTTGTGTAACAAGGTAAATCCAGACAGGTAAGCCGACCGTAATCACCGCGTTTTCTCAAATTCTAGATTAATTTGTGGTGGCTGAAAATCTGTGCCGAAAGCAAGAGATTCAGTTCTTGAATTTCATTGAATTTAAACTCGGAAACCCAAAAACTCATTCAGTAGCTAAGCTAGCTAACTACACAACTGTTTAGATTGACTTTTTTGTTATATGTTGACTATGTTTGTTTACCTACAACTAACCTTGCCATGTTGGCACATGTGACAGGACAGATTTCTCTAGTACAGTAGTACCTCTGTTTTCGACCATAATTCATTCCTACAAAGTGTTTGAAAACCGATTTGGTTGATTACCGAATCATTTATTCCCATAAGAAATAATGTAAAAGCAAATAATGCGTTCTCAAACACCAAATGAACTGTAAAGTATTACTAAAACGAGATATAATAATGCAAAAATGTTTATTCAAACAGTAGATATGATATAATTGATAAGAAAACATTATAGAATTCCTTTAAAAGAAAAACATGGTTGTTCCTGCATGAAAAACCGGAGAAAAATAAGCGTAGAAATCACTTAGTGATTTAGGTGATTCAAATGAAGAATGTTGTCTTGTGCTTTAATAATTTTTGTTTTATGCCATGCTAGTGGTTTTCACTGGAGTTTAAATTTACAAGTTTTATACAGTGTTACTACTAACGCAAGCTCTGTATGCAATCAGCCAGCATGTAAGTGATATAAAATTTGATAAAAAGTTTTTTTAAGGTTATTTATGAAGATTGTTTTCTTATGCTTTAGTAGTTTTTGTATTACTGACTTTGACTGCAGATGCTGTAAGTTTATTTCTGTTTATGCAGACGTGTGATCATCATTCTTGGCGTATCGATTCTTAATCCGGGCTCAGCTGTCGGTGGAAAGATCGGTAATCCTCAAAATTATCAACAGCAAATGGCGCAAACTTCTAATCAGCCTCAGGCGAATGGTTTGTCAATGGGACATCAGTTTGCTGTTCACCGTCCCATGGGTGAGTATGTGGAAAAGTTATCGTGCTTTTCAATGCTTCATGGTACAGTGTCTGTAGTCCATGCTATCACTGAATGATATTTCACACTGTATAATGTATACTATCATTATTTTATGGCAAATTAAGATATTTATATAGGTTTTACATGTCAAATGTAGATTTAGGTAATTCAAATGTGTCTTGGTAACTCAAATGTAGATTTAGGTAATTCAAATGTGTCTTGGTAACTCAAATGTAGACTTAGGTGGTTCAAATGTGTCTTGGTAACTCAAATGTAGATTTAGGTAATTCAAATGTGTCTTGGTAACTCAAATGTAGATTTAGGTAATTCAAATGTGTCTTGGTAACTCAAATGTAGACTTAGGTAGTTCAAATGTGTTAACGATGGTTTTCAACAAATCTTGAGCGTTTTTGGTAAGTCAAACGTAGACACAAGTCAAGTCAAATGCGACATTGGTATCTCAAATGTGGATAGGTGGTAAAGTTTAAGGATGTTAAATTTAATCTTCTTTAATTTCAATTTAATAATTGCTCTTAAGTTAAAATAACAACGTTATAGGCCTACTAATAGATGCACTAATATTCTGCAAACTTTACATACCATTGGAACTGTTAGAGAAAACAATACGTTCTTAAAATAAGCAATGTTTCTTGACAGAAACTAATTCATTAATGCAGTGCTAATGCGTTACTTAAAAAACTAATTAGTGATTCACTGTTCATTGGGAAGTGGGAACCGATTTATTCTTTTCTCCCGACATTTTTTGTAAAACGTTGACAAATAAAATGTAGAATTTCTATGCCTACATTTGACTTACCTAAGTCACATTTGAACTTTCCTGTGTCTACATTTGACGTGTAAAACCTATATATACAGTGTTCCCTCACTTATCGCGGGTGTTCCGTCCCATTCGCTTAATAACTTTTCCCATACTGTACATGTCCCTTTGAAAAAACTTTCTGAAATGTTCACCGCAGATGAAAACTACGCACATGCGACAGTCGGGTGCTAACGTGAAGTGGAAGAGCTGAGAGGGGGTAGCTGGGCACAGCGAAAAAAACAAATTGCATGGTACCTGGGCCAATCACGTACCTGAGCCTTTTAATGTTAGAATTAATATTTTTAATATATTTTTATACATTTTGTGACACATCACATCAATTGTCAATATCTACAGGGATGAGAATTTTCCGCGAATACACGGAAGTCCGTGTTTTTGGAAGACCAGTAGTGCCATTTTTGTAAATCGCGTAAATTTGTTGAGAAAATTTTTACGGACCCAGTACATTATTTCACAAGCTGACCGCTAGTTGGCAGGCCGTCACTTTGTTTACATCATGTACATCAGTGTAACCACGTGTATATCTCTATGTATAAAAATATAGAATCAATTGTGCGGAGTTATTTGAGTCAATTGCAGACAGTTTTTATATACTTTTGCATAGGAGCGGCTAGTACTTAGACGTTTTTCAGACAATTAGGTATCATGTATCCTTGATAGTTGAGTATTTTAAATTATGCATGAAACAAGGTAACTGATATTTTAAGTCCACTTAGAGGCTCTCTATGGTCACAAAATTGCAATTTGTTGCTGGCTCCAAGGGGGCTTTGCCCTCCCTTGAACCCCCATGGGGGCCTACGCGGCCCGCAAAACCCCCGGCTGTTTCAGAGTTTTTTTGCAATTTGTCATTCTCATCCGTGTATCTAAGTACAATCTGAGCTGCTTCAAGAACAGTGTTAACAGGACACGTTAAATCATTTGCATTTCTGCTGTACCAATTCTGCTCCTCTGAATGGAAGATAGTAAAGTTTTCAGTAGTAACATTTACTGCATTTGTAACAAACACTCATATCTCGGTTTGCCAGACAAAAGCGGGCAGTCGTCGGTCCGGATTTGCCGATAGTAAGCTAATATAGTAGGCGCCGTGCATTAGACTCGTGGTAATGTAGAATCAATTGCTTAATTGACTGAAAAACACCTGGTACTGGCCTCTGCTATGCAAATGTATATAACAACTGTCTGCAATTGACTCAAATAACTTTGTATAATTAGTATTACATTTTTCTGCACATGCTTTTACTGCACATGCTTTTTCTGCACATGCTTTTACTGCACATGCTTTTTCTGCACATGCTTTTACTGCACATGCTTTTTCTGCACATGCTTTTACTGCACATGCTTTTTCTGTACATGCTTAAATAACACACTTTTGTGTGACCAATGAGCTTTTACTATTTTTATGTCGTCGTACTTCGCTTTTACGCACTATAGTATACGTAGAAACAATCGTGTTAAGTACACTCGGTTACACGCCGCTTGGTTACACTGACATAAATGATGTAAACTAGCGGTCAGCTCGCAAAACAACGGACTGTGCATCCGTAGCATGCGGGACTTTCTTAACGGTCCAGATTTTGTCCCATTCCTCTGACATCCGCAAAAGCGATGTCCGGCAAACCAAGATGTGAGTATATTCATGTTCCCGTGTTATAACCCGATAGTATAAAATACTTTGCTCTGAATTTTTAATGTTTTCAGAAGAGGGACAACGTGTGCCAGAAAAGCGCCCGACGGGAGGTAGTAGTTTCTATCCGGGCGCCCACAAGCAGCCTGCGACTAATGCTCCGTTTGGCACCTCTAATCTTCCTCGTACACCAGGTGGCACTGTAGCTGCTGTGTTTCCCATCGAAAGTTTGACACCTTACCAAAATAGGTGAGTGTATCCGCTACTAAGGTAACGTGAAGTTGTTTTTTAAGGTTAACTGTTACGGCGAGCGGAATAGTGCTTGATGATTGGTGTTAAGCAGCACTTAGTCAGGTTAGTAAATGGATGGGAGAACTGCTTCTTGGGGTCTTCCTCATTCTTGTTCATTTATCGTGTTGAAAGAGACTATGTTCATCTCAACCAGGGTAAGATGCCTTCTGGTATAGTGTTTTGTCTGGTTAGATTATCCTAGATAATCGCTAGGTTCTGGTTTAGCCACAATCGTCTATATCGCGTAATTCTTAGGGATGTCATGAAGCTCCGCCGGAACCGGTAGCTTCGAAACGGAATCCAAATCGGAGTTTTGATTCGATTCGCTGAAGTTCTGCACATTCAGTTGTGTTTTTTTCAAAAATTCGGTTTAGCTTAGACTGCAAAAGCTCTTTATTATAAAAGCAATTACACACTCTCTTACCTTTAAATTTTTTGGCAAAATTACATAAATCGCCGCCGTTTTAGGTCATTGTTTGTCCTACATGGAATACTCAAATGTTGCCGTATTCAGTTCGGCCTGTGTCCAGCTTGCAAAATCCTATGCGAAAGCATGACATTACGATTTCAGCGGCCAGTTTCAACAAAAACGCTATGATTTTTTTATTACTTTAATACAATGCTGCTCACAATCCGGCTTAAACGAATGTGGTTTTTTTTGTAACCCATACATTTTTGCACCAAGTGCTGGTAATGGCACCACCGGTGCGTTCGAATAAGATTCGGTTTACAAAAATACCTAAAAGTATCAATATTCGAATCGAATTATTATACGATTACAAAGATTATTGGAAAGTGAGATTCACATTTGATCGAGATTCGAAAATTGTTTCAAACTGAGACTCGGATTAAATTGCAATTCGGTAATATGATGTTCGTTAAATTAAGTTCTGCTTCAGTGTTGTTCATTCAGTCAGGAATTTGCTAGGGAAACATTTTGCTTTAGTGGCTGAGTACACACCTAAGAATAGCTTTGTCTTCTGCACCTTGAAATTATACATAAGAACAAGCCTGGCTTTATTATAAACTTCTAAGAAAAAGTCACGTTTCAATAAACTCTAAACATGCCTGTAAGAACAACCCTATCTTCTACACCAAGGTCTAGGAAGCACTCCAAAGGACAAATATGGCTTCATTTGACAGGCCTCAAAACAACTCTGCATTCAATACCGTGAGAACACATCTAAGAACAACTCAATCTTAGATACACTGGCAGGACGCTTTAAATAACAAATCAGGCTTCATTAGACACACCTAAAAACAAATCAGGCTTCATCAGACACACCTAAGAACAAATCAGGCGTCGTCAGACACATCTAAGAACAACTTGGTCTTAGATGCACCTAAGAATAAGTTTGGCTTCATTTGATACATCAAAGAGCAAATCTGTCTTTATTAGACATCTAACAATCAATAGACAGAGCACAACTAAGAATAACTCTGTATTCAATACACTGAGAACACACCGAGAACATTTTTATATTTTAGGTGGACGATCAAAGTCCGTGTTACAAAGAAGAGCAGCATCCGCACGTGGTCGAATTCGCGCGGCGACGGAAAGCTCTTCTCCATGGATCTAGTCGACGAAAGCGGAGAAATCAGAGCAACGGCATTTAATGCCGAATGTGATAAGTTCTTCGACATGATAGAAGAGAATAAGGTAAAGTAGAAGCAGCTAGGAACGGAAGGAAAGATGTGATTAACTTTGTACTTCTTATAGGTTTTACACGTCAAATGTAGACACAGGAAAGTTCAAATGTGACTTAGGTAAGTCAAATGTAGACATAGGAATTTCGAATGTGTTTTGGTAACTCAAATGTGACTTAGGTAAGTCAAATGTAGATGCGGTACTTTCAATAAATCGCTAATTAACTCATTTAAGTGCAAATTAGAAAAAGATAAAACCAAATTAAAATTATATTGTGTGGTCATGGTGCTATCGGCAGCATCAATTTTTATTATATTTAATTAATTTGCAACTATTTGTATGGATGTTAATGTTTTTCAAATGTAAAGAAAATGTTTATTTGATAAGAACACTTAAAAGTGTTGTACATAAATAAGTTAACAATTATACAATTATTAAAATATACACCAATTCTACATTTTATTTGTCAACGTGCTACAAAAAATGTTGGCAGAAAAGAATAAATCGGTTCCCACTTCCCAATGAACAGTGAATCACTAATTAGTTTTTTAAGTAATGCATTAGCACTGCATTAATGAATTAGTTTCTCTCAAGAAACGTTGTTTATTTTAAGAATGTTTTGTTTTCTCTAACAGTTCCAATGGCATATGAAGTTTGCAGAATATTAGTGAACCTATAACGTTGTTATCTTAAGTTGAGAGCAATTATTAAATTGAAATTAAAGGAGATTAAATTTTACATCCTTAAACTTTACCACCTATCCACATTTGAGATACCAATGTCACATTTGACTTGACACGTGTCTATATTTGACTTACCAAAAACGCTTAAGATTTGTTGAAAACCATTGCTAGCACATTTGCAATACCAAAGTCTACATTTGAGTTACCAAGACACATTTGAATTACCTAAATCTACATTTGAGTTAACGCAGGTCTACATTTGACATGTAAAACCTATATAATGAAACAGACGATGAATGCCTTTTTACTTTTGAATGTGCAAAAACGGACAGTATGAGAGAAGAGTGTAGTTTTTTGAATTTATAAATTCCGTGAATTTAGTTTTTATTAAACGACTCTATGAAAATCATAGAGACTCTACGTGACTGAAAAGTACATTTTTAGTTGTAAAAATCATAATATAGTTATAATAGTTATAAGTATGGATATGTTGACTTGCACTGGAATGTATTATTATGTTTGTAACCTGTATTCAAGCCTGTATAATTCCGAGTTTTTGGAAGACCAGTAGTGCCATTTTTGTAAATCGCATAAATTCGTTGAGAAAATTTTTACGGACCCAGTGCATTATTTCACAAACTGACCGCTAGGTGGCAGGCCGTCACTTTGTTTACATCACGTACATCAGTGTAACCACGTGTATATCTCTATGTATAAAAATATAGAATCAATTGTGCGGAGTTATTTGAGTCAATTACAGACAGTTTTTATATACTTTTGCATAGGAGCGGCCAGTACTTAGGCATTTTTGAGAAAATTAGGTATCATGTATCCTTGATAGTTGGATATTTTAAATTATGCATGAAACAAGGTAACTGATATTTTAAGTCCACTTAGAGGCTCTCTATGGTCACAAAATTACAATTTGTTGCTGCCTCCAAGGGGGCCTACGTGGCCCCAAAACCCCCGGCCTGTTTCAGAGTTTTTTGCAATTTGTCATTCTCATCCCTGATGATGTGTCTTCTGATGCAGTTTCTATGCAATGCTTCTGTACATTGTCCTTCTAGGTTTACTTCATATCCAAAGGCACATTGAAAACAGCAAACAGACAGTACTCGAACTTGAAGAACGATTATGAGATGACGTTTAATCACGACACCTCTGTCACCTTGTGTTCTGACGACGTGTCATCCGTGCCGCAGCTGAGATTCTCCTTCAAAAAGATTAATGCCTTGAATTCGCTGGCAAAAGATGACATAGTTGGTACGTGTTCTTTGCTTCATCGTGTTTCATGAAAATCTTTAATAACGATGCCGATTTTGATTTGATTTTGTATCGATTTTGTGCACTGGAATGATAAGTGTTATGGTTTAACTGTAGTGCTAAATTTGATTGATTGTTAACCCTTTCACTACAGAAGGCGGCATCACTGCCACCTATGTTTTTCGTGCAAGGGACAGAAGGCGGTAAACTGTCGCCCAAGCTCAGCACTAAGCTCAGTCACCCAGGTCTGTTATTTCAGTGCTACAGCCATGCAAAACATTGTAGAAAAGTTTGACAGCCCTGGGATTGGGGTTGTTTTGCAACATGTAACGCTAACCAGTCAATCAGCATCTAAAGCCAGGTGCATTCCACAATACTGTACTGTCTGGTATGTTCTCAAGCAAAATCACTTGTAGATCGTTGATGAAACGTATGTTTAGTTGATTGTTCTGCATTCTTATAAAATGATTGTATATTATAGATTAGTATTGTGTCTTGTGTGAAAACTGGTTTCTAAATGTATGTGCTTATTTATGATTGTGTGCACGTGTGTGTGCGTGCATGTGTGTGAGTGAGTGAATGTGTGTGTGTGTGCTCGCATGTGTGTGCACGTGTGTGTGCATGCGTGTGAGTGAGTGAATGTGTGTGTGTGTGTGCACGTGCGGAAATAAAACTAATATTTAATATTAATACTCAATAACAAACAACTATTTATTTATTTACAAGATTCTGTGTTAGTAACACACCACAAGAAGTTATTATAAAATATGCAAAAGTCATTGTGGCCCGATTAAAAAGTAACTACGTAGTGAAAGGGTTAATATGACATCCTATGAAATGTTAAAAGGGAACAGCACCCAATATTAAACTAATAATGAGAGAGAATGTAACAGTGATTTTCATGACAGAATTATTAACACAGAAGTTTAATTTTACGAATGCATTTTCGTATCCCGGTTATATGCATCTTGGAAATGTGTTGCCCAGTAAGATTTTTAAACTTAAAATTTGCCGAGTTTTTGTGCATCACACTGAATGTTGTACATTAGCGCTGTACTCCAATTTTTGCTTTCGTAAACACGAGCAGAACGTTTATGGAATGTTTTGGTGTTGAAAATTGTATTCATTCGTGATGTCATCACTCGTTTTAGCTCGTTTAATGTTAACTATATTTTTAATCTATTATCTAATTATCAGAAATGCTTTATCGTTATTATATTTGTTTTACTGCCACTTCATGATGAGAAAGGATGTGACATATCATCCAGTTTGCCTTTAAAATTTCAGAGTTCTCTAGAATGTGTTTCTGGGGTAATGTGTGTGTTTACAAACCAAAACCGTCTGTAAGTCGGCATAGTTAAAGCTACGTTATGATGCTTCAAAGTAGAATGCACTAAAAAGTTCGGTCAATTGTCAATTTTTCGCATTTCGACTTTTATTTTCTAGCATCAAATTATTAGGAAAGTGCTCAGAAAAGACTAAAAATTTAATTTTATAACTCTTTGCTCACTTTTCTGCCTAGAAATTAGTGCTGCATTTGTGAAAAAACTCCTAATTTCAAACTCTGATAGTAGCTCATGGAAGCAGTCATGTTGCTTCAGGTTTTTTGCCAAGCCCAGATGTTCGTCTGGAAGAGCCGTCTACTGGATTTAATTTAAACATAATTTCAATGTGCTCTTGCAAAGTCCGTAGCAACCAACATTTATGCGGTTGCTAAGTGTTTTGCAGAAATGTGACAAGGTTTAACAGTGATTTTCTCAAGGTTATGCTTTTCAGTGTGCAGCCTGCACCTCAACTTCAACATAGATTATCTCAGCTTGGAAATAACATAGAGTGATAAACTTGGTATCAAAATGATCCTCAGGAAATGGAGATTCAAGATATGTGAATAACTAGAAAAGCTTAATTGCCGACTTATGGATGATTTTTGCTATGCAAGCACACACATGTCACGTCAACATGAATGTTTCAAAAGATGATTTTGGGGACTTTAACCAATCAGGATTCAAAGCAAGTTAGTCAGGGTTAAGTTTCCGGAATGTTTCTCTATTTGCGTATGTTGGGCATACTGCAGTTGCACTGATCTTTTTTCTGTTTCTCATGTTATCTAAACTTTCATAATTTTGCTTGACGTTTTTCTCTTCTCAGATGTCATCGGAATTTGTAAGAGCGCCAGCGACGTTCAGACTATCACAACGAGGACGACAAATCGCGAGATATCGAAACGAGACCTCACCCTGGTGGACGACACAAACACCGAAGTTCGAATGACGATCTGGGGAGAGGAGGCGGAAAAGTTTGATTCGTCGGAGAGTCCCGTAGTAGCCGTGAAGGGAGCCAGGATTTCTGATTTTGGGGGTGTGTGTGATTACGTTTTTTTTACGTTTGAGCTTAATTTTTTGCTCATGCAATTTTTGCACATGAAGTGTTAAAGCAACTTCTCCAAACTGGAAATGTACTTCTAGGAATGTTAACGATAACGATATGTTTCTAAAATTATCACAAATGTTTGTGCAGGACATTTGAAATGTGATTGGTGTTGCTGCTTGTACTGAGATTTTTGATTTGTTGTTTTGCCAAGGCATGGCTTTTGTCTGACATCTTCCAATTTTGTTCATCTTTTCTTAAACAACTAGAGAACCCTTTACTTATATAAAACTTAAAAAATTGTCTTGAAATTCTGTGTCGCTTACACACTGTAGCTGACGGAATGTCCCAAAACAAAAACTTCTAATTCCGCATTGGCTTGCTAACGGTTATTTGTTCTCGGGAAAAAAAATAAATCAAAATAGGTGTGAATATCCTTATTAAATTTAGGTGTGAAAAATCATTTAGGTGTGAATTACAAAAACATTACAGATTACAACAAAATTGTAAATGTGGTGTTGCAAAGTAGAAATGTTGCATCAAATAGAAATTAAACTTTGAACTTACGTATATTGGCCAGCTCTGGCATTTAAATCTTAAAAGCATCAACAAACTGCAAGTCACAAGCATTTACCAAATGATCAAATCAGGCTAAATTAAGCAGAATCTAGACAGTGTGACACTTTACTGTCCTATTGCCTTCTGTATGAAGAAAGATGAATGCTCTGATTATTTTTCAAACTTTATAAATGGCAGGTGG
>JAQGDQ010001323.1:0-47268 GCA_030141605.1 Tubiluchus corallicola
AAACACGTGTTATATCGATGTAAAATAATTACGTAGTTTTTGTGGGTAAATAATGGTGATGATTTCACTCATGACTTGACATTGCTTCATTTTTTTTGCTTCTTATGTTGGTTTGAGTTCTTGATTTATATGTAATTATTAGTTTTGTTTTTGATGCATTTGTAATGTGCAGAATTGATTTAAAAAAATGTGATGTAGTTTTTTCTTTTTAAATTTGACATTTGTTCGGTGCAAAAGAGGATGTCTGTATACCTGCTAGTGCTGTTCTTGGCTGCATGTGGCGTTTGTACTTCACATATGGGGTTTTCTTGTTACAGAATCTGACGGGTGGGACAAAAGGTGGCATACACATCACCGACGTGACTAACGCAAGCCGCACGATGCTTATGAACATTCATAACATGAAATGGGACACGGAACTGTGCAGGTACCTGCACACTGAACATTTAAATGTAAAATTCGTGACACGCATAACGTTTTTGAAGGAAACTAGAGCACCCCCTTTTGGCATTTTGTCTAAAATACCTGTTTCGTATATATTCATATATAATTTTAGTATATTATATATTCATATATTCGTATCTATATGTACATTCATATATTCTTATATATGAATATTTTACATTATTGTAGAATATATATATATATATATATATATATATATATATATATGTATATATATAAATGTGTGCATCCCTAGCAAAATCGTCCATAATTCGGTAATTAAGCTTTTCTAGTTATTCACATATCCCGAATCTCCATTTCATGAGGACCATTTTGATACAAAATTCATGGCTCTGTGTTATTTCTAAGCTGAGATAATCCACGTTGAAGTTGAGGTGCAGGCCATGCACTGAAAAACATAATCTTGAGAAAATCACACATATATATATATTCTATAATAGTATTTTATAATGGTTAACCAAAACTTAACCGAAAGTGCAATTATGGGCAATCCGAAACAAAAAAATTTCATTTCAGTAACATCCCTGAATAATATAATTTTTTCTCAAAAAGACAATATTTTCTATTATCTTTTTAAGCTGGTTATTTGTTATCTGTTATATTGTATTGACGTGTCATAGGATTATTGATTTTCCCTAACTAATTAATCGAATTAATGATTTTGTTATTTGTCAGCTAATTTGAGAAAAAATTCATGCTATTGTGTAAGTATTGTACATAAATTTTCTTTTTTATGTGAAAAATGGTTTAGCTGTTGTATAAGTATTGTACATAAATTTTCTTTTTTATGTGAAAAATGGTTTAGCTGTTGTTGTAAGTATTGTACCTAAATTTTCTTTTTATGTGAAAAATGGTTTAGCTGTTGTTGTAAGTATTGTACCTAAATTTTCTTTTTATGTGAAAAATGGTTTAGCTGTTGTTGTAAGTATTGTACATAAATTTTCTTTTTTATGTGAAAAATGGTTTAGCTGTTGTTGTAAGTATTGTACCTAAATTTTCTTTTTATGTTGAACTTTGTGCCGATTCTTGACTTGACTTCACTTTGATTTTTTTTAAACGAGATGATTTTTTGCGCAGATTTTTTGGCGTTCCGACTACGATTCTTCCGGAGATCCGCAGTTCCTCGGAAGTGTACGGTCAGTTTGCTGAAGGTGCTCTGAAAGGATTGCCAATATCTGGTGTAAGTTAGACAACTGTGCACATCATTAATGGGCTTGGTGTTTGAAGGCCTATATTAGCTGAACAAACACTGAGGTTTTTTAACGTATTATTACGTTACACAAGGAATTTATCGTTACTTGTTGATAAAGGTAACTGATGAATTAAAGCAAAACCGGACCCAATCTTAAACAGTAGGTCAAAACAATCTACTCTTTAAAATATTGAAAGGAAACATTAGACCAAAGTTTTAGTGCATTCTACTTTGAAGCATCATAACATAGTTTTAACTAAGCCTACTTATGGATGGTTTTAGTTTGCAAATACAAAAATGTTGACGTAAATAATATTATGATAATTTAGACCTACTGTTTGTGCTAAGTCAATTCTACTTTATCTTGCATAGATTCTAGGTGACCAGCAGTCGGCTTTGGTAGGTCAAGCATGTTTCAAAGACGGTCAAGCAAAAAATACGTAAGTATTTTGTTCTGTTTGGGGGGGGGGGGGGTTAGCGCAGCTGGGTTGTATAAAATTGACAAGTCTTCTTCAGTCTTGTGAAGATGTTTTGAAAAGTCACCATTCTCTTTTATTTAAGTTTGTTTGGTATTCAGTTAAGCAAGTGGCAGTTTTTTTGCACCGTAGTGCACCTTTGTCGCACCTAACTTTTCAAGTCTGAAACAAACTAAGTTACTCTGCGGAAGATGAGTTAACTCATCATTGTTGTGCACAACTTCCCAGGGAACGTTTTTTCCCGAAACGTTGCAAGGAAAATGAGTTGCAGAGCATTTTCACAAAAGGGTAACAGCAGCTCAGCACAATAAACAAGCAATACAACTTTGGAATTCATTACCGACATCACTAAATCACAGCAGCTCTTTATCAATATTCAAGTCTAAATTCAAAAAACATTTAATGACTCGTTTTGAATATCCGACATACGAACACGATGATACTTACTCAAATCATAATTTCATTTTTCCTAGACCTTACTAAACTAGTTTATATTTTATTTTTGAATTTCTAGTTGCACTTATAATTTAGCTTGCACCAGACGCATTTGCCCAGAACAGTGTACGTTTTTATATGAACTAACACTGATTGTCCGTCTTTTATTATGATGGTCAATGTTTTTTAAAAAAAAAGGCAAATAAAGATTTTACTACTACTACTACTACTACTACTACTACTACTACTACTACTACTACTACTACTACTACTACTGCTACTACTACTACTACTACTACTACTACTACTACTACTACTACTACTACTACTACTACTACTACTACTACTACTACTACTACTACTACTACTACTACTACTACTACTACTACTACTACTACTACTACTACTACTGCTACTACTACTACTGTTGCTACTACTACTACTACTACTACTACTACTACTACTACTACTACTACTACTACTACTACAACTACTACTACTACTACTACTACTACTACTACTACTACTACTACTACTACTACTACTACTACTACTACCACTACCACTACCACTACCACTACCACTACCACTACTACTACTTGTGCAAATTGTTATCGTCTGCAGTTCAATTGTGTTGACTGAAAGACGGAAATTGTGCTACTAACACGTGTTACGGATCGGCTTATAGATAATTAAATAGTGAGAAAACTAAATACACGACTCGCGAGACATTGTTTTATCTTTAGATGCAGCGTCTGTAAGTTTAGGTTCCGGGTCTGCGACCCTGACACACCCGGCGCACTTTAAGAACTGGTGTCATCATTCATCATTCACTTATTAGCAGTCCCTGTGCTAAAGTGTCCCGGGCTTGTTTGTTTTTTGTAGCATTTTGTTGTTAAACCACTAATAGCGCGCTCATATCTCGGTTTGCTTGACAAAAGCGGGGAGACGTTGGTCCAAATTTGCCGATTGTCTGTATTTTCCCATACTAAGCTAATGCAGTAGGCACCGTGTATTAGACTCATGGTAATGTAGAATCAGTCACCTAATTGTCTCAAAAAAATCTAGTACAGGCCGCTCCTATGCAAAAGTATATAAAAACTGTCAGCAATTGACTAAATAACTCAGCATAATTGACTTAATATTTTTATATTATAGAGATATACATGTGGTTACACCAATGTAGTGATGTAATGGTGCAACAACTACTATAATTACTAAGTTAGGTGCAACAACTAATATAATTATTAAGTTAGGTGCAACAACTACTATAATTACTAAGTTAGGTGCAACAGCTGCTATAATTACTAAGTTAGGTGCAACAACTACTATAATTACTAAGTTAGGTGCAACAACTACTATAATTACTAAGTTAGGTGCAACAACTACTATAATTACTAAGTTAGGTGCAACAACTACTATAATTACTAAGTTAGGTGCAACAACTGCTATAATTACTAAGTTAGGTGCAACAACTGCTATAATTACTAAGTTAGGTGCAACAACTACTATAATTACCAAGTTAGGTGCAACAACTACTATAATTACTAAGTTAGGTGCAACAACTACTATAATTACTAAGTTAGGTGCAACAACTGCTATAATTACTAAGTTAGGTGCAACACCTGCTATAATTACTAAGTTAGGTACAACAACTACTATAATTACTAAGTTAGGTGCAACAACTACTATAATTACTAAGTTAGGTGCAACAACTACTATAATTACTAAGTTAGGTGCAACAACTACTATAATTACTAAGTTAGCTGCAACAACTGCTATAATTACTAAGTTAGGTGCAACAACTGCTATAATTACTAAGTTAGGTGCAACAACTACTATAATTACTAAGTTAGGTGCAACAACTACTATAATTACTAAGTTAGGTGCAACAACTACTATAATTACTAAGTTAGGTGCAACAACTACTATAATTACTAAGTTAGGTGCAACAACTACTATAATTACTAAGTTAGGTGCAACAACTGCTATAATTACTAAGTTAGGTGCAACAACTACTATAATTACTAAGTTCGGTGCAACAACTACTATAATTACTAAGTTAGGTGCAACAACTATGTAATAGTGTAACTCCACACAATGATGTAAACCAAGTGACAGCCCGCCAACTAGTGGTCAGCTCGTAAAACAACGGACTGTGCATGTAGTATGCGCGACTTTTTAAGGGTCCAGATTTTGTCTGATTCTTCCGATATTCATAAGAGTGAGGTCCGGCAAACCGAGATATGAGTGTAGTCTGTTTTGCCAGACTATTATAAGGTGATTGTCTGTTTTGCGCAGGTACGGGACAGGATGTTTCCTACTGTACAACACTGGTCAACAGCCGGTCATATCAGATCATGGATTGCTGACGACGGTCGCGTATCAGCTGGGGAAGGGGCAACCGGTGGTGTACGCTCTAGAGGGATCGGTGGCAATCGCCGGTGCTTGCGTGCGCTGGTTGCGGGACAACATCGGCCTGATTGAGAATTCAGCCGACATTGGTGCGTAAATAATTTTCTCATTTCAGTTTTATTTTGTGCTACTATAATGAAAGGGTTAATGAATCATCGCATGGGTTTGAATGTAGAAGTTCGCGTACAGGGTGATTCTGTTTCGACACCTTGCGTTATGACAGTAAGCTAATTTTTACTTAGTTTATTCTTATTGGTTATCTTATTGGTAAAAAAACAATAATAATAATAGTACTAGCAAAGGCCCCGCAAAAAAGTTTGCGTACAAATACGCTTATAATCAGTAATACGCAAACATCCTACATAGTCCTCATTTATAATGCAAAGCCAGTAGCAGTGTTTACTGAATTAAAGTTATGACGTTACAGAGAGAGTATAATGGATGACGTCAGCACAATCGCTTTGCGTCAGCAGTTTTCCAAGCGAAAATTGCAGAAAATGGAACATCTAATTAACTCGTCGGCACTCCTCTTGGTGGACGTGTCCTAAAAATATAGCTGTCATCTTTAACTCATTGTATTTATTGGCATCATGTAAAACTGGTTCATTTGTAATGACATTACGCAATGCTTTTCTTGGAACTACACCCTTTGTTTTCTCATCTTGGTAAGAAAAAAGGTAAAATAGATGCACTATTTTGTTATGGAAACAATTTACCTTTTTTAGGAATCGCTCATGAAACGGTGAATTTAATGACTTTTTTGTTTCATATTTGCAGATAAAACCTCATCCACGATATCCAGTAAAAGCGACTTAGATAGATAATCTTTCGTCAAAATTACGTTATATGACAACTGATTTTTGCCTGCATGAAATGAGCTCTTACATTTTAGAAATATTTGTCGAAATGGATTTGTTTGTTAATGTCGTTATAAAATTATGTTTCAGAATCATTAGCGAATTCTGTCGACAGCACGGCTGGTACTTATTTTGTACCGGCGTTTTCTGGGTTATATGCTCCGTATTGGCAGACAGATGCGCGAGGGTAAGCAGTTTTAAACATGAAGAGGAAATATGTGTGCTTGTGTAGCAAAATCGTCCATAACTAGGCAATGAAGCTTTTCTAGTTATTCACAAATCCTGAATCTCCATTTCATGAGGATCATTTTGATACCAAGTTCATCACTCTACGTTATTTCTAAGCTGAGATAATCCACGTTGAAGTTGAGCTGCAGGCTACGTACTGGAAAACATAATCTTGAGAAAAACGCTGTTAAAGTCAGCCATTGTTTTTTGTCATGCTTCTGCAAAACATTTAGTAACTGCACATATGTTGGTTGCTATGGATTTTACAAGAACACATTGAAGTTATGTTTAAATCCAGTAGATGGCTCTTCCTGATGAAGATTTGCTTTTGTCAACAAAAAAAACAGAAGCAAAATGGCTGCTTCCACGAGCTACAATCAGAGTTTGAAAATACGAGTTTTTCACAATTGCAGTACTATGGGAATGGGGTACAGAGAAATGGGTACAGGGTTATAAAATTAAATTTTGAGTACTTTTTAAATGTTTCTTTGATAATTTGATGCTAGAATTCAAAAGTCCAATATATGTAGCGTTGGTTTTTATAAATTACAAAAAATTGACATTTGACCAAATTTTGGGTCGTTCTACTTTGAAGAATGACAACGCAGTTTTTAACTGTGCCGACTTATGGACGGTTTTGGTTTGCAATCACATTTAATCTTTTTGCTTCTTGGTCTTACTGCAGTTAAAATATAGTAAGCACTGCTTACTAGACTCACTTTGAGACGGAAGTGTTTTGATTCAATTAACCTATTGAGGCAACTATCCTACGGATGTAGCCTATTGCTACTGTAGACGTATGAGTCATTACTCATCACCTTAGAATGCATTGCAAAGACTTTAAATGAATTTTAGAAACGAACTAATGTCAAATTCCTATGCGCAATTGTTTAAAAATACTAATTTATGTAAGTTAATTAATAAAAAAAGAAAGTAAAAATCTCGCAACTTTGTTTATTTATTAATTATTATTTATACTAAAAATTAAAGAAATTTGTGCTTCACTTCCTTACGAAGAAGTTGGTCTGTAAAGTTCTCGTACTGATGAAGACATTGTGAATCTGTTGTGAACGAGGGATTGACAGTTTTAAAGCAAAACCGCTATGTTAGCACATCAGCGAGTGATAAATCTACCTGCTTACAAGCAAGACCGTACTCCATACGATTGTTCATACTTATATTACAGGGCAAAAAAGGAAGTGAGGATTGCGTAAAAATGCTAATAAAGGCTCTTTCCTCGCACAAAAGTATTTTTTTAAACACATGAAGCAGAATTTGAGTCAGTTATACAGAGTTATTCGAGTCAATTACTGGCAGTTTTAAATACATTTAAATAGGAGTGACCCATACCAGACGTTTTTAGAGTCAATTAAACGACTGATTTTCTTAATTGTGAGTCTATTCTATTAATTCTGTTCTAGTCTATTCTATTAATACAAGGTTTTATGTAAAGTTTCTTATAAACTTATTTCTAGAGGCTGAAGCCGAGCCAGTTGCTACTACATCAGCTGACTCACGCAGCAAATCAGCTAGCTCGGCTGAAGCTGAGTCAGTTGCTACTACATCAGCTGACTCACGCAGTAAATCAGCTAGCTCGGCTGAAGCTGAGTCAGTTGTTACTATATCAGCTGACTCACACAGTAAATCGACTAGCTTGGCTGAAGCTGAGTCAGTTGTTACTACATTAGCTGACTCACCCAGTAAATCAGCTAGTTCAACTGAAGCTGAGTCAGTGCTACTACATCAGCTGACTCACTCAGTAAATCAGCTAGCTTGGTTGAAGCAGAGTCAGTTGTTACTACATCAGCTGACTCACACAGTAAATCAGCTAGCTTGGCTGAAGCTGAGTCAGTTGCTACTACATCAGCTCCCTCACACAGTAAATCAGCTAGCTCGGTTGAAGCTGAGTCAGTTGCTACTACATCAGCTGACTCACACAGTAAATCAGCTAGCTCGGCTGAAGCTGAGTCAGTTGCTACTACATCAGCTGACTCACACAGTAAATCAGCTAGCTCGGCTGAAGCTGAGTCAGTTGCTACTACATCAGCTGACTCACACAGTAAATCAGCTAGCTCAGTTGGTTGACTGACTTTTCAGTTGAGTTGGCTTAAAGAAAAAATCAGCTAAAGATATGAATTTTTGTTAACTACATAATTGTTAGTTAAATTGTTAGTTAACTGTTAAATTATGGAGACAAATTTTTTTTAAATAATTCGTGTTGCTTGTACACAGAAAAAAGCTGATGTACGAATTCAAATAATTAATTGGAGATCAATTTTTCATAATGTTAAAAAAGCAGTGGATTTATTGCAAATATAATTTAAATCCAACTCTTGGTGAGGCTTATGTTGATTACCGAAACCAATACCAAAATACCAAAATGATCCCATACGTGTGACTAACATTGCTTATTTGTGTATTTAATTTTGAATTCACCAGCTTTCTCGTTCAAGAATTTCTCAAGTTTAGTATCTCTGCCTGCACACGCACAATCTGACCGCAAATCCGCAACGCTACAATATTTCAACTAGTGATTTGCAGCGTCACGTGATTATCGCAAGAGCGGAAACCTTTACAGCCGGCAAAAATGTCGGCTAGCTCGACTCGTATTACTCGGGCTACCGCGACTAAAGCTGGGTTTCTTATCAGCTAGGTCGACTGTAGAAATAAACTGGTTGGAGCTCAGTTGAAACGGCGTTGCTCTGGACTCTCCGTATTACTGATTACTGCTTAAGACTGATTATTGATTACAAATATTGTTGTAATGATGGCTTATCAAATTTTGCAAATTTATTCTAAGAATCATGGGAATTATCAGTTGGAACGATGAGAAGAACTTAGTACATTGTAAAAATAATTTGAACAGGTTTTTGTAGTTTGGGAATTAGCAGATTGAGCTGTATGTAATGCTTGATACATCGTGAGCTATTCTGATATTTTTACTTCACAATATCTTATTTTTGTTCTTGAAACAATTTTTCTAATCGTTGTAGTTGATGTTTCAGGATAATATGTGGTTTAACACAGTTCACAACAAAGGCTCACATAGCCAGGGCAGCTCTGGAGGCCGTCTGTTTTCAAACGAAAGAGGTAAGTTCGTGCGGACTTATAAAAGCTGATCTCTGTAACTGCCCATGGTGTGTTATAAAATGCACCCTTTACATGAATATGAAAGTATATGATACACATTTACTGAGCAGAATAAATTATTTTTTCTAAATGTGATGCCGTCAGACTTTGACGCCCTAGGTTATAGCCTAGTTAGCCTATTTGTTAAAGGAAAACCGGACGATTGTTTAGACTCAATCTCATTTTAATTTACTGTCCAAAATATATGTTTTCTTGCCTATAAAAGTTAGTAATTGTTTCTTATATTTTAATAATTAGTTTAGAAAGTTAATTAACGGGAACCGAACACAGCTATTGCTTATGTCAGAAACTAACCACAGTTTGTGCAATAACAGGTATCTTCCCTTGCGTGTCAAGCACTTTTGCATAAGTGTTACTGCTTAAACACGTGATGTCACGAAAATGGCTCTACATCATGTGACGTCAGAAACTAACGCTGCAGTTCATGATCATTGTCATCATGGTACCGCCTTCTGTTTGTCAGCCACGCGAAAGTGACAAAAAGGTGCCGCTGCCAATGTTAGTAGATTCACTGAGCCGTGCGTAGCTTTGAAAGTTTAACAAAATTCGAGTACCCTAGGTAATTATTATTTAATCTAAGCTATGGTATAAAAAAAGCTATTCTAGTTTTCAATATTTTAGATCGTACTTTATTCTGAAGTAACGTTTACACAATCATTCGGTTTTCTTTTAATGCGTCACTGATGCTGACTACTGTACAAATTGTACTACAGCAATGAAGGAGTTATGAGAAAATCTGTTTAGATTCTAGATGCAATGAATCAAGATAGTGGAATTCCTATCACATCACTGCAGGTAGATGGCGGAATGACGCACAATGCACTTCTCATGCAGCTACAAGCAGATATTCTTGGCATTCCTGTCGGTATGTTAAAATGTTTATAATCACTCGAGCCCAACAATGATTGCCCCACTGTTATATAATTATCTGATTATTCGATGCGAGTTGTATAGCCGAGTGGTCACAACATTGTGCTTGGGAACCGAAGTTAAGAGTGGCACAGGGGCTGTTCAGCTGGGGTGAGCAGCATCGATATTCTCTTTCGAAGTTTTATTTCGCCATGCTGATTATGGCTGTTTACCTCTTGGAAGGGGGGGGTGTTCGTATCTGAATGTGGCTAAGACACCTTGATTCATCTTAGAAGCAGTGCTAATGAGGAAGGTTGTGGTCTTGCCACGAGCATGCAAATTCAATAGAACCAGCTACTGAATGCTGTTTGGTGTGGTCATCTTCTTGCAATGTGCAAAAGATATTAAAGAGTAGTCTGGAATGCGAAGCATTGGGTTGCCCGAGAAATGAGTTTTTTCTACCTAATTGCCTGGATATGTCATTTTGAACGACATTGATTGCTTATCAGAGAATCCATTCTGTGAATATTTAGAACACGACTTAGCATTGTCATAGATCTTTTTTACCATAAAATCTGGAATACGTTTAGAGTACGTGATGTCACAATACAGAAAACTGGCTAAGAACTTACTACAGGAACATCAACAATGTTGATGAGATTGGCATATATCTGTTTATACGCTAACAGCGCAAGTGTGTGACCCGGTACT
Source organism: Tubiluchus corallicola (assembly GCA_030141605.1). Taxonomy (NCBI): domain Eukaryota; kingdom Metazoa; phylum Priapulida; class Priapulimorpha; order Priapulimorphida; family Tubiluchidae; genus Tubiluchus; species Tubiluchus corallicola. The sequence goes on from JAQGDQ010001323.1 coordinate 10,779, forward strand.
CCTTGAATGTCATAGCCGAGTATGATTCCCTGCTTCTTGTGTGTTCATACAACAGAGCAAAACTTTCTGCTGTGAGTTAGTTGTCTACAATAAACGTTAGCTGACACTGACTTGCTGCGAGTTACTCGTCTACAATAAACGTTAGCTGACACTGACTTGCTGTGAGTTACTCGTCTACAATAAAACTTAGCTGACACTGACTTGCTGTGAGTTACTCGTCTACAATAAACGTTAGCTGACACTGACTTGCTGTGAGTTACTCGTCTACAATAAACGTTAGCTGACACTGACTTGCTGCGAGTTACTCGTCTACAATAAACGTTAGCTGACACTGACTTGCTGCGAGTTACTCATCTACAATAAACATTAGCTGATACTGACTTCTCTATTTACTGTGAGAGGAGTAGCTCAATTCACAGCAAATGTTGGAGAATTTGCAATAGCTTATCAATAGTAACTCGCAAAGCAGTTCACACTGGCGAGTTTGCTGTCAGAGAGAGTAACTCGCAAAGCATTTCACACTGGCGAGTTAGCTGTCAGAGAGAGTAACTCGCAAAGCAGTTCACACTGGCGGGTTTGCTGTCAGAGAGAGTAACTCGCAAAGCAGTTCACAGTGGCTGGTTTGCTGTCAGAGAGAGTAACTCGCAAAGCAGTTCACACTTGTGAGTTTGCTGTCAGAGACAGTAACTCGCAAAGCAGTTCACACAGGCGAGTTTGCTGTCAGAGAGAAAACTCGCGACAGAAAAACTCGCTAGTCTGATCATGCCGTTGGATTAAAACTAAAAATCAATAATGTGTGTCGTATAATCAGCTCATCTGTAATGCAATATACTGACAGTTTTAATAGTTTGCTTTTGCTAACCTCGTATCTTTTTTAGTGCGCCCTTCCATGCCGGAGACGACAGCTCTCGGCGCCGCAATGGTAGCCGGTGCGGCAAAGGATGTCAACGTCTGGAATTTGGAACAAGAAAATCTGACTTCCGCAACAACGTACTGCTTCAAGCCGTCCGTATCTGAGAAAAGTTAGTATCACATTCCGTTGTCTTGTAGATATTTGCTAGTGATTAATCAACAAGTTTGCCTTTGAATCCCCGTGTGGCCTGGATCCATCTTATTTGGCTGATCTAGTCAGTTTTTATGTTCCTAGACGTTCGTTGAGGTCTCGAGATACAGTCAATCTCGGATATAAGGGACACTTCCGGATCGGAAAAAACGTCCCTTATATCCGATGTCCCTTATAACCGAACTTGAGTTAAACCGAGGATGTATCTAGACCTGTACTTTTCTGTACTTTTACCCATATTTTTATGGATTATTGCTACACATTCAGTGCAAACGGTGTGTAGAAAGCTCATTCAGTGATTTGAGATGTATGTGACCGTGGAAACTGAGCTGTTTGAAGGCCGGGTTTGCGAAAAATTTAGGTTAAAAATAGATCAATTTCGCTTTGATCATAGGGTCCCTTATATGCGAAGTAATTTACCTGGGTTTCTATTACACGGGACCTGAAGATATCGTCCTTATCCTTAAGTACAAACTTAAAATGTATAATCAATGCGTTAAAAATTGTTTGGTATGTGCCATGTCACCTTTTTTATGTGCTTGCTCCCCCTAACTTTAGCATCTGGCCACGCCCTTGGACTCAGAGATACCCCATGATGGGAGTTTGAATAGCCCTAGAAAAAAACCATTGATCTGCATTCATTGGGAATTTTTATATGTGAATTCTTACGCAATGAAATTCATGATTTTTTTTGCAGACAGAAATCAACGTTATGGGAAATGGAAGCAGGCCATACAGAGATGCATGCACTGGGAAACTTCCGAGGAGGAAAAACAAGGTTGGAAATTACATAGAGTCCTTCGTCTATTTAAAGTCATTTAAGTAGTTAAACGGTTTTGAGAGTATAGGTTTTGTCAGTTCAGTAATCATTTCAGTAACCGATCATACCAATGATGCAAACTATGCCAGAAATAGCAGGTCATGTGGCGACATCTAGGAACAGAAACGGAAGCATTATGTGCTGGTGCCACTTTAACCAACACAACCCTGTGTTGGTTAAAGTGCTGCGCTGCCCGGCACATCCCACCCACCCTCTGCCTGTCCCCCCTTTAGGTACGTCGCTCTTCTTTACAGTAATGAGTAATTAACTGAATCTTTTTTATCTTTGTTAAGGATAGATGGAGATGAAATACTGATGAGGACATTGCCGTTCGGTTTATTTCTCTTCACAAATTTTGTACTCATGAAATTGCTCTCCATTTACGAGCACATCAGGTGATATACGTGGACCAATTAGACCATTGTATAATTAAACTTTAGTTATACTGATTTGTTATATTACTGTGATACTTGCCTCATGTATATTATGTAAGTTATTAGCTATCAGAGTTATTACTAGAAGGTAATAGGTTGTTAATTAAGAAGGTAATAGTTCGTTAATTAAGAAGGTAATAGTTCGTTAATTAATGTGTGAGCGGAATACAGTCAAGCCTCTTTGTAGCACCTACTTTGGGAGTGTTAGCATTATAGCAAGTTTGGCATCATAACCAGGTGCATTAATACATACAGTGAATTGCATGTAACTCGAATTCTTGCTTTATCTCAAACAGATCTCGTGGAACGGATTTTCCTTTTGTTTTTCCATTTAGCAAACATCGCGTAAGTGGAACTGAATTCGCAGTACAGTTCTTAAAGGACAAGAAAAGGGGCACCAGAAGTAGGTTTCAGAAAAATTGCTTTAAAAAATTATACTACTTTACAGCAATTTTATGCGTATATTTACTTAATCTTATCAAAACTTGTTTCAAACGACCTACCATTATAATGGCTGCGCCTAACTGTCATCGCGGGAGTTTAAATTTACTCGTTTTATACAGCGCTACGGCCGATGCACGCCACGCATACGAAAAGGTAGTATGTAAGTGGTATAAAATTTCAAGATGAATTTTTTAAGCTTTATTTGCTGAACGGTTTTCTTGTGCTTTAAGTATCTACTTGAAATTACCCCGCCGATCTCGAACAACCGCACGAGAAATCCTACGCGAAAATATGCTCCACATTACAATTATAACTGCTAGTTTCAGCAAAAACACCAAGAAATTTTGTATAACCTTAGCAGAACGTTAGACACAGCATGCCTCAATGAACGTGGTTTAATGTAGATCACTATATGATTATTGCTAAATTCTATTAATCATGCTACTCAGACTAAAATAAAGATGGACCAGTCATATCATAAAAATGTCGATTGATATTTGGTTAAAGGCTCAATTTGTCATTTTCACAGGCTGTAGTATTACTAGTGTTTTCTCCGACATTGAGGAGCGACTCAATCTTGTTTTCTTACAAACATTGTCTACTCTTACTTTCGCGGAACTCGAGCAAATTTTCCGATCCCGAGGAGTTCGAGTTATACATAGTTTACCGTACATGTCTATGCAAATATAGACATTTGTTTTGCTAAGAATGTAGGCGTAAAGGGAGGTGTGGGGGGTTCTATAGTGAGGCTTGACTGTAATCTAGATCAATTATGATCCAATGATCATGGGTAACATTTTCAAACTGTGATTGAGTCTTGTTATAGCTCAGCTGATGTGTTTTCCGCTTTTGTGAAAATTTCTAAAGGCAGGTTTCCTTCTACCAAGTGCAAACTTTGCATAAAATGACATGTTAAAGGTACACTTGCTTCTGTTAGTCCAGTTATAATTTTAGTAGATGGCGACACCTGTGCTGTAGGCAGTGTTTGTAGTAGTATGTTAGGTATGCGTGGCATCATCTATTAACCCTTTCAGTCCCAAATTATTTTTTTATTAAGAAAAAATTTTTTGGCTTGGTACTTTTGTGCAGTATGTCCATCTTGTATACACATAATAATTATTTTTTCTACCTGTGCTCGCGTGCTAAATATAGCCTGTATCCCACGGGATACATTGGGATTCAATGGAAGCATAAAATGTGCTTCATTTTGCAACTGCTGATAATTTTTTAAAGTATGTAAGACATTTAGTATGCATCCTATGCTGATCTGTACAAAGTCGTCTCTAAAGTACTGTACCTTGCGCAGTTTTTTATGCTAAGTAGATTTTCTAGTTTGCCATTTTATCACCATTTTTAGTCTTTTGTTATTGGCTTAAAATCAAAATAACTATTAACAGATCAAATAACTGTCAGTTTCAAAATTTTATTATTTTTAAAGGCTGAAAATATTCTCGTATCCGACGGGATACAACGGGTATGAAAGGGTTAATGAGAGAGGAACCAATACAGCTTAATAGGCCTGGTGCATCTGTAAGAATGTGATTGATTTACATAGAACAGTATGTATGTGAAGATATGTGTGTTACATTTATGTTATAGATATTACTGCATACATCTTGTTTATCTGCATACAGATAGTTGGCTGATGTTTTGACGTCTTTGAACGAATTTTTCTAAACAACCAATTTTTAATTTTCATTTTTTCCATAGACACTTTTACTTTTATAACTTCTCTGTGTAAAAATTGATTAAAACATTTAATTTATATTGTTAAAAATTACTCTCTGATTTTTAACTATGTAAATTAGAAGTTTTATAAAGCTGTGGTGGTTTAACTATAATTGCACAAATTTTATGCTAGTGAAAGTCTGTATGGAAATCAATGCTCTATGTAGACCAGACTATCTTTTTCAAGTATTTTCATGTGTGGGAAGTTTGCTTTTTATTTGAAGTCTTCAAGGTTCGACCATATTCATTACAATTTCAGCCACATTTGCACTTGAAGACATTTTTGTATTTTGAATAAGAAGATTCGAGTAAATTTGATTTCATTTTATAACAGTTTAAAACGATAAATTGTCATTCGCTGATGCAATACGGGATGTACTTTCACGTTGTGATTGTAGACACATGGTTGTTACAATTATGAACTTTTTGTATAGTTTTTTAATTAGTAATAAGTAATTTAGTTACTAAATAATTTAGTAATAATAATTTAGTTACTAAAAACACTAATGAGTATTATTCAGTAATCTCAAATGATAAGCTACGTGATTTATGTTTGCAAAATAAAGTGAATGCTCTATTACAATAACGTTTGTGCAGAATTTCATTTATGCGTCAGTGTAACCAGGTGAAGACCGTAGGCTAGGCAAACGGCATTGGAAAACTCCCCCCCCCCTTTGCAATGCTCTCTCCGTTTGTGGTGGTTTTCGGTTTGAAAAATACCTAGTATATTAACTAAAGATATTTGTGTAATCAGCCTGTCACAGTTAGTCAAAAAGAAACAAATTATGAACAACGAAGATCAATTATATCAGAAATCAGATTCTCAGTATGATTGCATTTACCTCTGCAGATAATTGCACTGATTATTTAATTAATTATAAATCGTGTGCTAATCAGTGGTGAGCATCAAACGTTCAAATTCGATTCAAACTATTTTTGTAGTTAGAACCTAAAATTATGTATTTGACTAATTCGGCATTTTGACTACACACAGTCTTAAAACATTTGAAAAATCATGCAGCCGGCACAATTTAGCTGTGATTTCTGTGCACAATTTTTAAATATATTATTAATGCTCTTACTGCAGAACAACATCAAGTAACGGTGCATGATCTGAGTGATACTTCTTTTTATTAAAGATTCAAAAATAAAAGTGAATTGGATTTGAAATCTCGAAATTCGATTCGATTCAAGTTCGAAAGTCACAAATTCGATTCCAGCTCGTTTTCTGCTTGGGAATCCTCACCCCTTAATGGTATGTTTATTTCATGTAGTTGACAAGCCTACTATTTGTTTCGTACAGCATACATAAATTTTTGTACCTTTTTGAACTAACAAACTACATTCACATTCATCTTACGTGGTTACCAGTTTGCCAACTAAGAAAGAAACCGTATTTAAAACAGAATGCAAAAATAATAATGCCATCTTTATTCATAATTGCCTAAAAATGTACAAGTCGTAACTAGAAATTGTGGTACAGCATTAAATAGACTTTCATTAAAAATTGACTAAACGTATATCAATGCATTTGCTACGTGGTTAAAGGTGTGCGCAGTTATTATTAAACAATTTAGCCCATTTTGCCAACCATTAAAGGAAAACCGGACGATTGTGTAAACACGAGTTCATAGTAAAGAATGCTCTAAAATATTGAAAACAACGAAAGCTTTTTTACAACAAAGCTTAGATTAAATAATAATTACATCGGATACTCAAATTTTGTTAAACTTTCAAAGCTACACGCGGCTCAGTGAATCTACTAAGATTGGCAATGGCGCCTTTTTGTTACCGCATGTGGCTGACATATAGAAGGTGGTACCGTGATAACCAAGTTTCTGACGTCATATGATATAGAGCCCATTTTTCGTCACATCATGCATTTAAACAGTACTGTAACACCTATGCAAGGGATGCCCACCACCATTGCACAAACTGTGGTTAGTTTCTGACATAAGCAATAGCTGTGTTCGGTTGCCGTTAATTAAGTTTCTAAGCTAATTATTGAAATATTAGAAACAATTGCTAAGTTTTATAGGCAAGAAAATGTATATTTTTGACAGTAAATTAAAACGAGATCGAGTCTAAACAATCGTCCGGTCTTCCTTTAATTAAAGCCAAGAGCTCTTTGCCTCATGGGTGGGGTTTTGCTGGCAGCAGCCAACGACATTTAACAGGTGAAAATATAGAAACTTGTTAATTAATTATAATTTGTCTAACCCGTTAAACAACCAAGAAATTTTCATCATAAATGATCGGCCACCAGTTCAGCTAGAAAAAATCATCCGTTTGTTGACTAACAAAAAGAATCCATTGAAAGAAATGCATCGATGTGAATCAGTAGCCCAACAATAAATAGTTAATTCGATTGACAGAGAGTCACAATATGCAAAGTGCTAAGAGTATATTAATATAATAACACAGCTAATAAATTAGAGTTAAATAAAACTGCATGGCGATTTGTTCACTCAAGATTCGAATAGGATGATTTGAGCCGCTGACTGCAGAAACAAACACGCCCAACAAACCTCAAGTTTTCCAAAATTACAAGAACAACATAAAACAATTGTGATGTTATTATGATTATAGACAACTACCACATAATGAACAATATCAAAGAAATGCACATAGTATGTTCGAGATCAGTCGATTGTACCTCAAGTGAGTCTACAATTGTAAGCGTTCAAAAATTGCTTTTTTACAAAACAGATGGCGCTTATCTACATTTACCACAGATCCATTTTCCTCTTGGAACTTTACTTAAAGGTGGATCACAGCAATCGAGGTGATAAGACAGCGGACACTTCTCACAGCAAATTAACATGCCACCTTTGTCACAAACTGCACATTCGTCGGTTGGCTCTGTTTGATCGGTGCTTTCGCCGGTAGCCTCGCTCTCCGATACACTGGCTTCCGATTCCTCTTTAGCACTATCGGTGTCGAGGTTGCCGTTTTTCACGTACTTTTCCTTTCTCTCGTCGCTGCTGTCGTCTTCGAGCGAGCGTTTATTGCGCGTAACTTTGCGCTCTTTTCTCCTACAATCTGGACAGAACCACGCCTTTGTGGGTACGGACTTGAGTTTCGGTTTCAGGCAGTACATGTGGTGACCGCGGTCGCAGCGGTCGCACAGCAGCATTTTCTCCGCGTCGCCCTTTCTGCGACACAGTTGACAGCGTGCGTTCAGCAAAGACCTTGACCACATGATACTGGCATCTAAAGTAGCTAAATGCATAAACAGTTGAGGCAAGCTTGTGCTGGACTGTACCAGACTCTCCCATTTGAGAAAAACTGCAGGTGGCGCTGTCTCGTCAACCGGTTGTTGTTTCTTTTTCGAATTTTCTGCATCTTTTAAAGGCGGTTTCAAATACTTTACTTCCACTCCGCGAGCAATGTGCACCAAAGCATTTCTCAACAGTTCCACTGTTTTCATTGGACAGACCTCATTGTTTTCGTTTTCGGTTAATGTTGATATTGCGATATCCTCGCGCCACACACTACGGTCAACATCACGGAGCCAACCCAAATTTCCCATGTAAAGCCTCTCCTCGATATCTAGAAGCATTTCGCGCAGTTGTAATTCAAAGTAGTGCGCAGCCGTATCGTACTTGAAGTTTTTCGAGGACGTTCGTTTCTCAGCTGCCTGCTCTGACACCACAGAAGAACGCAGACTGTCTTCGTCGCACCGCATCATGGTGTCTATTACTTGATTCTTTTCAAATGTCAAGCGATTTTTCAGAGCGTGCTCTCGAAATCCACGGAGATTTAAAGAATCGGTTAGATCATTATAACTATCTATGCTTGAATAAAACGACCACGGTTCAGAAGATCTGTTTTTCCCATGCACAAGACATGTGCTAATGTCAGCAGTACACGTACCAGGTTCTGGTACCACGTCTGGTTTTCGCGCGACAGGATCAATACCATTACAGGTGGCACCACTTTCACCGTTCGTTCCTCCAACCTTGTCACAGTAAGCCGCTGGACAATTTAACCGCGTAGCAGAATTTATCCCAACGTGATTTTCTAACTGCCGCCCAGTTTGTTTACTGACCGGTTTGGTAGAAACAACATTATTACAAATCAAATCATTCACTTTATTTGACCTTAAATCACAGACAACTTCTAGATCGCTATCTTCATCGCAACTGCTGTTCATCACACCATTGCTGATAGTATTTTTTGTAGCATTTGCTGCCTTGTTCGGTAACTTGCAGTCCACTTCAATGAGACTCTGTAGACTCGATGCACTGCTAGCTCTGCTCATCACCTTTGAACTGATCTCACTGCCACTCTCCTTGTCGTTCTGGTAGCTCTTCTGCTGATCTAACACCCCCAGGAGGTGCTTGTTTAGCAAGCTGGATGGAATGTTGTTCTTCAGGAAGTTGTTATCAAATGTAGTTTTTCTTGGAGTCGGAGCTAGCAAGCATTTTCCAATTTGCCGCTCATCGTCTTCAACAAAAAGACCTGGGACAGATGAGAAACTCCAAAACCTTCTGTATGTTCTGTCTCTGCCCAATGGAAAAATTGCCGATCCCAGATGCAATGAGTGAATTTCTTCGCTAAGAGCTTTTTTCTTTTCTTGTACGGCATTCTTCTCTCTTTCTCTGTCGTCAGCTAACCTTTGCTCATAAACTTCTTTTAAGTGGGGTGTTAGCATTGACTCGTCAATTTCGCTAAAGTCTACTTTCTGCTTTGGATCGAGCAGTTTAGCTAAAAGCTCTTCCTCTTTTTTTAGTTGGTGGCGAGTTAAATGTCCAGAATCGTTATTCACTTCAGGAGAATCTTGAACTTTCGCTTTTAATTCTTTCAGCTTCTTGTATTTTTCAGCTTCGTCGGCTTTGCCTTTTCTCTGTTCTTCCCAACGTAAGTGTAACAGTTCTTGACGAACGGCACGCAGTTGTCTATAGTTTTCATCTATTTTTTCTCGAATGGTGGTGAACATCAAAAGTTTGTTAATCAAAACATTGAGCAATTTTAGTCTATCAGCAGGTTCCGTATCGTACACATTTCCCGAACTAAGCGCATCTAGAAGTTTTTTCTCGCTTAGTCTAAACTCCAGGCCCGGATCATCGCTCGGGCAATAACCACCTCGTTGCTGATTATGGTACTTGGTCAACGGCCAGTTCTGTCGTGCTCCAGATGAAAGCAAATGCAAACGTAAGATTTCGGTGACCGTGAACGAATTCAACGTGAGCATTTTTATAGGTACAACTTCATTGATCTTGGCGGCTGCCACGGTAGCCTCGTTTATCGCCGAGGTTCTGTTTCCGGCATCGAAGCTGTACTGGTCAATCGGCTGCAGTTTTTCGCCTCCGACATTTGCACGTTCCTCGTCCTCTTCTATGAAAACGGCGCTAAGAAGAAACTGCACGAGATCGCCGAATAAACCCTCCGGATCTCTATCTAGAAGACCTTCCTCAAGGTTACTATACCTGATACCTTGAGGAAAAACGTCTTTTATGTGGTAAATATCTCCAAAAGCCTCCAAGAACTCTAACACGGCCACAGCATCACCAAACAAATTACTCGGTAAGAGTGTTTCTAACGGAGTCGCTATGGGCAGTTCTTTCAGATCGTCGCACATAAGGTCTTCTCTTCTCCGGCCCCACTCCTTCAAGTACTTTGCTTGGACTCTTTGGTTCTCCCTCAAACGGTCTTTCTCGGCTTTCATTTTTTGCTTTCTTGCTTCCATTTCAAGTCTCTTTCGTTCCTTCATGGCTGCCTTCTCTTCCAACATCTTTTGCCGTGCTCTGATCATAGCATTTATCTCCTCTTCAGCCTTTCGCCTTTCAGCCTCCAATCTTCTCATCCGTTCCACTTCGGCTCTCATTCGTTCTGCCTGCCTCTCTGCCCGTACCCGCTCCAGTTCTTTGTAGTCCTGAAATTCTTGTTGCTTTTCTGTTATCTTTTTAGGCATTGTCTTATTGCGCCGGCCTGGCGTTTTCTTGAAAACGGGCGTTGGCCCACAGAAAACATCTTCAATGGATAAGTTATCTAGTTTGAATTTCTTGACAAATTCTGGGCACACTTTCCATACGCAGTTTTCTGGTTGGCAATGTTGCTTGAGGTACAGTTTGGTTTTATCTCTGTTAAACAGTCCCCTTCGTCTGGAAATTTCCTTGAAGTCGACTAAGAATGGTTGAGATGTGCGATCTTCTATGTCCTCTACCAAATAGGAGTACGACTCCGGACTTTTCCCGGGACAGTCTTCTTGACCGTCTAAATTCACAGATTCAGGACTATTGCCAGACTTCATATTAGGAACAACGTTCAAGACTTTGCAGCACAACCTGTGCCCATTATACACCGCGTCAACTTTCTCACCGACAAAATATCTGTCTTTGGCGAACATGAACACATCATCGCACAAATCCGATAATCGTCCGCGGTGCGTTAATCTAGCGATGAGCAAAATTGGTTTCTGAAGGTAGTCCGGGAATGACGCAAGATGCCTACGGGCGATCTCTTCCGATTCGAGAGCTTCTTGGTACGTGAGATTCGTCTTACCCGTTAACGAGCACGTCCACACGAGACTGTTGCACAAAATAGTGCGCTGGAAAAACGCCTCGTAATCTCTAAAAACCTCTTTTGTGGTTTCACAAAGAAACACTTCCTCTTCGGGGTCTAAGTGCGGTGCAGCTTGTTTTACAAATGGTTTCTTATGTAGTAACGGCATCGTGAATCGGCTGGCGAGTATTTGTAGCCACTGTATAGTTTTTTCCAATATATTAAACCTCACTTCTCCATATAACCTGAAAAAAGAAGAGAAATGCTTAAATGAAAAACCATTCAGTTTGGACAATCTGTACAATCTCATTAAACTAAATCACAGGTAAAGCTCAAACCTTATTACTCGTTTTTCAAAGCCAATTTTGGTATCCCCAATTGATGCTCATAAATACTTATGATATCAAATCTTGTCGGCCATCTTGAAAATGGCGGCCATACGGGATACTATTCCATATCCTTTATTTTTAAAGCTTATATCTATACACTAAAATCATCATCCTATCTGTTGCACAACACGCAATATAGCTAATGTATTACACAAGCAGCAGCAGCCATCTTGAAATTCTAAACAAGATGTCATGAAGATGATGCTTTTAAGCATCAGAGGATTTTCAAGCATAGTGGCCAGTGGCTAGTGCTTACAGTTACATGTTCATATGCTGGTTTATTCATGTTAATTGAAAAAAGAAAAGTCAAGCACACAGAAATGCCTAACAATTAACTCCCAACAAGTTTCTTACGTTCGGGGCTTGATTAAATCTGACACTTACTTTAGTGTCGGGTGATTAATAGATTAGTCAAACTAATCGAGATTACAATTATGTATAAATTAAAATAATCGGTGATTGAACAGTAATTCAAAAAATCAAGGTCAATCAGAGCGAAACATGCATGTTACACATCACTAACTAAAATGCAGTATTTTAGCACAATAAACAAAATATTTGCATTTTGACTTTTTTCTCACCTTACGCAATGTGCACAATTGCAAATTACAGTGTTCCAAACCGGGGGCTTCAAATTAGTTTTCAAGTGACATGTGTAGTGAAGCAGTAATATAGTTAATGTATGCCCGTCTATCAATATAGTTTGTGAATATGAAAATGGCAGACAGAGCTGAAAGCCATGAAGGTCATAGTATATTTTAGTGCTGCAAAGTTTGAAAAATATGGTTAAAACACTAAAAAAATTGATGCAAAAGATTAACCGTGATATTGAATTACAAGAACAGGATTACAGCCGAATTACGAAATTTCAAAATCACCCATCATTAACTCACTTTCTTCAGTTATCTGCATTGTCAACAAACAAATCATTAATAATTTGTGAGTAGCATTATTGCATCCATTCTTTCACTCAGTTTTTCAAAAATCAACAAATCATCATCATCACCATCTTCGTCATCACCATCATCATCATCATCATCCAATGAATCACACGTCCAGGGACATGATTCTGCTCACCTCCCTATGCCAGGACTCCCTGCTCGCCGCAATGCCCCAAGTACATTTATTTCTAAGGATCAATGCTGAAGTGTTTAAATCTTTCTGTGGAAAATCTAAATATGTTAACATTTGTCAATAAATGTTCTACAGTGACTTCTGTGCTGTTTTCACATAATGAGCATTTGTCATCTCCTTTAAACTTATTTTGCTTTAACATTTACTTTAATTTGCTTTAATTCTCATCATATTTAATTTAAACTCTGTAACTCCGTTAAATGTTTTCTCTGCAAATTATGCAACATTGGTTTACCACACTCACAGATTGCAGCTTTGTTTTACTTCCAAGTTACTACCTGGCTTGAACCTCACTTTAGTTATTTATTTTTCACCTGTATTATTTATTTCTCACTTTCTCGCATCATTGTCTGGGTTATATATAACTAACTGGATTTAATAATAAACTGTCATTTATTTTTGGTAATAAAATCTCGGCTTTAGTTGCTCTTTGAAGATACTACACTAACTAACGGCATTATTGGTCATACGCTTTTGGCTCACGTTGTACGAACATGAATTCCTAATGATCCACAATGTTAGTTAGTTAATTGACAATAATAAAAGTTACATTCATACCACATACGCAAATGGGTAAACTGATGTTTACACTCCATAATAAATAATCGCATTATTACACAGCTATTAAGCACACAGAAGGTGAAGAAAATGTTAAAATTAAAAATTTTTAAATTATGTACCTGTTAAACATAAATTCATGCATTTTATATTTCAAAACACAATTCAAAATGTATGAAATGTATATTGACATGCAAAGAATTTGTTTTTTAATGTAATATACATTAAGATATTCTCCTAGTATGTTCTGTCAAGGGACACACAGCTATCACATGATAATCTGTTGCACAACCTAGTCTCACGTTGCCATGCCACCTTCCTGTTTCCGCCTCGAGTCTAAGTGACTGTAAATTTAAGCAGGTATAAAAGTATAAGTCATGCAATGTCGTTCAACAGCATTTACTTGTATTATAGGTGATGTTAAGGTGGAATTAGTCATTACGTAGGTGAGGCGTTTAGCTGGTTGGGGGTGCCAGAAGTTCATGGCACAGAACAAAGGGATTAAAATTCTACAAATCTCTGACCAGAGTGAAAATAACCTATTCGTATCACCAAACTCCATAAGGTAAAAACAAGCCGTAGTTGCGAACCTTAAAACTTAAAAACTCAAATTAAACTGTAGCACTACCTGAACACTAATAATTATGGCGCCATAACTGCAACCTTTGCAGTTTGAAGCAAGAACTCACTCGAAATCATATTATCACGCAATTTAATTATCACTCGTCTTCCGCTATCCATTGAAAACATTATTTTCAACATTAAATTGAAAGTATGGAGCACAAAATTTGGTTTACGTTTTCTTGAGCCAAATTACCCAAAATGGCTCTTCTTCGGAACAGGAATCGACACAAACAAGACAACAATGCAAAAAATTGCAAAACGACAAAATTCCAAATGCAATATGGCACAACTTGTGGCTTACACGTGTGAAATTTGGCGCGGCACATTTTATTCACTCGCTGTTTGTTGCACATTCAATCAGTGGGCATTATTCTTCAGCCCGAAATTATGATTCTGTTATTTGGCATTTAATGACTATCTAAATAATGAAGCAACAGTACCAAATACACAGTAATTTGTTAAATAAAAACTACATAAACAAGGCATCTACACCTACAAGCTAAGTTGAGAATCAGTCATACAGTCAGTTTGTTAGTTAGTAATAGCATTCGTAGTTATTATTTATTTTAGACTTACACTTTCCGAATCATTCATTGGTTAATATACGAGATCAATAATCAGAAGGCTCTGCGCTTGCTGCTTAAGTAGCTCTTGTGCCAGGTTCGTATCTCCTTTTTCTCTATACCGTGTTAACTTCAATTGAAATCTCGGTTTGCGATTTTAGATGTTTTGCAAATGTTGTGCCAGTGTATAAGCTTCATTTAGTTTACAAACTACATATAGTGCCGCACTAATGAAGGAGAGAGAAAAATCCAGACCAAGCTCCTCAAATAAGCTAGGTGCGCCATGCCTTGCACTGCTTACCACATGCGGTGGAGTTTAGATAATGGTACAATATAAGTTTATTTATCATAAATACAACCAAAAGGTTGAACAACATAAAATCGCAAAATAAAAATTTTAAAAAAGTTAATCAAGATTGAACATACAGCGACAAACACTAATACACTGTTAGAAGAGACATGAACAAAATAAATTAAAATTAAATGAGTAAAAACTTAAGTTTGGAATTTAAATAAACCATATGAGAGAAAACCGTTCTTGAATCTCTCTGTTCTGCATCTAGGTAAGGGGTATTTCAAATGTTGGCGAGTACTATATCTCTGAGTACGGGCATCTGACAATAGAGTGTGGATTTTATTACTAGGATTTTGAGTTGCTAAGAACAACTTTTTGCAAGAATTTTTCCGACGGTTATGTAAAGGTTAAAGATTAGCCAAAATTAAAGCATTTGCATAGTTTCCAATTGGAAAATTTATTTTCAATTTAGCTTTTGAACTTTTCCTAACGAATCAGACAGATTTTGGGAAAGAAATGAGTGCCATGCCTGACAAGCGTAGTCACAAACTGGCCTAATCTCGATGCAGAATGCCATATCAATTTGCCATAAATTGAATGGACATAGATGTTCCATGTTAAATCTTTAGCCATTTATACACCTAAAAGTTTGACCGAATCAATTCTTTTTTACGTTCAAATTAGGAACGGTAATAGGAGGAATATTAGGAAGCTTAGCCATGATATGCTATTATAATACTCTGAAGAAGTTAACAGTACTGTACCAATTAAGCTGGATCGACCGTTGACTCGGTCAGGTTTTGGGAACTTCAGAAAGGTATATTGAACAATATAATTCTTTTAATACAGTAACATTAATTTTTTTAGCTGAGTTTCATAATTGAATAGTGTACTGTTTATAAATGGCGCACTTATGTATATATATATTACGTATATAATAATTTGCAGTACCATAAAAAATATTGGTTTTATGATCTACCAATTGTATTGATTACACGTACCAGTAAAGTAGCTAATGCTAATAATGCATCATGCAACTATGTTTGCACGTCATATGATGTGCCGCACTTGATCTGTTAAGTATTTTAAAATTGCAGGACATGCATTAGCTAGAACTGGTCAAATTTTTATACATGTATAGACTTAATCATAACACACTTCCCGGGGTATTCCTAAATTACTATCAGCCCGTATAGTATTTTCACGATAATTCTACACGTAAATTTTGTTTCTAATCAGATGTACTAATTATTAAATATTATTATTATGCATTTGCAGCACAAGTAAAGGGCAGAAATCATCTATTTTAAATTGTTATGACTGTTAATTTTGCATTGCATTATGTATTATTAATTTTTTATTTTACAGCTAAGAAAAAGGAAGGCGTGAGTGCATCATCAATACTACATAGTCCTTACTTACTGTATCTGTCATATAATTATGCTGTTTTTTGTTTATTAATTTTTAATTAATATTCTTTCATAATTATCCTTTAATTGTCACTTGGATACATATTTTCAAGGTAGGCACTATACATTGTTCTTGTTTATTTTCTTCATGTTCTTTTCTTATTCTCATATATTCATTTTTTCTTTTTGACACATAGTAGATTTACTTAGTTTGAATTTTTTCTTTATTTGTTTATATTCGTACTATTATATTTTGTTGTTGTTGTTACACACTTAAATTATTATTTTACAGGATGCATTGTTGTCACATTTCGCTTATTTATCATGATTTCCGTTTGCTCTATTTATTTTTGCAGTGCCAAAATTTTTTCATCTGATGAAGCTAGCTGACTTAACTGATGATCATTTGGTCCTCACTACCCTTTTTGCTAGATCTCGTGTGACACATTCTGTGACATATCCTTATACTTATACTGGTTCTGGAATTACTTAAAAGATGTAACTAATTAATAATATTTTTATCCTGTAAAATGTGGATTTGAAGAGATAAATAAAAAATATCTTGAAATACGAGAGAGCTTTTCTCTTTTAATGTCTACTCCTGTTTATGTTTATATGTGTACTTCTGTTATACTGTAGCAAATCCCTTCGATATGCAAGCTGCAGGTAATTAGTATCATTATGTCAAAAGTAAGATTATTATTGTACTGTACTACATAATATTTTTATACACAATATAGTCGTGAAAGTCGGCGCGAACTGAATGCAACGTTATTTTGGTACTCCCTTAGCGTTACCGTATTTGCCACCCAAACGTGTTCTTTGTGAAGTAAAAGAGCCAATCACCGATGTCCTTGCAAGTCCAGTAATGGCCAACAGAAACATTTCAGAGCTTCACAATAATTTTATTGTTGTCAGTTTTTATTATTCGTGGTTTAAATAATCAGTCAGGTAATATTTTGCGCAAGTGTCTGTTAGTGTAGGTGCAAATTTAAAGGCTTCACGAACTAGTAAGTATAAGACAAGACGAGCTTGTTCGTCCGCAGAGGTTGACAACAGTGAAGATAAACAATTTAGTAACATCATTGCGCATGTGTAACTTCTGTTTAACGAAGAATAAATTAAACTTAAAGTCAGGTATAGCCATAATGAATTATGCTGTAGAGCTGGTTTTGAAGTCAGTGAGTGATGAAATGATGAAAATGAGATGTGAGTTGGTATGTTGGTGAATAACTGGAAATTTTAGCTCCAGGGTAACTGCATCCCATGAATCTCTATTTTCAATATGGAGTCATTTAAATGCACAAACAGGCTATTATAGTCTTTTTGTAAAACATTTGACAAGGCTTTGAATCATTTGTTTAATGAGATTTCATTTTTGACTAAGCATGTTGGTAATAAACATCAATATAATATCGAGGACATTTACTTAACTGAAGGTAGCCAAGATCTTATGGTTACTTTTACCGTGGATACACTTCATCCCTCTTAATAAAAACTGTCTGTTTCCGAAATCAGTTACACGAATTTATTTTATTTGTAAATCGCACTATGTATATCATTTACTTGGTCGTTACTTTTTTACTGTTTCATCGTCTTTGATCATAGTTTTCACTACCATATTTCTATTTTCACTTTCTCTGTATTTGAACACCTCACGTCCTGCACTGATAGGCCTCGTTTATTGACACATATTGCTTTCAAGACATTCAAAAAAGTATTCAGTAGTATCTGTTTCTCTTTAACAGAGTGAACACTTAAAGAAAAAAGCCAATCATCGAACTACATGTATTGCATTTTAATAGGCATCATCACTCAAAGTACGCGCATAAAATGCACTGCTGAAAAATGCAAAAAAATTGAAATATTTCTTATCTTCCGCAAACGAACAATTTGAAAAATATGGCAGCGTGAATACCGTGAAGGCAAACTGTGGTGAAGGTACGTGTTGCAAAATTTGTGCAGTTCACTCTCAGAAGTTCCGTTATTCTAGTGTTGTGTTTAACTACCAATTGTTACCAAATTTAAGGTTTTTACATAGCTCTACTCCGTAGGATTATACTTTAACTTATGTAAGTGGTGTACGTTAATTGTGTAAATAATTAGTTTACAGATTTTTGTTGACTTTCAGATGTGCATGTAAATTTGGTAGCATATAGTAGGTTACTTAGTCTATAGACATTGCTCTGTAAGTCAAAAAAAGAGTACCTGTACTGTGCTTAGTGTTTACCGGGAAAGTCTTTATACTGTAAAGAAATTGGATGTCGCCATGTTTCGTTCAAAAGGAGTGCGCCAACGTGTGAAGTGATCATGTTTTTAAATTGATTTTACTAATTACACGAGGCACTCCTCATCACGGTTTTATTATTGCTGAAACATTCAAACATTTTTCTCTAATCTTGAAGTAAGTTCAACATCCCGAGATACTTGGCTTTTGCTTTAAGGTCATTCTTATGTAAGTTTTTAGAATTTACTTCAACGTCAACCATTTTAAGCCTTATAGCCGTAATTACCTTTGTTACATCTAACTGTCCTTTTAATTTTTCTTTCAAACCGTAATTTTTTAGGAATCGTAATTTTGTCACGCTTTCTCGCCTTCGTACGAAGGTGAGTAAACTCTGATTTCCGTCCCTTGCACCAATCTCTCATCCACTGAGTACCTAACCAAAGCACAACCTTGTCCAGTTATTCGTTGTTGGTTTACTGTCCTCGTAATATATCGACTGGTATTAAAATAAGAGGTTTCTCGCACGGAGTTCTGAATCAAGTTTAAACTGTTAATGAAAACTATTTACATTATTTGTGCTCACTAATGATTCCGGTAATAAGTTCCACAGTATTACTTTAGTTGTGAAAAACTATGCCAATACTTTTCAGTATTAGCCCTATGCTTGTACAGTTTAACACTATGCCCATGTGTAATGTTTCTATTGAGTGTAAAAAACTGGTTTGCATTGATGTCAGTAAATCCCTTAAGAATCTTGAATATTTCAATAAGTCTCCCCCTACGTGTTCTTGCAGAAAGTCGATACAGGTCTAATTTTTGCAGTTTTTGCGAATATGATCTATCTTTCCGATCTATTTTTAATTTCCTTTTCTATAAACAGGATGATTTCATTTTTGATATATTTCTTCTGCATAGACTTAGTGATTGAATTTATAATGACCAAATTTACCTCAATTTTATGTTTCAACGTAATGTGTTTGATTTCAGAATATCAATAGTCTTCGTTGTTGTTATAATTTATTTGAACCTGTGTGACCTGCTTGGTTAATCCTTCCTTGTTGGAGTTCGTTAGCAAGTCATATTACATCAGTTTTTTGTAATTCATTTTTTTTCTAATCTAATCTACATACCATTGATGTTTGCATAAATTACTTATCACTTTTGTGAATTAATACTGATACAGA
Organism: Tubiluchus corallicola; assembly: GCA_030141605.1. Lineage (NCBI taxonomy): Eukaryota > Metazoa > Priapulida > Priapulimorpha > Priapulimorphida > Tubiluchidae > Tubiluchus > Tubiluchus corallicola. Next base: position 30,158 of record JAQGDQ010001323.1, read on the forward strand.
GTAACCAATGGACCCCAGAATTTTCAGAATCATTAACACTCGTATTATTTTTTCCCAATTTAAAATCTTAAATCTGATTTTATTTGGCATAAAAATTGGGTCGTTACTTTAAGATGCATTCAGCAAATTTCGCTCGCATACTTTTGGATATTCTGGAACTGTGGAAAAGCTAAGTACTGAACTTTTATTGTTAAATTTCTCTGCTACAGTTCCAAGTAAAATAAACCTAAGCAAGTCTGTCATTACATGGGATGAGCGACAAATTCAAATGCAGTTCGAGTGAGTAATCTTCGAACTCGCATTCTGGTGCTATATGCTCACCCCTAATCATTACTGTGGAATGATCCGCTTGCATTCATTTTTAACTAAATCTTTTTGCTGATAGGTTGGTTCAGATTTTTAGCTGATGCCACAAACCGGTCTACCTGACAACAATTTAAGCAGCGCCCTCTGTCCTCCGGAATCCCCTCACCAGTCCGCCAACAACAATGATGTAAAGCCCGACAACAATTTCGATGATGACTACAACGAGTGGGAATTTGGTGTTGGTGATTTAATTATAGACCTCGACGCAGACATTGAGAAGAGTGCTGAAGACAAGCACAAGTCCTCGGGCCAGACGGCCGAGGCGGATACTCCAAACATGGCTTCGTCGGTCGAACATAGTGCTATAGTGGAGAAAGGTCTCAAGATGAAGATCAAACGGAAGAGTATCGGTATGAAATCGGAGACGAAACTCGAAATAGTAAAATCTGAAGCCAGTGCACTTGCGACCGGCAGCGACACCAAAACAGGGAGCGGCGTAAGTAGGGAAAAACCTCCTTGTGGTGGAGACAAGTCTCCCAAAGGGCGGGGTACCGGATTCCACCATCGGAAAGATAAAGTAAAAGGTGGCGAACATTTAGTGGGCTTGGGACACTCCTCTAAAAGTGCCATTACAAGCAAACATTCGGCTTCGTCTAAAGCAGGCGTGAAGCCAGGCTCAAGTGTTGCCTCCACGGAAGTGAGAGGTTTGGCGAAGCTGGCTCAGCAAGCAGCTGTGATGAAGCAAAACTCTACCATGAAGCACAGCTCGAGCGTCGACTCGCTGTTGCAGTTGAACGGGGATGCGTCGGCTGTGCAGCGCGCAAATCCCGTCACCGGCTTCCCGCTGAAATCGTCCGTTGCTCAAGCGGCGCCACCGTCGCAGAAAACGTCTCTTCCGGCGTGCGTCAATATAGCGTTGGAGGATATTTCAAAGCGAATCAAACAGGAAAAGGTAAGTTTATGTATTAATTAATTTCTTTAAGCACCAGTTGAGGTTTGCTTAAAGGAAGACAGGATGATTTTTCATATACTGCTCTATTTTCAAGTACGGAAAAGGTATGCATTTTAATACCAGCAATTCTTTAACAGCGTTTCTTATAATTAAATAATACATTGATACAATCTTGATTAACGGTGGGAGCCCAACTATTGATGACATCACAAACTAACATAATGTTACGGAGGCACCTGTGTCGGGTCAGGTGTAGGGCCCTCTACACGCCCTGCTTCCATGTCAGCAGCGACTCACACCTTTCTTGTAGGTTCAGACGTCGTGTTTGGGCCTACACATGGTGTGAGAAGCCAGCTGACCTGGAATGCCAGTATAAAAGCGTGTAGAGGTCACTACAGCATGGATTTCTGATACAGGTGCTCCTCAAGCGTAGTGCTGTTGCTGAGTTAGTTAGTTATTTTTTTGTGCACGTGTATTTTGTTCCCTATTTTTATTAGTGCTGATAATAAAATCCGTACAGTGTAGTTTTTGTGTATTTTGTTTTATGAGAGTTTAATGACATGCTATAACAGGTACATGGTACTAGTTTACAGTCATTAACTTTTGTAACAGTCATTAGCATAACATTTGTAATTAAAATTAATATTTGTAGTTAAGTAATCAGTTACACAACGATACTAAAATGGATCTTCATGATGCGCAATATCAAGACCGCCATGCCATCTTGGAGTTCGACCCCCTGAGTCGAATCCAGTCCAATATTTTTCAACAGCAGAAATATTTCACGAGCGTGTTGCACGTGTTTGTGAAAGCGAAAGTTGAAGTACATTGCTATTGTAAGACATTCAGTGTGTTGTACTAAAACTATGCCTGTTTTAAAACAAAAATTCAAATTTCATATTTATGGCTGTGCCCACGCATGAGCTGTCGAACGTGTGTAGTACGTCATAAATGAACACCTCTGAACTGAGAGGTACAGCACCTGTTTCTTGTACCACGCATTTCTGAAATAATGCAGGCGCTAGTGTTTGTCTAACTGGCTAATGGCAAAATGCATGTAACAGCGAAAAATAAGTGGCAGGAACGTGAAATTGTGTTTGTGGGGTAACAATTTTTTCGCATGTCGTTTTTGAAAAATAGTGTGTTTCCTTTCAATATTTTAAAGAGTAGATTGTTTTGACCTACAGTTTAAGATTGGGTCCGGTTTAAAATCTTGATGTCTCATTTATTTATATTTGAACGTCAAATTCATCATAAAAACAAGTTTTCTTTAATAAAAAGAGCTTACCGTATTTGACTTTTAAATACTAGAAGTATTGACAACCGAATCACATTCTTGAAGAAAAAGTGACCTAAATTTATTAATTTAATGTGTTCTCAGCTGCCATCATTTAGAAAAATTAATTAAATTAAAATAAAATCAACAAATTTCACGCTGTTTATAAAAGATTGATGTATTGTTTTGATACCTAAAGATTTGCGTAAATAAGGCGTCTAAAAGGTCTGTGTAAGAAATTTCTTATTACTAAGAAGTTATATAAAATCAGGCGTGTGATATAAGAATCATGTGGGTACTTCTGGCAAGTCGTGTTCATTGAATATTTTCTCTAAAGGCTGTAAAGATAACAACGGTCATCGAGTATTGCCAAATTGTAACTGTGGATTTCGATTTGAATCTGTTGAACACTTTCTGTTGCACTGCCCATTGCATCAACAAACTAGGGTTGTTATGTTTGATAAACTAAATGAAATACTTCTGCCGGAAAACTTTAATATAGCTGCCTTAGGAATTAATGATCTGTTGAAGTTGTTATTATTCGGAAAAGATGAATTTAACTATGTTGCTAACTGTAAAATATTCCAATGCATACATGACTTTATATTACGTACTAAATGCTTCCAGTAGTTTCTATCTGATATGAAATGCATCAGTCTTAAATAATCGTACATTAATATGTCCTAACCGTCATTTTCTACTAATGTCTAATGTCTAATGTAATCTTGTAATAAAACTTGTCAGCTTGTGCAGTTATAGTCTATTCTTACTGTAAATGTTACTAATATCTAATGTAATCTTCTAGTAAAACTTGTCAGCTTGTGTAGTTATAGTCTATTCTTACTGTAAATGTTACTAATGTCTAATGTAATTTTCTAGTAAAACTTGTCAGCTTGTGTAGTTATAGTCAATTCTTACTGTAAATGTTTTTGTAAATAGTGTCTAAACTCTGTTGTGGTGAGGATCCTAAATCATGTTGTTAAAACTGTCTGATCCAATCCTATAATAAATTATCTTTAAACTAAATATAATTCAGATTGCTCAAACTGTCTCTGCTTTTACTGAAAAATGTATCGTAATTAGTCGTTAGAGTTAATTTCAATGTTGCAGAATGAGGCTTCAACAGCAAGTGATGGCAGCAGCCAATCAGAACCGAGAAGGGACGCCTGTGTCGGCGGGAGCGTTAGCGTCGGCACCAGCGTCGATTCCGACTGCTTTGGACCGTGTGATCCGGGGACTAGCGTTAATTTAGAGGGCATAGTTTGGCATGAGACAGACACAGGTAAAGTTACGAAGGGGTAGAGAATATAATTTTAAAATATGCCACGCTAAGTTCCGCGCTACATTTTATTACTGAATATCACGCTTGCCTGCTTGAAAGACTTATGTAGCTAGAAAAGAAAATCCTTGATAATTAAAAATGTTCACGTAAAATGTCACTGTATCACCTTCCCAGTGTGCACCACTGACTCATCAAAAAATCTCAATGAGTTTAATTTCGATGGAATGCGCCTGACTACGCCGATTGGCTGGTTAGCGTAGCTTGCTGCGAAGCAACCCCAATTCCACGGCTGTTAAACTTTTCTTCAATGTTTTGCATGGCCGTAGCAGTGAAATAAACAGACCGGGTGGCTGCGCTTAGAGCTGAGCTTAGGCGGCAGTCTACCGCCTTCCGTCTCTCACATGAAAAACGTAGGCGTCAGTGTGCTGCCTTCCGTAGTGAACGCGCTAAATAAGTACGTCTCAGTAAAATCACTACATCATTTGCTAATACAATCGCGTGGGGCAGGTTTGGTTTAGTGGTCCGACAGCTTAAAGCAGGGGTGTGCCAACTGTGGCCCGCTGGCCATTTGCGGCCCGCCGAGAGATCTTGTGCGGCCCGCGAAGAGGTTTGTCAACGTAATGAAAGTGCGGCCCGCGAAGAGGTTTGTCAACGTAATGAAAGTGCGGCCCACGCGATCCAGCTGAAGTCTGCGCCAATATCGCAAAGATAGTGCGGGTAGTTTTTTCCTCTAGATCGGATGGCATTAACCCTTACAAGACCGTTGTCACTTAATGTCACCGTCGGACATGACAAAATATATGGTTTTTAATATAAATTTTAGTAACTTCTGAAACAGTTTCTTGAGTGCAGTAGTGCCGTAGTAATGATATGTCAAACTGCATGTGGCCCACAGGAATTGCGGGAATGCTTAATGTGGCCTGGCTAGTCAGATAATTTGCACAACCCTGGCTTAAAGTGTATTTTATTTTTTATTGTCATGTTTTAGGGATGCTTGTTGTAAACGTGACTTGGAGAGGGAAGACTTACGTCGGAACACTGTTAGACTGTACAAAACACGACTGGGCACCTCCGAGGTATTTTATTCAATATGATAACCTATGTGACAGTTTATTGTGCTAGTAGTACTCTGAAGTGTTGCTACATTGTGTCTTTTTATAAATTTTCATTATTGTAAATTATTTTTTATCATCTGTGCTTAAAAAGAGCTCCATATTTTTAGGGCTGTGTTCCTGCATGCGTTGTTTATGTAAGTTTGTGATTTTTTAGCTGTGCTCGTGTGGATTTGTGTTTACGAAATAAGGTGTTATTATTATTACACAGACCAAGAAATATGAATTTATGTGACAAAGTTATGCAAGGTCACTGAGCATTTTGTTCTCGCTGTTTTAAGTCTGTTGAATTTTTTCTGTATAGCGTCGTCAGTTGGTTTAGCTTGCGCGTAAAATGAAAAGCCTTAAAATTAGTTGCAGTCTGTGAGTTAGCTATTTCAAATAGTTTTTACATGTATTTTAGAATTGTGTGTGTAATCGTCAATACCTAGCTGTTGTACATATTAAACTGTCGTGAGGTTATTACCAAGAGGGTAGTTAGACATTTGTACTAGGTTTCATAATTTTATGTGACTGCTTATTGCATAATATTTTGTACTTCACAGTCACACTATTGTGTGAGTGTCAGGCAGATAACTAAGAACACTGAGAACACTGACTGCTAAAAATGAGGGGCACATGTGCGCGTTATGCGCTAAATACAAGTCCAACAGTCTTTTAGATGTAATTTATGATTTTTTATTGTCCAAAATGTCCAATCATCGTCTCATCCCAAAATCACTATCACATCATGACATATTTAACTGACTGACTGACTGACTGACTGACTGACTGACTGTCTGACTGACTGACATATTATGTGCGACTCGACTTCGTTTTATCTGAAGCAAATAAAAAACATTTTCTGCTAATCCAATGTCAAAAGGATAATTAACTGCTATAATGAAAATTTTTAATAATATTCTGAAATATGAAGAAATCAAACTTACATCTTTGCCGCATCTTACTAACTTGCTAATGAGAACTCGACTGACAAAATTTTGTTATAAAGCGACAGGACGTACTGAACAAGAATGACTTCTTTCCTATCCCGTCTGCAAAATGAGGCCAATGGCCTATTTCCTGTCGTACCTCACCTGTCTATCAACAGCCCAAATTTGCAAAAAACAAACACAAGGAGGCACCACGTGCTTATATCCAAAGCAGCGCATGTTATTTATCGGTCCAGATAAAGAATGCAACTTTTCAGCAAAAGAAAGTTAGTGTTGTAGTAGTTAAATGAACCCACGTGCCCAGCAGTGAAGTTCTGGGCTCTGACTACTGAATTGTAGCTCGTCAGCATCTGTGTTCACGTCACAATAGTTACCGTTATGCTTTAAGGGGAAGAAAGGGCATTTTTCTAAAGTATATCCGACAAAATTTCTGTACAAAGTTGCATAACTTAGCATTACGCTTGGCTACTTGAATGGCTTGTGTAGCTAGAAAAAAATTCTCATTTATTTAAAATGTTTGTGCTACTTGGTAATTTGTAACCTTCCCAATGTGAACCAATGCTGCTTGGTTACACTGATGTAATGATGTAAACAAAGTGACGGCCCACCATCTAGTGGTCAGCTCGCAAAACAACGGACCAACGGAAGGGGTGAACATTCTCTACCAGAAAGCGAATTCGAATCGAACCGAATTTGTGACTTTCGAATTCGAATTGAACCGAACTTCAGTGTTTCGAATTCGAATTGAGTATGAACGATTTTCGAACCACCAGTAAAAATTAGTCTTGCAAAGATCATGCATATCACTAGATTTTGTTCTGCAATAAAACGACTAGTAATTTCTTTAAAGTTCTGCGCAGAAATCACAGCTAAATTATGCTAATTGCATGATGTTTCAATCGTTTTAGTGACCAGGAACATATGTGATTGAAGTGCTGAATTATTCGAATCTATAGTTTTGAATTCAAATCGAGTTTGAACTAAAAAAACTCGTTCGAATCGAATTCGAGCGTTCGATGCTCACCCCTAACCAACGGACTATGTCTGTAGTATGCGGGACTTTTTAGCGGCCCAGATTTTGTCCGATTCGTCTGATATCCGTAAAAGTGAAGTCTGGCATATGAGTGTATGTAGGTGATACAGCGTTTCAAGCAGAATTTTTTAGCTTTATGTAATTAAAATGAAATTATGAAATGTCGTGAAATTAAAGTGTTTTTGTGTACTTTAAATGACACAAGTGGGAAAAACAAATTATAGTTATTTGCTGTTGATTGAGCTGAATTGCTTAATAACTGCTACTTAGTTTGAGGCCATATTTAAAGTCCTTATACAGGGGTAATGACATAGTAGGTCTATAATTTCTATTATGTTTAAATGGCCATTAGGCTGTACTGTACATTGCGTATTTTTAAATAGTATAATGCAGGGGTGTGCAAATTGCGGCCCGCCGAGAGAATTTGTACGGCCCACGAAGAGATTTGTCAACCTAATGAAAGTGTGGCCCGGGCGAATAATTGAGTGTATCCAGCTGAAGTCCGTGCCACGATCCCAAAGATAGTGCGGGTAGTTTTTTCTACTAGATCGGATGCCATTAACCCTTACAAGATGGTTGTAGGTTAACGTCACTGTACTACACAGACTGTGTGATACACATTATTAATATGCATTGTAATGAAATTACCACTATCTGTCCTGAAAGTAGAAATATATGGTTTGTAATATAAATTTTAATATCTTCTAAAATAGTTTCTTGAATGTAGTAGTAATGATGGTCGGATGCAAAAAAATCGTTATTAGGCCTTTCTGTACTTGGCTTCTTGATCAAACTGCCTGTGACCTGCAGGAATTGCTGTGGCCCGGCTAATCAGATAATTTGCACACCCCTGGTATAATGTTTTATGCTATATGAGCTGGGTGTTCTGTGTGCATGTAGATGAGTTGTCTCTGTAAGTCTGTGGTCTCTGTAAGATAGCCATGTAAGAATAAGTAAATCAAATTACGATTTCATTATATTTATGCCTCGTTCATCCTTTTCAGGTTTTGTGATTCCCCCACCAGTGATATGGAGCAACGCACTCCAAAAGGTCGCGGAAAGCGGGGACGGCTGTCGATGAACTCCGGCAACGATTTGTCCAACTTTACAGAGACTCGCTCCGGCGGAGTTCACAGCAAGCTGCGTAACGGCGCGAAGGGCAGGAGAGGAACGGGAAGAGATAATCCACCGGCTAGTCCGGCCGTGTCGGATATAACTCCGCTCGGCAACAAGCGTAAGAACAAGGACAATGAGCTTAGCGAGGACGCCAAGGTGTTCAAACGAAGTCGAAGTAACTCGCAGAGCACTACGCCCACGCTGTTTTCACAGGCGCCATCTACACCCGAACCCCCGCTGTCGCCGCAACTAATCGAATGTCCAGAGCCGAACTGCTGTAAGAAATATAAACACATAAACGGACTCCGTTATCACCAGTCTCATGCTCACAGGCCGAATAGCACAACCAAAATGGACGTAGACGCCGAAAGCAACGACGATTCTCGTGCAGCTAGCTCCGACGAAAGTCGGTCGGTGACGCCCGTTAGCAAAACAATTGAGCAGTTCAGTTTGTTCAAAAAGCCAGTGGTTGGCGGTGTTGCGTCGCCCGGAACCGTCTCAACGACGGAAACTGCCAGTGACACGACTGCTGCCGAAATCGGCTGTGTGGCCGACGTTAGCGCTGCCGCATCGGAAGAAAAGCCACGTCTGGTCACTGAGACCGTTCCAGTAGTGACCGCCCCCGTTCACACGGCGGCTTTGCCAATGCCGGTCGTGACAACACTGCTGTCGGTAGTAACTTCGCACATGGCAACCGTAAGTGTGCAAACGTCGACGGACCAGTTTCAGCCGGTTGTGAGTATGAAGACGTCGGCTACTGTGACATCCGTCGCCGTGTCTAGACACACAGTTTCTGTTCCGATGGCTGCAACCCTGGGTAGTATAGCTATCGCTCCTACCCCCGTTCCTAGTCCAGCTATTAACACTGTATCCATAGATGCTTTGCCTTCTGTGACGAATAACTCGGCGGACGAAAAGAAGAAACGAACGGAGAAGCCTAAACCGAAACCCGCCCGCGGAATCGGCGTGAGCGAGTGGGTGAACTCGGCCATCAACACAACGTCCTGCGTGCAGTCGTACTCCGCACCGCTGTCGACGCCCGTAGTCGTCGGCTCCAACCAACCCGAACAAGGAAAAGCTGTGATTTCTGATTCTAGTGTTGGCGTCGCGAACGGTACTAGCGCGAAATTTGAGAAGAAGCAGAAACCTTCGAAAAAGAAAGAAAACGAGTCGGAAAGGTCGATGACGGATACTAGCAAGCCAAAGGGGGATGTGTTAACATCGGGGAAAGTGATGTCCCCTCTCCATGTAAATACTGATAGTAATTTAGGTCAAACTGAGTGTGCCCTTAGTCCGGCTTATTCGGACATTTCGGACGCTAATGATTCAGCGACGGCGATGGACGACGAAACATCGCGGGAGACGGAGAAAGACGCTACCCGCGTGCAGGAGCGGCAGTTACCAGCACCTCAGAGTCTACCAAATGCACACGTGTATCCGCAGTACTTTAGTCAAGCTCAGTCATTCGTCTTGCAACGAGGAAGCCCCAGCTCGCAGCCACCGTCGCGTGCCGCAGCTCCTCCCGAAATTAAGCCTTCCATTCCGCCTGACCGACCGAAAGACCACTTGGGATCAAAGAATGTCGAATCTGACGGCAAAAGGGTTAGATTAGACAACAGCCCGACTGCGGAACGGTTGCAGCGGGAACACGAATTCATGATGCACCAACATATGTTGCAGCAGCACCAGCAGCAACAGTTGCCATACAGCATGGCGTACGCATTTCCCTACCAACAATACCAGTATGATCCTCATCAGATGCACCTGCTTCAGACGGATCCTAATTACCGGAAGCAATACGAGAGATTTATGAATGACCAGGAACGCATTCGAAGCGAACTTATGCAACAGCAAATGTTGAGTCAACAGTCTCAACATGGTTTAGCTCAACAACACAACTTGCAGCGATCTCAGCAACCGATCGGCTCACAAGGAAATGTGCCTCCGTCGCATCACCCTCCGACCTCATTATTCAGGCCCGTTGAGCACATAAAGCAGGAGCACAGGGAGGGCAGCAGTCGAAAGCCTTCGCCGTCTCTGCCTCCCCATGCCGTGCTGTCTTCTCCCAGCAATGTAAATGTGAAAAAACTGCCTTCGGAGAAAGAGCGTATTGAAATGGCGTTAAAGGAAAAGCAGAATGAAAACCGACTAATATTAAAAGAGAGCATAGAGCTGAAGTCGCAGATGGGAGAGGGCGCTCGTAAATACGATGGCTATGACCATCAGGCGAAGCCAGACGAATCTCGTCGACCCGCAGTCATTTCAGACGCAAGGGTACAAGAATCAAAACCCTCTGATCTTAGTTACCAGTCGAGTAGAACTAGCGGTTCCATAACAAAAGTGTCTTCGACGGCGCTTTCAGCACCCGAGAAGAAAAAGCACGAATCGAAACCTTTGCCAAAGCTTGCTGATGATAAGCCAAAGATGTCCCCAAAGGTGCCAAATCGGGAGTTTGAGCATCCGCATAAGTCGGAAAAATCCCTTCATGATGGACGCGTGCCCCAAATTAAACAGGAGCCTGGTTCGTACCCGCCCGGCTCTGTTTATGCGCCGATGATGCACCCTCAGTATATGCCAGCCGGTCCTTATGGACCGATTCCATTCGACCCGAACCAACCGCGACTCTACCAGGGCATATCTCCGGTCATGTATCCTCCAGGGGCGTACTTGGCACCGCAAGTGCCTTACCAGATGCCTCCAGAACAGCGGAAACTGGACAAGGGTTTGGTGTCGCCTAGTGGAGAGCCGCCTAAAGCGTTGGAGCTGTTGCAGCATCACGCATCTCAATATCAGCAGCAGCAACAGCAGCAGCTTCAGCAGCAACACAAGATACACGAATTGGCTGTTCCGCAGGAGAAGAAATCTCCGGCACCGACTCCTACGTCTAGGCCCAGCAGCACGTCCGAAAAGAGTTCGGAAAAAGGAAGAGATTACAGAGAATCTCCGCCTGCACAAAGGCATGTGCACACGCACCACCACACCCACGTGGGAGTTGGCTACCCCATTATTCCTCCAGGACAGTTTGAACCCTTTGTTGGTAAGTTTGATACACGTACTTAGCCATTTATATTTTCTATAGTAAAGCGTAACACCATTATAACGAACATGGTTTGTCATGTACACACCGGTAATGCGAAATCACAAAAAAGTGATCACGAAATCACAATCACTTTCGTTATTTTTGTAACTAGTATAACAGCTTTGAATACAGCGTACTTGGTTATTGCGTATTATGGACTTTTTACTGGGCCCCATTGCCTCTATTACAATGCAATTGTAAGTTATTATGGAATTTTTACTGGGGCCCCTTTGCCTGCATTACAATGCAATTGTAAGTTATTATGGAGTTTTTACTGGGCCCCATTGCCTGCATTACAATGCAATTGTAAGTTATTATGGAATTTTTACTGGGGCCCCTTTGCCTGCATTACAATGCAATTGTAAGTTATTATGGACCTTTTACTGGGCCCCGTTGCCTGCATTACAATGCAATTGTAAGTTATTATGGACCTTTTACTGGGCCCCTTTGCCTGCATTACAATGCAATTGTAAGTTATTATGGAATTTTTACTGGGCCCCATTGCCTGCATTACAATGCAATTGTAAGTTATTATGGACTTTTTACTGGGCCCCATTGCCTGCATTACAATGCAATTGTAAGTTATTATGGACTTTTTACTGGGCCTCATTGCCTGCATTACAATGCAATTGTAAGTTATTATGGACTTTTTACTGGGCCCCGTTGCCTGCATTACAATGCAATTGTAAGTTATTATGGAATTTTTACTGGGGCCCCATTGCCTGCATTACAATGCAATTGTAAGTTATTATGGACCTTTTACTGGGCCTCATTGCCTGTATTACAATGCAATTGTAAGTTTTTACTGCATGCTTTACCTTTGCCCTTCCTAAATTAATTTACAGTTAAATTTAACCCCCATCATTCTTGTTGCTGCAAAAAGTTGTTGGGCAAGCAGAATGTGGAGTTAATAACACGTTGTCTCAAATGGTCATCTTGTCATGTCGGTCAGTGGCTTGGCCCAGCTTTTTTACGTACGTACAGAGGCAGCTCGCTACTAAGATCATCTTTAAGTACCGTATATACTTATGTACAAGTCAAATTTTTGGGAGGCGATTTTAAGGTGAAATTTTTGGGGTCGACTTATACTTACGATATGTTTTTTTCGGATCCTGGCCGCAATATGCTAGGGTTAAAGGCATTACAAACAATTATGCGCGATGAAAGGCTTTGCTGGATCATCATGGATTGCATTGAGGGCCCTCAACATGAATACATATACACACACACGCACGCACGCACGCACACACACACACACACACACACATACACACACATACATCAGGTAGGTATAATATACTCGGCCCGGGCACTTGCACGTGTCTTGCACACTAACACAGTAGGCTATTGACTTATTACTCAGCCAGTGTATCTACGACTTCATATTTTTAAAATGAATTAAATGACCCGCGTGTTTTTTACTTGCAGGTCCAGCTGGTGTAATTCCCGTGAGTGCGGCCGGTACAGTAGTTCATCCGTATGGAGGCCCACTTGCGCCACCAAAATCATAGTTTCAGTATTGCCAGGTATTGTAGTTCATACGTATGGAAGCCCGCTTGTGTCCCCAAAATATTAGGTTCAAAGTCGTACTTTACAGTTGCGTAAGACGCTGTTTAGAGCTCTGGTTATTGTTAAATGTGAGCTTGCATAGCAAAATCGTCCATAAGTCGGCAATTAAGCTTTTCTAATTATTCACATACCCCGAATCTCCATTTCACAAGGATCATTTTGATACCAAGTTCATCGCTCTATGTTATTTCTAAGCTGAGATAATCCACATTGAAGTTGAGGTGCAGGCTACACACTGAAAAACATCATCTTGAGAAAATCGCTGTTAAAGTTAGCCATTGTTTTTTTGTCACGCCTCTGCAAAACGCGTAGCAATCGTACGAAAGTGCGATTGCTATGGACTTTGCAAGAGTTCGTTGTAGTTATGTTTAAATCCAGTAGATGGTTCTTCCTGACGAAGATTTCAGCTTGTCGACAGAGAAAACCCGAAGAAAATTGTCTGCTTCCTCGAGCTACAATCGGAGTTTAAAAATAGGAGTTTCTTACAATTGCAGTACTAGTTTCTTGGCAGAAGAGTGGGCATGGGGTTATAAAATTAAATTTTAATAATTGGACAATTGGATGCTAGAATGTGAAGGTCCAATATATTTGCGTTGGTTTAAACAAAATACGAAAAATTGGCAATTGACCAAATTTGTGAGTCACGCTACTTTGAAGCGTCATAGCTTAGTTTTTGCTATGCCGACTTATGTAAGGTTTTGGTTTGCAAGCACGCAAATGTAGTGTAAGTTCACCGTGTATATAAATCTGGCAGATAAGTCAAAATTTGTTTTGCAAGTTTTCTGACGAGGTGTACGACATGCCAAAGTGTGCCTGTTATCAGTTAAGATTCCTCAGTTTTCCATTATAGTGTTTTTGCTGTTTTTTTGTTTTGTTTTTGTTTTTGTTTTTTATTGTTCACCCAGCAATGCAATGAAACGATGTTGTGAGAATTCTGAAAATTGCAAAAGCACGTCTATTATCTTGACAGACATTAAGCACGCGTAGACAGTGTATATATATATATATATGTTTATGTATATATATATATACATATATATGTATATGTTTGTATATGTATATATGCATAGGTATATGTGTGTGTGTGTGTGTGTAGTGTGTGTATGCGTGTGTGCATGTGTGTGCATGCATGTGTGTGTATGCATATTTGTATTTGTGCTATTGTATACATGAAATAAATAGTTTGTACTGAGACTATTTTGTTTTCCACAATGTAGGAGGAAAAATGTAGGTCTGTAGCGAATTCACAAGATGTGTGTGATTTGTCCATTGGGGAAACAATGCAGCGATTGTTATTAGTCTTTCGGATTCTGGGTGTCATTGTTCTAAGGCATTGTCTACAGTCACTATGTGTGTGATTTGTGCATATGGCAAACAATGCAGCGATTGTTATTAGTCTTTCGGATTCTGGGTGTCATTGTTCTAAGGCATTGTCTACAGTCACTATGTGTGTGATTTGTGCATATGGAAAACAATGCAGCGATTGTTATTAGTCTTTCTGATTCGGGGTTTCATTGTTCTAAGACATTGTCTACAGTCACAGCTTAGCATAACAATGTTTCATTTTCCAGAGGTGCTTTAGAGTATTTTCCCTTCTTTCATTGTTTAGCATTGTCTGCATGTGTGCATATGATAGTGCTGCATTGTTTTTTGTTTTCAAACTGTATAGACCTGTTCAATACTTTGTGTTTTTAAGGCATTTGATGTGTCGTATCACAATTGTGTATTAATCATTGTATCATAAAGCGCGTTTACCATGTATAATTCTGTACATAGGAAAATAAGAATTAGTGTTATTTTAGCAACCCTGTAAATAATTTGACAATCAAGGAGTATTTCTGTAATTGTGTTTATTCGTTTGTTAGGTATGTCATTTACAAAACTTGTGTTGTAGTTTTGCTTGTGGGTAAAATACTCGCTTTAATCGCATGCCTTTTTTAGGATTACTCTCTTCTAGGTTGCTCTTTCTGCTCGTAAGCAGATTCTTTCGATCATGGGCCTTTTTAGTTGAAAAAAATTATGCGGTTATTAATTTGTGAAGAGAATTATCCTTAATTTCACTTTTTCTTATCATAGACCCTGTCTCTTAATATTTTGTTAACCTAGTTTCTGCTTTAAAGTCCTGCTGTTTGATTCTTTTACGTTCTTTTTGTGAGAAATGGTGACTTCGTCAATTGTACATAATGTGAGACTGAATCAAGATATTGTTTTCGGTTGAAATTTTGTTAATAAAGTTTCACTGTGTAGCGTGTATCTAGCCTGTTGTTTACGTTTGGTTTATAGTTTGTAATCACTGTATTAGTGTATATTATACTGCTTAAGTATTGGAATAAATAGTCAACACATATTGTTTGTAAACTTTCTGTTCTGGGTTTTTCTGTCCAAGTTTTCATCTAATATATATATAATAATCTTTATTTGCCATAAAAAATCGATATTCACAACTATAAAAGCATAAAAGAACATTGCAGCATGAGAATAAAATTCACACAACTGTTAAAGGCAAATGCGTCCAGTGCAAACTAAAAACTACTGTGCCAAAAATTTAAAACAAAATATACATTATAATGTTACACGGAAATTGTAATAAACTATATACTATATATACGTACAATTTAAAATGGACGTGGGTAAATAAAATTTGCGGATGAATATATATTATCGTTTACGTATGTTGGGTTTTCAAAACGATTTAATGTATGTATTTTTAATTTTGATTTGAATTCGTCAAAAGACTTGATTTGTTTTAAATTTGATGGCAGGGTATTCCAAAGTTGAACTCCTTGTTTAGTGATAGAATTGTTGCCGTATTTGTTATTAGTGGGTATTTGTTTAATATTGTGTGTTCTTGGATTTAATGTTGGCTCCAAGAGGAGTGGAAGCTTATTTTTCATGAAGGGCGTGTTAATATTGTTGATGTATTTATATAAAAACGGGATTGTGTAATGCATATATTGTGTAATAATATTCGCGTAAATTCGAATTAGAGTTCGAAGCGACACGAATAGCTAAGTTGTCACGCGTGTTGGTGATTAACTTAAGTTAAGCATCACCAAAGCTGGTCAGTGGATGGATGAGCAAGTACTTGGTTCAGGACTCGCTCTGAGAAGTTTTTGGGTCATGCCTATTCTGGCTGTTTATCTTACAAAAGAATGGACATCTATTCTCTTAAAATGTGGCTTGCGACATTGCTGTTCAGTGGCTCACGAAATCTCGTAGAATGTGGCTTGAGATATTGCTGCTTCGTGGCTCACGAAGTTCCAGTCTTGTCACATATATAGACATTGAGCAGTCCCAGCCACTGAGGTTTTTGTTTCCAACTTGCGTGGAATTCCGTAAAAGGTCATGTGATCAACTTCTATAATAAACCGCGATGGTTTATGAACATTCTGCAAAAGTCACAGAGTCATGATCTAATTAATGATGTCGTTAATTGTCAGCTCATAAGCCTTTTCACAGTTTTGTTGTGCGCATGCGCAGTTGCTGTAGGTCAAGGGTTAAGTGTACCATAGCAACGCGTCGTAATGACAACCGTCATGTGACGTGCGGGTAAAGCAAAGGTGGCTACCGCATCAATTCAGTAACTTCATTGTTTCTGTGTATATGCATTAGTCTGTGTGATTTACTAGCAAGATCTTGCTTTGGAACAAGAGAAAATGAACTAAGTATGGTTCTAGCTAGCTGTTAAAACTGTTAGTATTACAATACTATGGGCTGCGAGGCGTTGTCAAGTGTATACAAATGCATTCTGGTACACTTGACTTTTGATTTTACATTTCACTATCATCATCAATCGCTGGAAGTTTCACAAGGGGCATAAGGAATTTGCCCTAAAAATTTTCTAAATTGCCCTAATTTGAGAGGGACAATCACCTCTTGGCAGCCTATGACAATTGCAATAGTAATAAATGCAAGAATTCCAAATTGTAATAACCTTTAGTAAAAAATCACGAGTCTAACGATGCACATCAAGTTCTGCTTGTGTTATGAAGTATATTTCAGTTGCCTTTGTCCTTATGTTTCCGTTGTCGGATTTTCATTTTCAGTTCTTGTTTGATTTTTTATTATACACTTATTATTCTTGCGTATGAACTGTATTAATATGTTATATATAACACGTTATAAGCATATCAATTTAATGTCATTTGTAAGAATTAAATCCTAACTCTACAAGCAGTACTAACACTAATACACTGCAGCACAGCGCTTTTAAAAATGTTCATCACTAACCAAAGGGCAGCTGACTAGATGACCAATTGGTCTTTCGCTGCAATTTCTTCACAATTTTTTTTAAATTAATTGTATTATAAGTGTATGTGTATTGCAAGATAAATAAAAAAAGGTTATGATTGTTACACAAGTCAAAAGTTTGCATTTTCACTAAAAAAACATTTTATTTGCGGCCAGTGAGCAGGCCTAATATATACGGGCACAGTAGGATATTCTTTTGCATT
>JAQGDQ010001069.1:0-65534 GCA_030141605.1 Tubiluchus corallicola
CCATAATGTAAAGCACAATGCTTAACGTAATCTTAACGAGATCATATATGATCTCAAATTACCTTTCTCTTCGCATATTTCCCTATTCAAATTGACATTTTGATTTCATACACGGTTCTTGTCTGTGTCAGCAGTTCATGTTTACTGGTAATGCAGAAATCTAATTTTGTGGGAAGTGGAAAGAAAAATATTTAATATTTTCGTTAGAAAGGATGTTGTAGTAAATTAACAGTAAAGCTTTACCTTGTTATATGCATGTGTTTAACCTGCTGTTCTCGTTTTCGGATTCTTTCCCGCTGGGCATTTTTGTTTTTTCACCCACTGACGACTCTCAGGCCTTCGCCTTACACATATTATCTTATTTGTTTATTATTTAGTTTAGACTGTATTTGTTAGTACACAAAAAATTGAAACAATACATGCATGAACAGCTGAAATGTCGTATAACTGTACTAAATAATTGGCTAACAGGTCTATAAAAAGAACCTATATAAAAGCCTCTCATGTGAAGACAGAAAATTTATTTATTATTTAAATTTTTTGATAAATATTAAAATTACAATATCATGGACCGCGAGGCGTTGTCAAATGTGCACAAATGCGTTGTCTGGTTCACTTAGTCTTTGAACTTTTGGCGATCATCATCAATCGCTGGAACTGTGAAAATGCTTATTACACCAACTTAGGCCCACTCGTTGTTTTTTTAATTTACCTAGCAAAAGGTTATGCACCACCAGTACAAACAACAACGGTAACGATGCACCGGCGATTCAGCAACCACTGTGGAACAGTTTGAATATACCTCATCTCCTCCCTGCTTACTAGTAGGCGCACCAAACCGTAATCAGTATTCTGCCAATCAGTCACAGTTTTTCTCAACAAATAGAATTATTCGTCCGCTACATTAACTTTATCAAATCTGTCGTAGATCTTGAATGAATAAGCATAAACGTAAAACAGAAATATCGTCATATGCATGAGCGACTTTGAAAACGAGATGCGGCGGATATTTCTTGCGTATACTGCTGCTGATTCGACCCAACAGTTTTGAATAAAGCGTAAAATACCAGATAAGACAGGGGAGTCGAATGATTTCTACCGTAATAATTTAACGTGAATTGCACATTCAATTCGGAAACATGTCGTTGGGGCAAATATACATCGTCAGCGTGCGGAGAAATGTAACTAGAAGAGCACTTTTGTGCGTGTCCCGAAAATGCACTTCATAGATCATTCACTGTACGCGCTTAATTATAGCAACATTGCAAATTCATTCGGTGGAGAATTATTTAAAATCGGAAATTTCATTTATGATTGTATACAGAGGACTTTGAACTAAATATTGTAGGTTTTCGTTAGATGTCATATGATTGCATCATTTGTGATTATCATGTAAATAAAAAATTTTATACAAGTAGGTACAAATTTTTGCTAAAAGCTTTCCAAACAATGCAGTTCTTTTGAAAACACTAATTTTAAAATTCGGGTGTCCTTATAAATACTTTCTGCAGTTATGTTGGGCCTGATGTTTGGTATAATCCGAAAATCTTTACCCGAGCTCTGCCCGCTGATAAAACCATCAGGTATATGTAAATTTTCATGCAAAAATGTAATATGTATTATAGTGATTATCTAAATTTTCGGCAAAAAATATTTTCAGAAATAAAATATCCGTTTATCTACGTATATGTTGTTTCAGTTGTCCATGGCTGACATAGCAAGCTACCATATCTTGTCATCAGTGCTTAGTCGATTCCCAGGATTGCTGGACAATTTCGAGAAACTGAAAGCTTATGTTGATCGTATTGGAGAAGAAGAAAATATTAAAAATTGGGTTGAAAGCAGACCTGATACAGAATTTTAGAGAAATTCACAGAAGGAGTTGCATAAATGCAGTCAATTTTATACACGTGTCTCTCTGGCTAAAACTTTTATGCCACGGGGCTTCTGTCATTACTATAATAGCATATATTATATGTGTAAGCTTATGTAATAATTTTGAACACTAGATTACAAAACGTGATGTCGCCTCATTTCCATTTTACCAAACTTTCGGCTTTTTAGATATCAAAAATGCTCTATATAAAAATTATAAGCAAATTTGTAGGAATTTAAACAGTAGTTGTAATTTTACTGCAATCGGAGATTTGGAACACAAAAATGTGTGAATAAATAAGAACAAAATAATAATAAAAATCATCCATGCAACATTTGAGTTTGTTTTCATTTTATTTTAGTAATGAAGTGCGCTGCCTTCGAATTAACAGCTGGGTCAAACAGGAAGAATTTGTTCTACTACTAGCGATAAACATATAACAGTGAAATGTATAAAAACTATATTTTCCTCTAGCATAATTTTGTCTAATCATCGACCTATACAGTCATCTACATGTCTGTCTGAGGACGAGTTTCTACCCAATGCTTGATCTCAGGTATGTCGCGGATTTTGTGAATGTGCTGTCTGGCGTTAGGAAAGTCTGCGCAAAAGCCCTGGAAGCCCCTCGACTTCAGAAGATTGCACACTTGGCTCACCATGTGGAACGTAGCGATGTCAGCCAGAGAAAGCTGAAAGAAAATGTAATTTGAACAACGGCCAGCTTTGTGTTTAGAATGCTCTGAGATAACCAGGGTGAAAATCTTATCTGCTCGGTTGCAGTGGGAATATAGTAATTGCGCATTATAACCCTTTATCTAATTCTAGTTTCTGTAAGACTATGATACTAAAAGCATTGATAAAAGTTTAATAACCTGAAGTTCATTTCATTAAATGATATTAAAACTAAGAATAGGCCAAAGAAAACATTTATTTAGCATCGCTTGCTTGACAGGCAAAATTACCACGTAGTACTATTTAGGAATGTTTGCTTGCAGATTTTAAACAGGAAGACGCTAACACGCGCTTTGAAAGCCGCAGGACTCGAACCTTTGAGCGTATGTGCAAATTGCAGCCTAGACCACTCAACCTTTGGCATGGAGCACCAATGTAGATTTTGTCGGAAGACTTTCAGTTTGAGTGCTACTTATATACTGTTACACGAATCGTTAGTACCAGGCTGTATTAATTGTAGCCAAATTAACTGATGTATTATTCAATAACGTAGTTGACCCCAATATTATGACACTGTACACCAAATAAGGCTCAACAAGCATCTATTATGTGCAGTAACTGCACATAATCCTTGTTCACAGAAGAACTTCAACCAGTGAATAATATATTTGTCCCTGCATATTGATGATTTAATGACTAGTAAGAGGTCTTTGCGGATTGTATTAAGAAAAGTTAGTAATGTGCACGATTTTAGCTCTTTTAATTATGCAAGACAATTATAGGCTTTGTTTCAGGTAGCAGAAACCCGTAATTTAGTAAAGACATCGGTATATTCACTTGCAGTAAATTTCGAAAAATGAGGCAATTAATACTTAGGTCTTAGCTCTACTAGCTTTTGAACAAACAAAGATAAATAGGAAAACTACTTAAATTCATTTAACTTTTTAACACATGGCAGTGTTTTAAATAAAATGTAAAATTTTTCTATACAAAAATATTTCTTTAACGTTTCGGCGAACTCGCGTTTAGACGATTTTTGTTAATATCGTGTCGCTGGGGCATGTACATAAGGCTCGAATCTTTCAGAAAGCTCAAAAATGGTAGCTTTAAGTTTGTTCAGTAATAAAATTTCTTAATACGGGCTTACACTTAAATATTGACATCATTTAATACAGTCTATAAACGCGGTTGCAATCCCATTTAGTATTCCCTGTAGCAGGTTTGTGCAATTTCCCACGTTTTTACTTTCGAAGAAATGAAAGAATTTCTGTTGTTATGGGGCATTGGGTTTACTAAATAATGAAAAATAATATTTTTTGTGTTTTATATATTGGTACAGACATCTACAATAGTAAACACAAATATTCAGTAAGCTACAGCTTATTAGTTATATTTAATAGCTATTAGCTGTTGATTGTTAATTCTTTCAACTAGGTAAGCGGAGGCTCTGGCATCAGGAATCTAGCTCGCCTTGCCAGGTGGCGCCGTCTTTAATCAGTGAAATTAATCACAAGATTATGATAAACATTCAGTAGCCGTGATCACTTGGTGATAAGTGGAGTCTACCTAACAAGTGTAATTTAAAGATGAAAATTTATTTCAACGAACACTTACCCAACAAGCCGTTGCAGTATATAGACACATTTGCAATTTGTTAATTTTTTTAATGCATGTATGTACAAACAGTAGTAATAGTGTTGTCAATTTTTTTGCCAAACAAGCTTATCCAAAAAATAAAACAAGCTTTATATGTGAAATGAATGCCAAACAGTATTAAGTGGTTTGTCTAAGCGATGTGCTTCATTTGTTGGAAAGGAGAGATTTCTTTTTTCAACAAAGAAGAACTGCTGTGTATAGAAAAAAATCGTATATGTGTGCGTTAAGTTCTCACGGCCATGTGCCTTTCTTTAAATAGCTTTACATTCTTATATTTACGGTACAACATGTTTCGTTGTTTTTTTTTTGTGATTTTGGTTTTAATCTGTTTATTTATATACTAATAAACTGAACCTGCGTGTACACGTCTATTGCAAATATATATGTTCGAATAAGTGATAATAATCATAATTAAATATACTTGAAACTTTCTCACAAATCATGTTACAAATCTCAAAATCTACAATAAAACAGGATTTTCCTAACAAAATCCTACTTACTTTATTTCCAACCATCCACCCGTTATTGCCGTTCTCTTTCAACATATGCTCTACAAATTTTAATATCTGTGGAAGTTTTTCATCTTTCAGTTTATTAAGAGCTGTCGCCTGAAATGAAGACATAAGAAGCTGTTGGTTTCACAATTTCCAAAATTATTTGCATGCATAAAATTGCAAATGATTGTAAATAGCAAGTTATACGGCAGTAAATATACCTTTTCTTCTTCAGTTTTAGCAATAAAAATAAGTTGCTTGACGCATTCTGCTAGTTCCATCAAAGTTTCTACCATCTCATCTATTTTAGCAGCTTCCCAGTGACTGCTGCCTGCAAAACCTGAAATAAATTTAATACATTTATCACATTGTGATTACGACAAAGAATGGACAAATCAATTCAATGGAAGAAACTAAAAAATACATAACCAGTCAAGTACAGTCAAACAAACTGATGAGAAATGGATAAATAAATAAAGGAGTGGCGCAACAGAAAAGAATAAAAATCAAATAAATTCAAAAATAAACAAGAAAATACAAGAATGTCACAAAAATCACAAAGCATGACCTCAAAATTTATAGCAGTCGTTAATTATAATAACTGCTTGTGTTTAAATTAACAAGTGTGAAAAAAAGTTGCTACTACAAAAAAATTTAATACCTAATTCGAAAGCCACGTATCTCCATATTGTGGTACTTTGGCCCAAGACTTTTCCATCAACTTCAAAAAGTGGAAGGACTCCCATTGGAGTACCTGCAAATATAAATGTATTTTGGCAGTTATTCCTGGTCTGACATTAAGACGACGAATAAATGTTTATCACAAAATAGCGCAATGTGACATTATTTCTTAAATTCGGCGATTTAAAATTAAAGAATATGCAATGGCTGTCATGTAGCTCTATCTGCACTTGCTCTAAACGACCCGTTACTAAAATACCTAGATAACATTACAAATACCATGCCATTTTGTTATGACTGTGGTACATCTGCCACGTAGTCATAGTTGATAAACATTACAAAAACTCTAAAATTGCAAGACAAACATTACCTTAATTAAAGTTTGCAGTGCTTGTGACTTGTAGTAATTATTTATCTTATAAAATTTACATTCCAAAAAAGTGTTCTAGCCGGTGTATATTATTGCAAAACCCAATGAACTGACTCATGATGAGTATGCTACATATGGCACAGCACTAGGCTTAATAATTAAGTACATACTTGATTTCAAAGAAGCCCATTCTTCTCGCGTGATCCTCTTGTCTTCATACTCCACCCCCGCAGCAGCAAACATAAGTCTTACAACTTCCGCGCGACCTCTAGCGTTGAAGTATGTCAACTTGTAAGTAGGCATGATTTGTGTCCTACTGTAAGAGAAAATACTTCAAAAGTAAGTACGCTAATGATGTCCAAACGTATTATACATTGAACTTGGTTTTATGTGTCTCTATTGAAAATACACTTTAGCATGGGGGTATCTAGGGAAAATGGTGCCTATGGAAAGCACTGAAATTGCGCTCCTGTCCAAACATTTGACATCAACTTCTTTATTTTTATTTATTTTATTCAAATATGGCCTACCTAGACAGTATTGTAGTAAGATATAGAATGAACCAATCAAAAGAAGAAGAATTCAGAGGACTTTGTGAAATGCGAAAGCAAAACCTAGGAATTAATTTGTGAAGCAACTGTTTGATAAGGATGAGATTATTAAGTAAAATAATTGCATCCAAACATACTTCATTGAATAAATATTCACATATTATTTAACATATATTTAGGCTAAATATAAGACTTTTGTTCGAGTATATATCTAAGGCTATGTATTATATATATAGTCATAAGTATTTCGGTGATGTAGAAAGACTTACCAGAACGTAAATTAAAGTAAAATCTAAGAATTAAATATAATTTAATATAAAGAAATAACACTTTTAAATAAGACCACTAAATTTCATAGATTTTGCACAAAATTCTAAAGTACCTCACTAGTTTTTGCGGGAGAATGATCTTACTGCCAGTTGCTACTGAGCATGAGCACTGAGCAGTGATAGTGGGAGATATATGGTCATGTTGCAGCCCCAAGCTTTATATTTTTACATAGTAATTTACACAATTTCTCTAACAATCTGGCCACCCTAGTGGTTCTCACACACATAAATAGACAGATAAATAGACAGATTTGAACAAAGTTCTTTTTTTTCAGAAAATGCTCAGTAGCGTCACCTTCAAGTGGTATAACTACAATACCCTAGATAGGCCACTGTTTTTTTAGACATAGTTTAATCGCTTTTATAACAAGATTAATTAGTAACTACTCTGTAAGCAATTGTAATTATTCTAAGTGCTAATAATTTTGTCATTGTAAAGAGGTGAATGAATTAGATAGCGCAAAATTTTTGAAACTGCAAAGTGATTTTTATAGTTTCGCTAAAACTGTATTTTCCATTCTGGTGGCAACAGTATATTCATGCGATGCACTGAAGCCTATAGCAGAGTAGACTGCAGACTGCAGGTACAAGTTAGAAAAAAGATTCCTAGCCGAAAGAGTACTGAAAACGACCCAGCTTCAATATTTAAGACAGAATTAGAATTAAGTTTATTAGCATACATAACAAGTACTATAAAACAAAGTTATTTCCATGATGATCAGTCATATAGATGATGATTTGGGGTCTAAATTAGTTTAAATAAACATAAAATTCAGCGGATAGGAGATGGTATCTTTGGTTGTAGATTTTGTTCTTATACTTCGACAGTAAAAAATTGTGGCGATGCATATTTGACGTTTCATGGTGTCTGCATGGATGGTGCCTTTAAACCAGCACCCTTTATCTGGGTGCCGACAACCTCGGTAACCGCAAGTTTAGTTAATGTAACTTCAACAAGATTGTACTGAGGGTTCTACTGGCTAATGACTAGGTGCCATTTTTCGATTACTCGCTCGTTGAGTAACTCTGTGGAGTGATCTATTTCGCCGTGATGCCGATCTCGTTCTCACAAGTTTTTGGCCAGTTTCTGTGATGTCACAATAGATTTACTCCATATTTTAAATATATACGGAAAAAACGGGTTCTCATAATAGCGATAAATATAATAATATAATAATAATAATAATAATAATAATAATAATAATAAAATTCTTTATTGCTGTTAAAATTACACATCGATGAACTGTAAAATACATTCAAAAATTGATAGTGTAATCAGCGTTTCCACTGCTGTGAGCAATAGTGTTAAAAAGGAATTTACAATTAAAAACACAAGTGATACTATAATTAATTACACTAAAACTTAAGATACATTTAAGACTTTAAAACTTTACAATATGTACAAATTTAAATACAAATTAGGTGCTTTATGGATGTTTTGTGTTAGTGATTTTAGTGTTTTGTGTGTGGTGGGTTTTAATTTGTTAATGCTGTTAATCCAAGACAAGTTTTGGTATGCCACTAAGTACAGACTACTGGGTCAACGTTGATAATACGTGTTGTTTGTTGTTTTCATATTAGTTATTTTTTGAAAGCTACTATAGTATTTTTCAGTTCATTTTTGAATTTTTTTAGAGTCACTGCAGATTTTACATTAAATGGACAAGCATTCCATGATTTATTGCCGTTTTGCAGACTGAATTGTGTCCATATTTATTATTTGTATTTATTTGTTTTTATGCTGTGTGTTCTTTGGTTTAGCGTTTTTCGATAATAAACGGAAGCTGATTAGCACTAAAAGTTGGCATCAAATCGTTTAAATATTTATAAAGAAAAATTAGTGAATGGAGTTGGAAACTGGATTCTACAGTGGGTATTTTTAGTTTTTCCCTGTTCGCTATAGCTGAATATTTTGCTCTTGTTGTGAAACTAAGGACGTGTTTTAAAGCGTAATTTTGGGCCAATTCTAGCCTGTTTAAAAAGTTTTAGATATATTTGTGAGAAGGTGGCAGCCATACGTTAAGTGGGGCAGCCGTACGTCATGGTTTTATATATTAGTGGTTTTGTTTTTACGTTGAGTTGTCCTTTAATTTGTTTTAAGAATGAAGTATTTTGGCTCATTTTTTGAATAATAGTTTTTATTTGGTTTTCCCGGTTAAGATTTTTGTCTACATCCATGCCTAGAAATTTAGTATTAGTTGATAGAGAAATTGTTTTTTCAAAAATATTTAAAGTTATTTCATTTGTATCGAAAAGTATATTTGTAGTATCTCTTGGTGTTAGAAGTATGAAGATGGTTTTGCCTGTGTTCATCTCAAGTTGATAATAATTGAGAATGTATTTCATTTCTTCTACTTTTGCTTTGAGTTGGTCTACTGCACTAAAGGGATTTAATGCTACTGGTTGTGATGTTAGTATCATCGGCATATTGTACGATATGGCAGTTAATTATTATGTTTGAGGTATCGTTTACGTATATGATAAATAGTAGTGGGCCTAAATAGCGTGCTAAATAACGCATTCATAAAAAAGATTCCGTGGCAACAATAAATAGCATTCTAAATGATCTATCCAAGCAGTTGGGCAGAACAAATTCAATAACCGAGTATGCAAATGCTTCGCATTCCGGGCTAGTTATAATAGACAATGGTCGTCGTTTTACCTGAAGTTTTAGCTTACCATTTGTAACTGAACCAGATAAACTGTTACGTGAATGACAGCAATTGCGAGATGATCAATTTTCCTCTTGTGCCCAATGAGTTGACTTGATCCAAGACCGACGGTTTTTTCACGTTCATTACAAAGTTAGTACGACTGCTTAAAAGGCGACTTTACAAGACAAGCAATCGGCCAAGGTTGGCCAGCTCAGGAAAAGCTAAACGTTTTACATTGCTTGTTGATTGCGGTCACAGCGTATATTGAATCAAGTGTTCCCAATCTTTGGCCTTGGGTTTGCTTACCGTTCTCCTTGATCTATGTAAACTGTAAAGGCATCGTGGTAGCTAATAATGGTACAGCTTAAAGTCAGAGTTAGGCTCATATGTAAGAAAGTAATTATCTGATAACGTTGTATGGAAGCAACGCAAGTGCTACAGAGAGAGATTATTATTATTATTATAAGTCTTTTATTAAACAATGAATACATTGTTTCCCCTCTATTTGCAGGGGTTTGTTTACAAAATATAACTATTTGCGATAACAAGATTATACATAATGCCAATTAAAAATAAATTTAAAATATATACATAGTTTACACTATAATTTATATAACGATTAACTCTGTACCTGTTTCTCTGTGAATATAATTTGAATTTCTTTATAACAATTTTTTCCGCACAACATTTCTAACAATATTTACATATGCCTGGGACACGTCTTTATCTTGAGAGAGAGAGAGAGACAGAGAGAGACAGAGAGGCGAGAGAGGCGAGAGAGGCGAGAGAGGCGAGAGAGGCGAGAGAGGCGAGAGAGGCGAGAGAGACGAGAGAGACGAGAGAGACGAGAGAGACGAGAGAGAGAGAGAGAGAGAGAGAGAGAGAGAGAGAGAGAGAGAGAGAGAGAGAGAGAGAGAGAGAGAGAGAGAGAGAGAGAGAGAGAGAGAGAGAGAGAGAGAGAGCTGACTAGCTAGTTTGAATACGTCTTTTGTGCAGCGCGCTTCAAACGGATACGAAAACAGATTTACAGAGATTACAAATCTATCAAGGCCACATACAAATACTCGCCCATATGGCAGCTATAGCACAGAAATTTCTTTCATACAGACATGCAGCAGAACACTGTTATAATATATGTATAAAAAAAATTAACTTACAGCTTAAGACTGTCCTGGAAGGTACAAGTACTGCGGTGGTAAAAGTAGTTAAGGTGATAGCTACAAAACCGTGACTATTCACACTGCTGAGCTGAGCTGAGCTGACCTACCTATCCGATGTACAATATTAATACCCTAGCTGGGTCACGTGATATTTACAGCAAATAATAGTGTACAAGAACTCTATTTGATTATAGAAATGCAATCTATCATGATTCAGCAATATTGGGAATTTTTGAAACTTTAAAATTATCCTCTTAAAATTTTATCGCATTTTTAAAATCTTTAAAATTATGTATCGAGCCTTGTACATGCAAGCAGACAGAATTATACTTTGGGGTTACAAAAAGTAAACTAAGATTATTTTAAACAGGCCTTATGTGTACAAAACCGTGGAGATTGTGGCTAAAAAGCTATTACTTAGTTGACGCAGTTAACATTCTAGGAGATCTGAGTCATGACCGACCGTACCGTTACGTTAAGCGAGTGGCTCTACTAAGTGTCTATATAATGGGTCAAGAGCTATAGGAAAATAGGAGGTCTGGGTTTGAATCTCAGGCGGATTTTTTCTAATTTATATGTCGCTTATAAATAGTCATGAAAGACATTAAGGATTTCCAAATTCATGCCCGTACGTAAAATGTTTCGTATGAAGACGAAGAAGTGAAATCTGCTACTATGAAATACCCGTGAGATTGCAAACTAGTAGAAAAAATAATTTAACCGGGAATACGCATTGATGAAATAAGCATTTCGCGTCTTTTACGTTTTCTTCAAAGAAATGATATGCTTTGTGATACCCTTTTTTTACAATTTGTGTTCACTGAAACGCGTTCAAATTGAGCACTGGATTAGGAATTATATCCAATGTGATACCATGATTTGCTCCAGGCAAGTAAATATTAAACCAGGGAGAACTATCATAATAAATAATAATAACAACAACATAAATGCCAGGCAGAGCATCAGCTGTTACCATTTTTAAAGTCTTTGGTAGCATGACCTGGCCGTATTATCGAACTAACACCTCCAGACGGAAAGGGGACGCGCTACTACTTGACTAAATCGTAATCTCGTTTAATTTGGCTTTCCTGCAGGCCTAAGGCACCATGTTTAGTGGTTCAGTTCTAGAAAACTTTGCATCTAGACTACGCCTGTTAAATTTAAATATATCGTGGGGCCTTAACTCAACCTAATTAAAAATTGTATCTTTCAGTCCATATAATAATTGTTTTACATCACGAACACTTTCTTGTCATGGAGATGAACGATCAATCCTGGCAGCTAAGTTTTAAAGTAAAAACATGACGTAATGCACGCTTACTACCTGTAACGATGTTATTTGAAAATTTTGCTGACTCATTTCTCTTTTATAAAAATCAATTTTGTTAGTTGCTATGGAAATATTCTTCAACGTCTCCAGGAAAAGTAACTAGTAAAATAATCAAAAAAGTCTGAAGATACTTTTAATTCTAATTCCACGAACACCAATGGTGAAATGGTAAATTAGTAATGGTGAAAAGCTATAATAAGTGCGAGTAAATGTACAGATTTGCATTAGTAGTTGGTTGATTTAAAATGGAACCGCCAGAACAACAATAAATAGAAAGCTTGAGTGATTTCCCCTGGTCACGTGTCATTTCAGGTGAAAATTATAGCTGTAGTTGCTGCTCGCAGGAAGATAATCAGTAGTAAATTTGTTGGCGAGGAGAGACAGTACAGTTGGTGGAAACCCCAGACCAGGTGAGTTAAATTGAGTGGCATGTCTGCAATTTGTTCCATTATATGGGAGAAATTTTTAAATAAAATGTTTAAATTCAATTCAAATCCCTTCATTTTAATACTACTAGAACATTTTTAGAGCAGTATAAATAGAATTTTCCATTTAATAATCAGCTGAATTTTAATGATTAAATAGCAGTTAGTTTTTCAGTAGATAGTCGAGTTTCTTAACTAAATGAAAACTGAATGTCTGAAATTTTTATTTTTATTATTTCGTGGAAGTTATTAATTATAAAAACTTGATGAAGAATATCAAAAAAATGGTAATCCTTGCTAATGACGTAACAAGGGACGACAACTACGATGCCGATAAAGATGTTGCTGCTGCTGCTACTGCTGCTGCTGCTGATGATGATGATAATAAAGATGATGACGAGGACGTTGATGATGATGGTGATGATAATGATGATGATGATGATGGTGACGACGACGACGACGACGACGACGATGATGGTGATGATGATGATGATGATGACGAGGACGACGATGATAATGATGATGATAAAGATGATGACGAGGACGATGATGATGATAAGGATGAAGTCGGTTTTTAAATGATTGATATTGTTATCAGCTTTAATTCTATTTTTCCATAAAGGTAAAACAATAAGAGCTACGTAATCTTAGCAGTTTTTGAAGCGCTAGCGTTACCATTCCTGTGATAATAATCTTGTTCAAATATTGTTAATTGTTATGATATATGTAAAATGTGTTGCGTCGAGATAAAAATAAACTTGAACTTGAACTTGAATAGAAATAGTTGCAGACAATGCCTAGCTATAAGCTAACATACTTTAATGGAAGAGGCAGAGCAGAAATAGCACGCCTGTGTTTCGCTGCGTCTGGCACCCAATACGAGGACTGCCGCATTGAGCAAGCATCATGGCCAGCAATGAAAGCTTGTAAGTAAACTCGTGCATAGTTATTTTGTTTCTTTAATAGTTTTTTATAAGACATGCCTTTGAAATATGTTATTTATCTTCAAAAATGTTAAAAATGTTGTGAGTTTCGCAGCCTAATGTTGGTGACGTCTGAAATCAAGAGACATTACGTTCGAGATTTAGTGCATTTAAAACAATTCGTTAAAATAAATAATCACAGCAATGTTTGCTTCCACATTACCACAGCAATGTGTCATGTTCAACAACCGTGGAGGAAGCACTAAGGGAATTATTGATTTATTATATGGAGCGTGCAATATTTAATTTAAGTACTAATAGGAATTAGGCTACTGTAGTGAAGATATATACGTTGAGCAATTATGACAAGTGAAATTATATATATGTACATATATACATCAGCATATTATATTCATCAACACTATAATGTATTTGCCCGTTGCGAAAAAGTCTGCACGTGCTAACATCTATTAATGTCAATGAGCACTTAGGTCACATCTATGTAACGATTTAAAAACAATTTTGTTTATTTTATGTTTTATGTTGTACTAATTGGGATTAGGCTACTGTAGCGTAGCGATATATTAAAATTATATTGAAGCATTATAACAAGTATATAACAAGAACTGTGGGCGGGGAGAATGTCTGGCACGTGCTAACATACATTAATGTCAATGCCCACTTAGATCACATCTATGTAACGATTTAAAAATAATTTTATTTATTTCACGTTTTATTAGTATTTCATATCCGCGATTTCATTGAGCACAATTTGGCGAACCTTAAATAGTTCTCATTCAAGTAACTGTTGCGAAAGTAAGAAATATCTAATATTAACAATAATTTTGTATTTTTTGTATTTTTGCGCCTGTTTTGAAAGCATACAGGTCTGCAGAAAGTAAGCACCGCATAAATGAATAATTCAGCTTAAATAAATAATTCAGAAAGACGGTGAAGGACACTCGTTCTAGCAAAAATTATTTTAGGGATCTCAATAGACGTGTTTTAGGAACCTTGATTTTGACAGATATTCTTAACTTTTTGCAGCTTTACCACTAGGGCAACTGCCTGTCCTAGAAGTTGATGGAAAAATCCTATGCCAATGTAGCGCAATTTACAGATTTCTCGCCAGGGAGTTTGGTAAGAAAACTCCGTTTGTCAAAAGGACAGCGACAGTTGCTTATATCTAGATAATGTACTAACAGGCACAACGAATCAAATGAAAATTGTAGTATTTTGCTAAATCTGTTTTTCTTCTTCCAAAACACTATGAAATTAAGTAGGGCGATTTAATTTGCCCGTCAAGTAGTGCTACATATTCAGAGACCACAAGGTATTTATTTTATCGTAACTACGCAGTTTTGAAATTTCTCTGAAAAAGTAGCATAACTTGATGCTCAAGATAATATCTACGTATCTGCGCCAAAAGGTAAAGATTTCCTTTTAGTTTTAAAATATCGACCAAATTGCTTGTTTCTTCTATTGTCTAAAACAGCAACTGTTTTGATCGACCTCTTTGTCACCAAGACAATTTCTATACTATTAAGCCAACCATGCTGTCGTCTCATGACTTTTTTATTATCATTTTAGCTGACATCACTGTCTAGTTGCCTAGTTGGCCTAATACAATTACTCTAAAATGATATTATTCCTACGATGAGGCATTTAATGCGTCGTTCGCTGCATTGAATTGTGCCCTGAATTGTGCAACACGCCAGAAAAACGACAGAATACGAAATTGAAGTGAAAAAGCTTGCTAGACATCCTACAAGCCACAGAAAGCATATCATAGATTCAGGTACTAAGCTGGGCCTGCGAACATAGGTTAAATAAAGCAAAAGTCGTTAGTGACAACATCATTCCTTTCAGAAGACTGATAATCTGGAAGCCTCACTGATTGGGGGAGGGTGTTCGTTACAACATTTGCAATCAGTGTTATTGTATTCAAATTAGGCATCGAAAAGCTGCTTAAACTATAGCAAATGTATATTTAGTTGCAGTGCTGCGGATGGGCTTAGAACTAAAGACTTAGCGTAAATCGTGTAAGTAATGTCACGTGATTCCCTGATTCACATTGCATATGAAAACAAATGTGTGGATCATTTGACGAAGTGACAGGTATGAAAAAGTGGCAAGTACAGATCAAGAATATACAAAATGTACCGGAGCATTTGAACAACTAGGTCAACTACGTGGTTGTAGTTGTTGTTATCTCCGTTGTCGTTGTTGCAGTTTTGTTGTCGTCATTACTGTTGTTGTTTTTATTGTTGTTATTATTGTTGTTGGAATGACCTTTTTGAAAGAGCTTAAGGCTCTACGAATTTGCAATGGATCATCATGAAACTTTACACGGATATATACTAGAATGAAGTTGGATTTGCGACCCGCTAAGTTGCTATCAAGACGGTGAGTTATATGCGAAACCAGTTTGTTCAAAATGAAAGCGAACGACGAATCGTATGCAAGTACTATGACATGAAAACGTTTTGCTTGAAAAAAAATGGCCTCATTTTAAAGATTTTCTGCGTGCTGCCTGTCGAATCTGGAAAAATGAACAAGTTTCAATGAATGGGTATAATGTACTTTTATTTCTTATTCTCTCACAAAATATCTGGCCAGAAAATAAAAATAAAAGTAAAAAAAAATCCGCTACAGGCTGCGTTACCGTGCTGATCGAGGTGAAGAGACTCATTTTACAGCAACTAAACTGCAACAACTTCAAACCTGAATTTTGTTGCGGCAATAATACTATTTCCAACCTTATATTATGGGGAATTTAAAAGTGCAGTGGTAAGCTTCTACTACAAACCACTCTTGCGTAACATTGACAAAGTAGGTGATACGTACAACAATTTCTGATTGTGTCCATAAAACATCGACGATGACGACGCTTGACAAGATTGACAATTTGAATCCTATTTTTGGTTTGGGTCCAAATATTATGTTGGTAAGCGAAGCGGGCAAGTGACCGCTAGTATACTATAGAATGAATTTCGTATCGATTCATGGGGTCAGATTTTTGATGCGCCATGCTGAATTCAAGACGGCGTCGAAAACATAATTTTCGATCAAAATAAGGCTTGACCACTTCGCAAACGATCGTCATGAAACTTCTTAGAAATATGTTAGAAGGAATTCGGCATCACTGACGGAGTCGGATTTCTGGTCTGCCATTTTGAATTCTAGACAGTAGCAATAACAGCGTTTTCGAGAAAAGCCAAAGGCTGCACCAAATCGCAACGGATCATTCATGAATCTCTGCAAGGATATACTAGAACGAATTCTGCATCGAATAACAACCGGATTTTAGATTTGCCATCTTAAATTCAAGATTCTTGAGTTCACGAATAATCTAATCTATGTTCTCGAGTTCAGTGAGTCCCTCGACCAATAGTTAGAATCATACTTGTTTAAATAATCAGGAGACAGCGCTTGTAGCTCTTTTATGTCTAATAAGTTATCAATTACTAATTATGAATTCACAAATCACGAATTTTCTTAGGTTTATGTGGAGCCAATAGCTGGGAAGCTGCAAAAATAGATGAAATCGTTTGCACTATGTGCGACGTCTTTAGTTCCCTCGCCACAATTCATTTTGAAAAGGATGAGGCAAAAAAGGTATAACTACAGTAACTGCGTATTGTAATTTGCTGGAGTATGAACTCCAGTTAGTCTAGAAACACACTAACGCATAAAAAATTGATCAGTGGTACAAAACTCACAATTACTTTATTTTTTAAGACAAACACGAACAAACAAAAATGTGAAAAAGTTGGAACATGGGGAACTTCTATATACAAGGCACACGGCATGACCCTAAACTACTGTGGTCGCCAGCAGTTATGGTTCTTACAAGTTCATCTCTTGGGTTACCTTCAGCATTCCCAGTGTTTCATCGCTGATGCTAGAACAATGCTAATAATTAGATTTTTTTAATTTTAACTAATTTTGCGCCTGAAATTCCTTTGTGTAGTTTATTACTTATCTGTGATCTTAATTAAAATAATAATAATAATAATAATAATAATAATAATAATAATAATAATAATAATAATAATAATAATAATAATAATAATAATAATAATAATAATAATAATAATAATAATAATAATAATAATAATAATCAGTATAATGCTAATATATTGAGATTATCAATAAATAAGTGTAAATGTAAGTTGACATTTAAAATATAAAAAACAATTGTAAAAATTACTCAGTTAATAACCACACGATTATTGCGAAAGTTAGTCTTCTGTTCTATTTTCAGGCAGAACTGAAAAAGAAGCAGAAAGAAGAAAATTTGCCCATGATCATTAAATACCTTGCTGATAACTTGAAAAACAATGGAGGTAATGGATTTTTAGTTGGGAAAAAAGTAAGTTATGTCTTTACGCTCTGTTTTTCTTTGTATTTTACATTGTTTTATCACAACGACAAATTAATGCTTTTGATTGTTACTTCCATAACATCCAAGCAACTATGCAACAAACGATTATGTCAAATTTAGTTTACGTATAGCAATCCGTATTCAGGTTGCCAAGTCTGAAATTAATAGAACTGCATTATTAATAGAAATGGTTGAAATGCATAAAATCAATCATTTACATTAATTATTGATGTTAAAGCATAGCGTCAGGTATAATCTTAAACAATCGCAGCAGCTATTATTCTCCAGGTAAACTGTTTGCATTAAACGAAAAAGTGTGAAATATCGTATTTTTTGGTATTTTGTCTGCAAAGAAAGGATCTGCATGATTACAGTGCACTGGCTGCTGCAAAAATATGATATAATTACATAATTATATTTCCTAATTAACAGCAATTTCAAGAAAATCATTTCACGGGAATTTACAGCGCTATATAGACAGCATGACAAGCATTTAACAAACAATAAAATGTTAAATCTAAAACCATTCTTACCTTATGTACCATGGTCAAATGTTTTTGTCTTTTCAGCTTACAGTCGCTGATCTAGCAGTCTACAATTGCACCAGTTTATTTTCGAACATTGGGGTAGAACCTCTTTTGGATCCGAATGTCAAGTCCCACATGGAACGCATTGGGGCAATACCAGCCATTAAGAAATGGGTGGAAAGCAGACCTGTAACGCCAATGTAAATTCTGGGTGTACTTGTATTACAGAAGGCCTAAAACAAGTAGTTGATTACATTACAACAAACTATGTACAAGAATACATTAAAGTGTTTGACTTAATTTGGTTAAGATGGCTTTTATTAATAGTTAAATAGTTGTACATTTAAAGGCTTATTAGAGCTAGAAGTAATTAAAAGGCATAAATGTGTTTTATTATTTACAATTGCATGTGTTTGTACGTCATTGTTTCATCATGAAGTTTGTTTTGTCGGTAAGGCTAAATTGGTGACAACCAAATTCGGCAGTCATTGTATTATCTAACCTTAATTACAAACCCTATAATGCACACGCAATTCTAATTGACTGAGTGACTAGCTACGTCCCTGATCTACCAGAACCTATCTTGGCGTCCTACTTCCTGTTGATGCACGTTAAAAAATAGCGAGTCACACTCGCGACACTCTGGCAATCATGCATGACAGTCCAATGTTCATCTCTTATTTATTAATTACTCATTGTAATTTTATACTTAAGTATAATGAGAATTAAAGTTAATTTTAAGCTAATTAGTTAGAACCAGAGCATCATCTAACATTGGAAATGCTGAACTGGTTGACCAGCTATAACTGATTAAATTTTGACTAACATGATCGCTTCGGAACTAAGATAATCTGGTGGCCATATTGTTGCCCTGTAAGCAGAAGGTTCCTGGTTTAAGACCAGTTTATGATCCAACTTTTACACCCCCCTTTTCTGCTTTACGACTTTAGTTTCAAATTTAATCATTCTGTGTTTGTACTTTCTACCATCGTTCATAATAATCTTGCTGTTAAGATTATTTAATAATTATTATTTAGATAACCTTAGATTTTTTTAGATTTTCAGTCATATTTTGCATATACATTTGTAATTGTTCAGTTCAGATAACTGCTTTTAATCCATCCGTATCAGTAACTATTAAATTGTTGTGCAAAGATATGGGTCTTACAAATTGCATGTAGTTAGTTATTATGATTATAATCAACATTAAATTTATTCGTTTTTTCATTATTTGGGTACAAAGCTAACCATATAAAAACAACAGAAGTCATAAGCGAAATTTATACACTATTCTTACAAAGGACAACTAAAACAAAAATACTAAGTGGTTATGTTATTGGCCCCATATACTTGCTATAACATAGTTATAAAAACATTATAAGTCTATAAATTGACATAAAAGAAAGCAGTGACGACTGGCTTAGCAAACTCGCAACTTTAATACTGCTACTCGTATTGTTTGATGTCATGGCAACAGTATTAACAACAGACATGTGCGACCTTTGCATTTGTAAAATCCTAGAGTTACTAGTGTAGCTTTGTGCGCGAAACAAATTATTACGCGTGCAGTGTATTATATAATTATATAGGCTTCTCTGACAGCTTTCACATACTGGTTCAGGCTGCGGCGCTGTGACGCGCGCGGCTGTAATGTTGGAATGTTGGAGCTCATAGGGCTAATTTCTCAGTGAGGACTCAAGGAAAATGACGCATGAATTGCTGTCAGAAAATCAAACACTTTGCAGAAAGTTTTCGATTTTTTGTCGATATCTCATACAGCAAGGAAGTTGGTCAAACAGCAACATACATATTATGACTAATGCTGTTATCAACTCCTCAGAAATTATAGTGATGACATGACAATAATCATGTCGCATACATAAAAACCAAAATGATAGTACATATCAGGTAGCTGAACGTCAATGATAACTACTAACTGTTATACACGAAACTAATTGGTTTTTGAATGCAAAATGTTGCTTGCACAGAGAGCAAACTAATTACTTGTTCACCAAAATTTGTATTTAACAAGAGTTTTCTTCCTGGATTTTTGGAAAGCAATGTCCTTTATGATATCCTCGAAAGACATTTGTCGAACCAAGTTAGATTCACAGTCCTGTCAGTACTAAATGCACAGTATTAACGAAGAGTCTAACCTATCCTGGACATACGTGATAGCTGCTCTATACGAGTTCTTAATCCTTTTTAGCTGAGACAAAGAACGTTCGGCAGAACAATAACTGGCGAGCATCATTGACAAGAGCATTCGCAGTGAAATTGCAATGTTTGTAAACACTGCCTCAGTACATTTGATACAGGTGCTGTGATACAATTTTCATCATACAATTGATGTTACAGTTAGGGCCGGGTTATGGTTTTTTGGGGCACCTAGGCTAATAATTATATGGGGCCCTCTTTTACAAATAGTATAAGTGTCCTTCAACCATCATGAATATTTCTTACTCGCAATAGGTTTTTGCAACATTATTTCACACAGCTTGAAGCAAACTTTTTGCAAATTCTTTAATTAAATTAGAATAGCTATCTTTTGTTTGCCAATAAAAATATTTTTTAAAAAATACCTCTATTTTACTATTTATTGCAAACCGAATTAGCACATATTCAGCACATACGTAGTGCAAAAATAGATTTTTAACCAAATGTTACTCAAGTTTGAGGCCCTCCAAGCCTATACTATAGGATAATCGGGACCTAGCTACAGTAATGCCAACTTGCAGTGGCGGCAACAGGTGAAAATATGGAGATAAAAGATGAAGACCCTACTATGTGCTATGTGATGATATGAAAAACAATCCACTCACGGTCAGTCAAGGATTGTTTCTTCCAATTGTTTCTACTCTAATTCCGAGCAGTAGAATTGATACTGTACATTGGTCAATGGTCAAATCAAAAAGAGAGACGTCGAGGCTTTGAGAGAGCACAAATCATTTTTCCGCACGATTTTACCATCGGTGGCGACACTTTCTACTTCGTTTATATTATGGCGGCTTACGTTATCACATGTGTGGGAGTCAGTAGCCAGTGAGTTTTCTGAATTTCAGTGTAAGTGAAGATCAACCTGTCATATCAATCGTTATTATGAAACATGCATCTTTATGTTATGCATAATAACTTTATGTCTACAATCAAAACCAAGTTTCTGTCAAAATTAAATGAGCGCGTCACTCGTTGATCTTACTCTGATACTGGTACTGATATTACATAGTCATGTTTGTAACTGCGTCGTTAAAGGTCGAACTGTCTTTTGTAAAAGAAATTCTATTAATATCATAAGCTTTGTTTTTTTATTTTGTAAAAGTTTTGCGGAGTTAGGTATTTACAGTTTGAACGGCGAACGTTTGGCATATAACTCTGTTTTGTTTGTTTGTAGGTTTACATAAGCTGCATTAAATGTTAAATGCTGTAAGGAGTGATATCAGGGTGTGATTCAGGTCTTATGAGTTTCTAGTGTGACAGTTTTGTAGTTAGAGGAAATGAGGTAAATGAAACGTTCTGCGGGCAATGACTCACCCAACACCGGGAAAACCCAAAAAGTAGAAAACACAGACAGGGTATGTGTTCTTTCATTACAATTACTGATTTTATCATGCTGTTGTTGTTAGTGTTTTTTGGTGCTGGTGTGAGCGATACTGTGATAGCAGTGATTACCTCTGCAGCTGCTGTTGCTGTTATGTTTATTTATTTTTACATTACGTGTACAGTTACGTAAATGGAAGTAAAACTATAAAATAATAATATAAAAATAAAAGCTATCCTAATTAATATTACATAAAACCATGATTGCAAAGTTTGACTAGAGTTAAGAAGAAAATGAAATACATTGCAGCTAACGACAATTTATAAGTAGTTCCTTGAGTTTCATTTTAAATGTTTCATATTTTGTGATTTTACTTAATTCAGTTTTGATTGGATACTAGTTGTAATGCTTGCTTGTCCTGACTGCAAACTGTCTTGTACCAGAATTAGATTTTGCAGTAGAAATAAAAAATAAATTTGACTGTCTAGTGGTCTAAGCGATCATATTACAATTAACGTCAAACATATTGGTCTATCGCTCTGCCGCCGCTGCAACGTAAGCACGCTCAGCAGCATTCAAGACAACAGTTCACGCAGGACAACAACTGTCTAAGCTAAACTAAACTAAACAACATGGCAGTCACAACTAATGTCTAATCAACAGATAAACTGATTGCTCTTTTTCATAAACACACATTTTCAGAGCAGTAGCTACTTTAACACGAAATTAACACTTCAAGTAGCCAAAAAGACTTTTCAATTTAAACAGAATGTGGAGACGAAGTTTTAAATCACTACAAAATACAGAGACATAAATATAATAAAGAAACTAAGCCAGTTAGCCTTGCCTTACAATAAATGAGCAACAAAAATATTAAGCCTCTCTTGCCTTTAACATGCGAACATCAAGCCTGCGATGTATTTTTCTATATTAATTGATCATGTGCTCGCCTGCAAGATTTATTAAGGTTTTGTATTTTCCTGTTTGTCAGGCTATGGAAATGGAATAAATTTGACTGTTCCATTCCATAGACGACCCTTGTATTGAATGCCCGAGTCACATAAGTCCCAATGGCACTTTTTAACCTTGATTATAATCAGAAAAATGCATAAAATTAGCTAATATTACATTGATGTATAAGTTTTGACCACATTTGAATTAATTTTGACTGTGAAGATCTCATTGAGGTTTATAAAAACTGGCCAGAAAAGAAAACATTTTGTTTTGTCTTTATTTAAAGTTAATTAAATAATTGCTTTATCTAACTTGCAAAGCTTTAAACTAAACTAAACTGCGTATCATCTTGATTGCAAAATGGTTTAATCAGCAACTCATAGATGTAAGCGTTGTGCATTTCTTCCTATAAACGAAACTAGACTATATATATTTCCATTAATTCACTTGCAATTTCAATTGACAATGATAAGATCTAGAACAAGGCCAATATTGCTTCCCGCTAACTAACGAAAAGTTGAGCATTTTTCATAACAGTGTTAGACGGTGCTGTAGCTAAATGTGCCGAACGTACCTGCTGCAGGGGTGTGTGAAATAGCTTGCATGCTAATTGGGCAGTCAACCAAAATCATTGACATTATGTTAGACATCAATTGAAATTTAGCTGATTATAGTTGTAAGTTGATTGTTCAGTTGTGACTAATATTTTGTGGAGCAAGCAAACATCAGAAAATATAGCTAATTCTCTAACTTCTAAAAGTTTCAAATTTATAGTGACGTCAGATATGTGGTCATATTTTCACCGGTACAACATGACCCTAGCTGCAAAATTTATAATCTTTTGAACTTTGTTTAAGTGAATATCTGCAGCTTTACTATATACAGCAAACAGTAGAACATATGTGGGAAAACAAATCTGTCATATCATTTGGACTAGGAAAAATTATGACTTTACATTAAAGCGACCAAATCCACCTGTCAGTATCTAAAAAGTGATGGGTGATATTTAGGTGGCACAAATAATCATTATAGCAGTGAGTCGACAAATTGAATAGTTTGACATGTGCAGAGAAAGTTACAACATGTTACAGATTAAATATAAGGTCACAAACACCAACTTAAAAAGTAAAAATATACCGTATATCAACTTCTAAGTAACTTATATCATTACAAGATGAATTAACAGAATTTAAATAATCCCAGCTCTTTTTTGGTATGATTGGCAATACTTTTAAGTGGTGCTTGATTTCTTTCTGTGCAAGTAACATTGTTTCTTGATATCGTTTAATTATTTTATAGGGATGTCTGCATACAAAAATTTCTGATGTGCCATTTCTTAGCGATGTTGTGCTGACTATAATACCTGCCGGAATCGGGAAGGCTCGGACAGACGTGTTCTGTCGACAGACTGAGAGATTTGGTGGGAAGTATCATGTTGGCACAATCGTTCCCGAAACACAGTATGTTGTTGTCGATGAGACGATGGATTTTGATCGACTATGTAGGATTTTACAGGTAAAACTGTAGATTGTAACTTCAGCTTCTGTTAAAAGGTCCTTCACGATTATAAACTTCGGTGTGAGTCGTGTTTCTGAGTGATGATACTGTGGTTGCCGAAGTTAAGAGCTTGGTTAGTGAATGGATAAATGATTGTCGAGTTTAATACAAGCCCTGGGCTATTTTGTTTGCTGTTCTGGTAATGGCTGTGTAACTTGTAGAGGAAGAACTTGTGAATATTCACTCTGAATGTGGCTGACATCTCCGTGGTTCAGTATCTTGGCTTAGGGCATAAAATTTGATAAGCTGGGTGCCAGTCTCACTGCAACTATCCACCTTGAGCTGTCGTTCGTTGTCGTCAAACACTGGTTCCAGATTCTTGCAGTTGGTCGAATTGTAGATAAATCATCTTGTTCAACCATTTGTGGATGTGAATTGCATGTGTAAAATTTTACAGGAATGATAATAAAACATATTTCACATCATCTAGCAAAGCTGATAGTCCGTTTGACATAACAGCTTTAAAATGGCAGTAGAACTTTGTTAGAATTCAGAAAAGAGAATTTACATGTTACAATGCCATTGGACTTGTTACTGTGTTTTACAAGTTTATATTAAACTGGATGAAATTACTTTTGTCATGCTACTGTGAAAACTCACAGTCAAAAATTGATTTTTACGGGTTTGTGTATATGGCAGAAAGTGACAGCTTCGGGCTGCCATCACTGGAGTGCAACACAAGCTTTTTCC
Organism: Tubiluchus corallicola; assembly: GCA_030141605.1. Lineage (NCBI taxonomy): Eukaryota > Metazoa > Priapulida > Priapulimorpha > Priapulimorphida > Tubiluchidae > Tubiluchus > Tubiluchus corallicola. The sequence continues at coordinate 24,775 of JAQGDQ010001069.1, forward strand.
TAGCCTAGGCACCTTACAGTTTCTGTCCTCTTTGTTTCAGCCATTGGATGTCCTGGAAATATATTTTTGCTTTGCACGGCTGTTTTTCTTCCTTGTTTTGATCATTTTCTTTGAGTTATTAAGAGGTTGTAACTAAAGGTAGGCAGTTGCTGTGGGAGACGTATTCCGTTCAAGAAGGGATGTGTGAAGAAAATGCCCATTTGTTTTGGTGCTAGTCTAAGGATATACACTGTATATCAGGTTTAAAATTTGTTCTTTCCAGTAATGATAGCTCAAAGGATTTATTTTGAATAGTAACTTTTAAACTTTTTTGAAAAAATGAGGTACTATCTAGGTTATTAGATAGTATAATATGGTGTAATGTAGTGTAATATATTTTTATATATTCTATATTCTATGTATATATATATATATGTTCTATATATTTAAAGGTAGCCAAAAATGATGAGTTGCCGAGAAAAGTTAAAATTGTCAACACAAGATGGCTTAGTGCTTGCCTTAAAGAACGAAAATTAGTGGAGTGTCATGAATTTGAGATTAAAAAGCCTCAAGAAATCCCAGGAACACCAAATTATGCATCGACTAATACATCTGCCGAAGGAATATCATCATCTTTGGCAACGTCCAATGTAAAAAAGTCGAAGAAGTCTGCCAAGTGCTCACAGTTATCAAACCAAAGTTCTTCGGGTTCAGAGAGGTAAGAAGTTTTTGTAGCCAAATGCGTGGTTGATGGTTTTCTATTTGTGTTTGTCAACTATCACTATTTCCTTGTTTTATGAAACTATTGCTGCTACTTGGAACTAAATTAAATTGCTTTGTTAAATAATTTTTCTCGGAAGTGGTGCTGACAAGCCATTGCCATAGCAGTGTCTACGCTTTTGCTGGATTACTGCTGTGTTTACCTGTCTTGGGAGCATTTCTAATACATTAATTTATGCTCTATATTTTTATTTGTAATCATGACTTTCTATTCATTTTTATGTAAATTTTAACCTATAAATTTTAATTCATAACTATTTTAACTATTTTTACTGTAAACCATAACTGTTAATTTTTGTTCAGTATCATATGTAGCCATTTCTTACATTGTAACTGCATAATTATTTTTATTGTGATTGATTGTGTGATTTTTTATCTCATTTAAGTTCATTGTAAAAGCACTGAGATCTTCAGATGGTGTGCGTTTTTAAGATTAAGCTATTATTATTATTATTATTATTAATTTTATTTGAATCTGGTATTACAGTAAAATGCATGACACTCCTATCAGTTTATGTAATTTTTAATTAATAGAGTTTTTTTATAATTAAGTGAAGAGGCTGCTGAGACATGCAATAAAGATCGACACAGTGAGCCTGGCGATGGTAACTCTCAAGCCAGACAAAAACCAGTGAGTATATTTTAATTTATTTGATGAAACTGGCATGCCATCCATGCATTTGGTAAAATGTCGGGAGTTTTTTTTTGTGAATACTGTAGCCAGCACTTACAACAAGATGTACACTTACTGTGTAAGTTCAGTAACCAGTTGTTACCATGACCAGTATTTTATATGGTTAGGACGTGTTCACGCAACAGACCAGTAGAAGGCAGTCAATACTACGTAGCATCATTCTTCATGTATAACAAGTAAATATTATATGAGAACAAGTTACTGTGCTACTTTCTCATTATAATTTTTTTGCATAGTGACATGAGAAATGCTGTACCTCTCTAGGTATAAACATTAACGCTGAAATAATTAAACTGTTATTTTTCATTTGTTTGAGCCGTTCATCTGTTGCATTGTAAAATAAGCTATAGCAAATTCTACTTATTTGGAAATGTGTTGACAGTAAGATAATTATTTATTCCTGCTATCCCTACATGGGTAGTCCAGCGTTTTGCCATAAATGCAACTTTATTCACTCAACTTTTTTTACAGAAAGGAATTTGGGTTTGCGCCAGGTCTTCGACTGACCAGTTAGCTGTCAACCACAACCAACGTATTACAGACAAGTTAGAGGTTTGTATAATGAAGTTAGTGCTACACTGCCAACTGAACCATACAACTGACAGTCAATTCAACCATTCAACTGGTAATCACCTGAACCATACAACTGACAGTCAATTCTACCATACAACTGGTAATCAACTGAACCATACAACTGACAGTCAATTCTACCATACAACTGGTAATCAACTGAACCATACAACTGGTAATCAACTAACCATAAAACTGGTAAACAACTAACCATACAACTGGTAATCAACTAACCACACAACTGACAGTCAGTTCAACCATACAACTGGTAATCAACTAACCACACAACTGACAGTCAATTCTACCATACAACTGGAAATCAACTAACCATACAACTGGTAATCAACTAACCATAAAACTGGTAAACAACTAACCATACAACTGGTAATCAACTAACCACACAACTGACAGTCAGTTCAACCATACAACTGGTAATCAACTAACCATAAAACTGGTAAATAACTAACCACACAACTGACAGTCAGTTCAACCATACAACTGGTAATCAACTAACCATACAACTGACAGTCAGTTCAACCATACAACTGGTAATCAACTAACCATACAACTGACAGTCAGTTCAACCATACAACTGGTAATCAACTAACCTCACAACTGACAGTCAGTTCAACCATACAACTGGTAATCACCTGAACCATACAACTGACAGTCAGTTCTATCATACAACTTAATGTATATAGTGTATGCTTTGTAAAGTGTCAATCTCAATGAAATCTTTCTATTTGAAAACTTGAACATTTGAAAAATGGTATACCTGTCAAGTTGATTGTGAAACTGAAATTGAACTAACGACACTTAATTATAGTTGAGTAGTTATAGTTATACTGTTTAAAAATTAGATGGAAATTGTTCAATTTCTTGTTGAACACAAATCTTGTCAAAATTTTGTTAGCAATTTGAATTGGCTTTGTCACATACCAGTTTGTTATGTTTCAGCACTTATGTATGACTTCAACATAATTACATGTCAGCTTGCTAGTTTGGCCTAGCATCCTGGTGTCCATTTCGTTTTGACCCTCATTTAACTCCTGACATTGTTTGCATTGTTAGTACACCATGTAAAATTATTTGCAGTCTAACAAAATGATATTATTATTTATTACAGTCAAACCTCGTTATAATGTCAGGTCTGTGAAACCACTAAATTTGGTGCTATAGCTTGGTTGGCGTTAAGACGAGGTTCATTAAATATAAAAGCCATTCAGTTGTGTAGCCTCTATTTTGTTTCCTAGTTAATTTTAATACATGGTAAATAGTATAATAATATTATTATTATACATACAACAAATGTGTTATGCTGTGTATTTTTGCTGCATTAACAGGTGTAGTTCTACAGAGGTACCTTGCGAAACTTTTATGTAACACAGTACTGAAAAGCAGTCATGTGGAAATTAGCCAACTACTGATAAGAGAAATATCCACGCACGTGACCCACGCTCCCAACATAACATTACTGGATAATTAAAACTATAGATTGCTACCCTACATAACTTGACCTTGAACTTTAACAGCTGGTAAATTCACCTCAGTATAAACGGTACTGAACCTTAGTTTAGTTAGCTACGCAACTCTTGTACTCTTAAAATACATGCTCCTTGCTCAAAACATTCACTTTCATACAGTCACCTTCTACAAAACATGAATCTAAACCCAGCAAGACCAATATTGTTTTTCTGTTCAGATGACATTATTTTAACAAGTGACTTTGTCTTGGCTGGCATTATAACAGGATAGATTTATTATGTAAAACAGACTTTTGGCACAACAGGTACGTTGGCAGATGGCACTAGGCGAGGTTGGCGGTATTCCCTATATTTAATGTATTATGGAAATTTGGACAGGGCAAAAGCTGGCATTATGGCGAGGTTGGCGTTATAACGGGGTGTTGGGGGGGTATAACGAGGTTTGACTATACTGAATTATCGACACTAAACAATGATAATCAGCCGTGAAGCTGTATGCATATATTTCCTAATATTTATTGAATTGAAAAAAATCATAGTTTAAGCATAAAAAATAACTTTAATGACGATGATGCCGAGGTAGAGAGAGCATAAGTGCTCAAATATGCAAACTTAATTATTACTTGGAAGTTCAAATGTACCTTGTTAATCAAATAAGCAAAAATATTTGTTACGTAGTTAAGTTTTGAAATCCTAGTTGTTGTGTGGGAGCATGGCTTCTGTGAAACTGCTGAGCCCGTAACTGTCATACTTTTGGTAACCGATGATGTTTTTCTGCAATGAATTTTGTAGAGTATGCAGCATGCATTCTACTAAAATTGACATGAAATGTTCAGTTTTTGGAAAGCCATTCACGCAAATAAGTATTTGAATCAGACCCTTCATTGGCAAATAATAAAACTCATCATAATGCAAAATTCTTACTTTTATGAGGAAAAGTAGTTTTACTATATTGTACATATACTAGTTAGTAAAGTGAATTTATTTTTAGATGTTGGCAAAGACGTATAAAAACACCAAGGACAGTTGGAGAGCTCTCGCTTACCAAAAAGCCATTACAGCATTGAAGGCCTATAACAAGCCAATAGAAAGCTGGAAAGTATGTGGACATTACTTGATTTCATATCTGTAATTTTAGTAATCTGTTGACATTTTAATAAACCTGTGTTAACGCCGTACAACATGGGTGGGAAATGTTTTGATTTAAGACTCTTATTTATAGACAAGAAATTAAAAAATCAATTCCTTGTCCTTTAAATTAATATCTAGATGATTGAGGAAGTGAATAATAAGTGAAAAATATGAATGAATTAGTAGATTAAATTGACTGAATGTTCAGTAAAGGCAGCCATTTGGTAAATGAATGAAACAAATAAAAGGATATAATCTGAAAGTGCTGTGGATATGCGTCATGAATTTCCAGCTTGTATTTTATATATCTGCTGCATGTAGGAAGCCCACTCATTGACTGGGGTAGGAAAAAAGATGGCAGACAAAATCTGGGAAATCGTGGAGAGTGGCAGTCTGCGGAAGCTGGATAATGTCATGAGTGATGAGAGGACAACTATTATAAACTTGTTTAATGATGTATGGGGTGCAGGCCCTTCAACTGCCGAAAAATGGGTGGCAATGGTGCGTATTGATAACTCTGACTTTTTTCTTAAGTTTTTTTATTTCGAAATTCAAATATGTAAGTTTTGCATTTGTTTTTTTATGGTTGTAAACATAAACAGTGCTGTAAGTCCATTTCAACCATAGTGTATATTGTAGAAAATTAGGAAATTTTGTTTATCTTTGCTGTACTTCTAGCATTTGCAATTCATTTGCAACAAACTGCAGGTGCTGAATAACAGTATCCTAAGTACCAGGTCTAAATAGTAAAAACAAAAGTGAGACAAATACATCTTGCCTAGATACTTGTTGTCTCATCAACAGCTTATATTTCTAGTATCATTTTTACAATACCGGGGGCCTCTCTACCACAAGGCAAACATGGCAGTTGCGTAGGGTGCCAAATTCTGAAAGTAGTTCTTTGATTTTTAAATTTAGCATAAGTAATAACATGGCGTATGTGTAATTACTTAAGTGCCCAACACTTACATTAAATGAAACGAATTACTTGCATTATTTTCCTGTCAAAGGGTATGATTCACCGATGCTAGCAAGTGTCTTCCTGCAGCAAAACACTCGACTTTTGCTTTATCTGGTTTCCTTTATGAAGTCATTTCACTCTGACACTACTTATGCGTGCTTTTCCCTGCAAATTCTATTGTATGCATAGAGTGGCAGAGCTATGTAAAATGCCTATAGTAAAGATATTTCCATTAATAAAAAAATGATCTAATAGCATTTACCTAATTGTGGCTGACAAACCTATAAGAATCAAAGTCTTCAGGAGTTGAATACAGGAAACAAAAGGTTAAAAAGGTGACAGACATTGAACAGCAAAGACTGTCGCTGGTGAAGTATTTGCAACCAGACCAGTCCAGAGTTATAGTTGTGCAGATGATTAAGGTAGTGAAATAAATGTATGAAAAAGAGGAGTTAAGGCTTTAAAACTTTCTAATGAAAAGGCTGAGAGAAGATCTAGTCAAGAGCAGCAGAACTTATAGAAATATGATTGTTTCTGAAGACTCTGGGACGTATAATGGGTTTTTAAAATCAATTTCAATCAACCAGAAGCTGCAGATAGGTAATAAGCTACACCTAATTAGTGCACTATAATACATGTATAAGCCTAATACACAGCTAATCTTTATTATAATATTATACAAGAAAAAAATAATTTTTTGTTTCTTGTGGGATCCCTGGGGTAATGTTTGACCGTTGCGGAGGAGCTGCTAAAAATGCTTTTGCAAAGGGCATCAGACTAGACTAGCTGGCCCTGTACTATACAAGTTTTAATTTCAGTTCCCAGTCTGACTTCACATTGACAAAGATTCATTTACTTATAAAATTGCTGGTTCGACAATTGCTATATCAAAGTCACTCTATTCTAACTTCTGAAGCCAATTATTTTCTCGCTTTTACTTTTTTTAATTTAGCTTATTGACACATTGTGACTGAAACTATATTTTAATAAATTAGATGTCATATAAGAACAAGTTACTAATAAATGTTGGTATGCTCGTGATCTTTTTGCAAAAATCACAAAACTGACATAAATTGTGACATCACACTTAATGTTGCTATGTAAAGTGCCTCAAATTATTTTGTGGATATTGAACTGCAGTGCAATACAGTGCAGTGTTATACACTTTAGTGATAATTTAAGCGTGCCTTCAGTAGCATAGTTGCCACATATGTTAAGAGTATCTAGATAACCCACATTTTTTCGGTTTTTAGGGCTGCAAGACTTTGGAAGATGTGCAAAGACTGGCTAGTCCTAATCGTCAGCAGCAGGTCGGATTGAAGCATTTTCATGACTTTCTTGACAGAATGCCCAGAGTAGAAGCAGCTGAAATTGAGCAAACTGTAAGTTGTTTCATTTCTGTTATATTTTTAACATTTGGTGATATATTGTGTGTCATTTTAATTTTACTGAATATTAACTTTTACGTTATGTTACAAATGGGGTACATTTTTCTTGTCAAAAACTTCTATAGTATGACCTCTGAGTTTGAATAATGGCGACATCTTCTGCGGAAGTGTTGTTTTTGACATTATTGTTTTTACATGTGTATGTACCATTATTTGAAGAAAAATTAAAAAAGATAATTGCTTCACTTCTAAATAGAAATGTTCTTCTAAAGCTAAACAGAAATAGCTGTACTGTTAGGTACCTGCATTTTCTATCTTTCTAGGTAAGGACCTATGCGATTTTTATGCCTACTGAGATGAGCAGATTTCGCTTTTATTGTTATAGTTTGCCAGTGCTTCTTGGTACTGTTGTCATATAACTTATAGTTTAAATGGACGAAATATTTAGTTGACAAGTATTTTTTGTCTGCTGTGATCAAAATACGATTAAATACTTTATTCTATATACTGTATTATTATATTTATAATTACTTGCTTAGTATACTTATCACTTAGTTGTTTCGATGCCGGGAGGCGCATAAAGCCGTTACACTCTTCCTCCAAACCGTTTTGCCTATTGCCACTGCTTTCGCCTCTCTCTGCGTACATTACAATATAAAATTAGCAATGATGCCTATCTTCTTTAACAGGAAGAAAAAATGGAAGGTTTGCACGACTAGTAATTTGAAAGGAATTTAAATGTACCATTCTGTAACACTTACAAACAAAACAAAACAATAAAATGCCAAGTTTATTTACAACACTGAGGGTGTGAAAAACACGTGACTATTTTTGCATTGTGCAGGTGAAAGATGCTGCAGCTGTCATAGAAAAAGGTATCATTGCTCAAGCTTGTGGATCATATCGACGAGGGAAGCTGACATGTGGGGACGTTGATGTGCTCATTACTCATCCAGATGGGAAATCTCAGCAGAAAATATTTCCAAAAATAATAGATGACCTACACAAAACAGGTGAGGCAAAGGTATTGATAATTGTGACTGCTATAAAAGTTTTTCTAGTTTTCTTTTATAGAGGTGTTAATATACATACATCATGCGTTTTCATCAATGAATGCACATTTTTGTGTAGTATAGCTTGGAAAGTTAAAAGCATTTAATGGTGGTGTTACCTTTCACTTGTAGTTGTCTAAATAGATTTGTTAATAAAGAAAACTCTGTTTTGTAGGCTTTTTGACAGATGACCTTGTTACAACCCATGAAGGAAATCAACAAAAGTACTTGGGTGTGTGTAGGCTTCCTGGCGAGCAACGTAAAGTAAGCACGAATAATAGGATTTAAATTTGTGTTCAGGACACCATTTTTGATTGTTTTTACTTTATCATTCACCAAGTTAACTTAGTTGCTTATTTTCAAACTTTCATTAACAATTTAAGCCATTCTCATTAAGTTGGTTTTTCTGTTTTTTTTTGTGTTGGAGGATGCAGGCATTCTGATGTTGACTACTACTAGCAAAACATCTTAATTGCTTTGCACACAATATGATACAGCCTGATGATACGCTAACGTAGACGCTCTCATCGGCCTGGGAGGGGAAAACGATGGACCACCAGCTGTGGAGAATAAATAACAACAGGTTGTGTTCGCTTTTGGGAGTACAAGGAGAACACAACCAGTATATTTATATTCCCTTTTAGTGTCAAGTCCCAATTTTATCCCATACATCATTTGTGTGTAATCCCGATTTTATCACATACATCATTTGTGTGTAATATTTGGAGAGAGATGCAAACTGCAAAACATGCAGGTTGCATGTTTGTTGCCTTAGAATTTGATAGTTTATAACAGATATCACTGTTTTGTACATTTTAGCATCGTCGCCTTGACATCATTGTTGTACCATATGAGGAATACGCCTGTGCTTTGCTGTACTTCACTGGGTCTGCTCACTTTAACAGATCAATGAGACTGCTGGCAAAAAGGATGGGCATGACGTTATCAGAACATTCACTCAACACTGGTGTGGTCCGGAAAGTAAGAAAACTGTTGTTTAAAGCATATTGCTTTGCGTTTTGCAGGCACAAAATGTGTGTTTGCCTGTATTTGTATTTGTTTAATGGGATGAGTATTCTCGTCCCATTATGATAGTAAATTTTCTGATTAACAAATATCTCCGTGCTATCAACACGTGAATAGGTGTGGTCTATTCCAAATACTTATTACACCTTAAAGTAGCACAGTTGTTCCAGCAGTTTGCATGCACATGATTGTCTTTTTCATTATTTGGTATAATGTATAGAATGATCAGAATCATGTTCAGAATCATTATTCAAAATGACCCTTTTCACAGTTTCATTGTGCGCAGGTGCAGTTGCTGCAGGTCAAAGGTTAAGTGCGCCACAGCGTCTTAACAGCAACCATCACATGACGTGTGGGTAAAGCAAATCAGTTTGCCACATCAGTTCAGTAACGTCAGTTGATTTTCGTGGACTTTACTGAATTACTCATTAATCTGTGAGCAGAGTGATTTACTAGCAGGATCTTGCTTGGGAACAAGAAAAAATGAACTAGGTGAGGTTCTAGCTAGCTATTAAAACATGTTAAAACTGCTACTGTTACAATATCTTGCGCTGCGAGGTATTGTTAAGTGTACACTAACGCATTGTCTGGTTCACTTAACCTTTGACCTTTTCGAGATCATCAATCACTGGAACTGTGAAAATTCACGCTTTGAATATTTTCTTTACACTTAAATAATTGAGAAATCCAAATTCTATAGAGAAAATTCTAAAGAGCATTGGTAATCAATTGTTAAGTTGTTGTGCAGAAAAATATCTATTCTTGCAGGGAAATGAAAAGGTGTATGGTGGACACCCACTAAAAACTCCCACAGAAGAGTCGGTGTTTCACCACCTTGGGCTGGAGTTCAAAGAACCAGAGGAAAGAGACCATTACGATCTGAAATTCAAATCTTCAAATTTTCATGATTCCGGCAAAGAAGAATCTAGCTAACAGAGGACAAATACCATTGCGGCATAAATATTTTGCCAGTATATCTGACAGTTAATCAAGTTGTTATAAACTCGGCAATTATGACACCTAAAATATAAATGTAACTTGAAAAATTAGCTATCTGTATGTATGGTGAAGATTGAAAAAGAGTTAAGATAATTTTATAAGTAGTTTAAACAACTTTAGACTTGTGTCCAGGCCAAATAGCCAAATTACTCAAATATATAATTACCAACTTATAATATAGCAACTTAAAAACTTTTACAACAAAAAAATAGCTTTTAGTTATGGTAATTGCTTGAATTTAACATTCCAAAATGAGTTAATCACCAGATTTATGTTTAGTGTTCATTACCAGATTTACGTTTAGATGTTCATTACTAGATTTATGTTGTTTTAGAATTGTCCATATTTGAAACAACCTAAACAGTATACAATAAGCTTGAAAAGCACTAAAATTTCGACAAAAGCTAGTTATCAAAGCTTGCTTAATGTGCTTCATTAATTTGCAAGATCATTCATCATCAGTCACAGTGTTTGATAAATTGTTATTGCAAAATTTGTGTAATCATAGCTGTGCCGTAAAAATGTCAATACTTATCATACACACAAGAACAGATATACCGTATATACTTATGTACACGTCGAATTTTTAGGAGGCAATTTTAAGGTGAAATTTTTGGGGTCGACTTATACTTATTTATACTTATACTTTATATTTATATTTATACTTATTTATACTTTGAAGTCGACTTATATGTTTTTTGGAGATGTCGCTAAAGAGTCGTCTACAATACGAATATGTAAATGTGACATTTCAGGTATGGGTTTTTAGTTTTAAGTGAAAAATCGGTGACTGAAATGTTACGCCATATCCTGGCTGCGATATCCTAGGGTTAAAGGCACTACAAACAATTACAAGCCATTGATGACATCATCTACTCTGGAAGTTCTTGATATTTTATGGTCGGCTTGTACACAGGTAATATATAAAATGATGCAATTTTTGGTCTTAAAATGCACATCCAGTTGTACGTAAGGCCAACTTGTACACACGTATATACGGTAAATTCTAGTAATTTCTTAGCACAGATAATGCCGTATCAACCATTAAAAACCTTTTATTAAAATGCCTTTAAATTTGTGACTTCTATTTATGAATGAGAATAAATTTTGATTATTTATGACGTAGGAATTGTATACTAGTATTCGTTATTTATTTGTATTGTGTGATTTATTACAGTTACATACTTCTTGATAGCTTGTGAATTATTATTATTATTATACAGTTTTCGGTTTTGCAGTTGTTAGCTCATTGTCCGTGAATGAAACTCACATGTTGATTTGTCTGTGAAGAATAAAGAAGATCTGTTTAAATTCTAAAACCGTTAGTGTTGTATTTACAAAACTCATTTTGACTCGCATTGCTATTTAATTCTATAATTTAAAAGTAATGCTACAATAATACAGTATCATACTTTACTTAATCAGATATATAACAACAACCTCAGCAAAAATCTGCCTAGATACAAACGCGAGTTTTTTTTGTTTAGATACAGTCATGTGAGACTAAAAAATTTTGTTACATGGGGGAAAACGTAGTAAAATTTGAAGTCTAATATTTGACAGAAAATATCTTCTTTGATGCCTGCATATAAAAAAAATGTATGGGTGGAACGTAAATCAAATCATTGGTCTTATGGCCATTAAATTGCAATTCATAGCATTCCATGCTTTTCCATGTAAGCTCTCCTTGCGTTTTCGATCATCTCTGCTTTCCTCTCTTTGTAAGACTTCATCCTTTTCTCTGGTGATGTTGCCCAAGTTGATGAAGTGTTTTTCTAAACAGAACAAAAATTATAATATCAAAGCAGTTCCTTAGTTGAATTAACTTTCTGAATTTTTCCTTTCTTTAATGCCGTGTCATTAATTAGTAAACACAATAATTCAAAGTAATACCGAATACCAAGTAAAATTCCCCCTAAAATATACCGAATTCAGCGATACACTGAGTTTAAAGCACTGATTGCTTTCAGGATAATACATAATTATATATAGAAACATATATATTCCGAATCTGTCTGAGATGAATGATATTCCAAATTACCCAAGAGCAGAGTCTATCGTATACTCAACAAGGTTTTACCAAAGAATGTGGTTCTCTTTAAATCCAAAAAACAAACAGGATATCTGTTGAAATCAGTGGCATAATGTTTGTAGCCCTGCCCTTTTAATATTTTGATCAATTGTTTCATGAGTGAAGCCGCAAATTGCGCCCGTATTTTGTGACCCTGAGCCTCACTTTCCTTTTTTGAAATGATGGTATAAAGATAAATAAATTTTTTCTAAGAATCATCTGAGTTTGATTTGTGGTACTACACTAGGATAACTCTTCTATGATGTATGTAGTAATTAAGTCTGTTACGATGACCTCTGACTAGGTAATTTTGTTGTAGTTTGAAAACTTTTGTTAATTGCCTTGTTTATGTCGGATTAGTAATTAATAATTAACAGTCATTGAACTCTAGAAGAATTTTGTGTTGGAACGATTGCCACTGTCGCCCCACACATTGCTATATCTCTGGTTGAAAGTTAACACTTACATCACATTTCACTATTGCAGGTGTCTCTTCGGGTTGAGTTAAAGCTTCATAATTCACTCTCCCTTCGATTAAATTTGTAATAGTGTCATCTACACTGTTTGTTTTAGCTACAAAATAAAATAAAATTTACTACGAACAAATAAGCACTTTTACTGATTTACTGATAAAAAGATGTTAAAAGTGGATAAAGAAACTAGTGGCAAGTAGACAATGAAATAATACAGATTAAATAAAAAATACCTAAATCTTTAAGGATGGTTTCTTGGGGTACTTGTGGTAAAACTTCTTTAACCTGTTTTGACATTTGCCTAATTTCTTCAGAATAAATTGGAAGTGACTGCTTCTTTTTTGAGCTATGAACTGTCGACCTGCTTCCTACAAATAAAAACATGACACACCTGTATGAAAAAATAGAGAAATCTAAAGAAAATGATTCTGTTCCATATAATTTGTTTCAAGACCACATTGAGTCAACTGGATTTTTAACCTTGTGGACTTAAGATGACACTATTCATCAAATACGACACGCTTAATTTACAATTTAATTAGCAGCACTAATAAACTATAAAAGTTTGACTTGAATTAAATACCTAAAATAGCTGCAACTTTTTCACTCTATGGATGTGATTGTTCATAGTTCACATGTCAAGATATATTTTGCAACATGGACAAAGTTTTTTCATGTTGGACTGGTTGCCTACAAGTCTGTCATAAATTCTAAATAAATTCCAGTAAAAGACAAACATTTGCTAATGTATAAAAAAGCAAGAAATGAAAAATGTCTACCAGTCCACATTTGAAGAAAAATGAATTTCGCAAGATAATATTTTCTAGTTCTTACAGCTACCTTAATGTCTTACTGCATATCACATTAGTCATCATTAGTTTTCTATGAGGTACAGACACCATCAATGTTATGCTTTGCGAACTCTATATAAAAAGATGTGAGTCATGAAATAGAATAGTTGTGAAAGACAAAATTTTATATCCAAACGTCACAAAAAAATTTCTTACTGTAGGGCTATTTTTACAATTTTTGATCTGTATAATGACACAAAACAGAAAATGTTCTTGTCTTCTCACAATCATCCCAATTATTCATGCCAATTTATTATCAATACAACGTCTATAAAAAAAGTCAGAAATTGCTTATACCTGTTGAAACTAAATGCCTCTTCACAAACTCTACTTTGTCAGCACTGTTGTACTTGGTAGGTGTTACATTAAGTTCAGCGGCCATTAACGCTTGAATACGAGCAGCAAAATCTTCCATAGTTTCATCACTTCCTTTCACATGCACTGGCAGTATTCTGCAACATTTTGTCACGTGGAACTGGATTAGATTAACTTAGCGTAACATTAGACTGAAAATATTTAGCTTAAACTTGACTATATTATTGTTTAGTATAAAAGAATTAGTAGCACAAAAATAAATACAAAGAGTTATCCAGAAAAAAATAATATGGAAACAGAAACAGACCATTGAGGATAAGATAAAGATATCTGGGTTAGTTGAATGATAATAAAAATAGAATGAAAATTATGATCACAAAGCAAGGACGTACAGTTAAAGTGAAAAAATCTAAACAGGATCCTAAAAGAAAAATAGTGAAACCAAGACAGTTACTCAGGATCAAAATGAATTAGAAAGCATTCTAATTATCATTAAATACCAAAAATTTTTAACACGTTTATTTAGCACATTTTCACAAATAAATGGCAAAGTGTGCTAGCTTTCCGGTTACTCAGTGATCATTAAAATAATCATTTACTCATTTAGAAAAGTCACATATAACATTGTAGCATGCAGGGAAGCATTAATTTTAAACTGCCATTGTTTTGATGCGAAAAAAACTTAAAAAGCCGTTATAGCTAAAATCGAAATTTTTTAGGTCTAGTCACATTAGTATTTTTTTACATTTTTCGCTTCTTTTTATCTTAAGGATTGTATTATGCTGTACTACACAAAAGTGTGGAATATGTTGCTTATTTTCGTAACTACTGACTATTAAGAACTTTTACTGGCGGACTTACTACATATTGATTACTACATACCTGGAGCAGATACAGGGCAGGATTATCCTACAGGCTAGTATAGCCTGCAGCTTAGGGCCCCTGAAGTTTGGAGGGCCCTCAAACGATGGTAACATTTTGTACAAAATCTGTTTTTTCACTATGGTTGTTTTGAAATATGTACTAATTTGGTTTACAATAAATGTAAAATAGTGATGCTTCTTAAAAAATATTTTAATTGACAAACAAAAGACAGCTATTCTAGTTTATTTAAAGAATTTACAATAAGTTTAGTTCAAGGTATGTAAATGTTGCTAAAATATATCAAGAGTAAAAAATATTCAAGACAGGTGTGGGGAGTTAGAGGGTGGTTCCCTCTGAAGTGGCCCTATAATTTCATTACCTTACGGTCCCGAAAGGTCATAATCCGGGTCTGGGCACATATTATCTAATGATTATAGTGACGACATAGATATTGTTAACCAGTTAAGATTATTCTATGCAAGAGCTAATACACTATGTCATAAATTTCCTCATTGTTCAAAGGAAGTAAAAAGTATCTTGTTCAAATCGTATTGCAGTGGAAATTATTGTAGCAGCATATGTATATCCTATAGGAGATATAATATTGCAAAAATCAGATCAGCGCATAATGTTGCTCTTAGTAAATTTTTTAAATATTGCGAATTACGTACAAGAGCATCTTATACATGTGCACATAATATTGTCCACACTTAAAAGTATTAGTAAGGAAGAGCTGCTATAGTTTAAAAAATCGGTACACTTGCAAGTAAAAATGGCATTCTAGTTAATGGCGGTACAGACTCTGATGTGGTATTTGAGTCACTAATTTTTAAAGACTAGTGAAACATATTATGTGATGATTTCAAGTTGTAAATTGTTAGGCAAAGCATTTTTAAAATGTATTTTAGACGCTCAGTTAGTGTTTTAAATCTGTTTTATCAATAATGTTATGTGTGTTGTAAATATATATGTAATATAGTACTATGTGTACTGAATTAAAATAAAAAAAAATAAAAAAGTAAAAAAATTGAATATCACGAAGAAATCCCATATTCAACAAGGATAACTGTATTGTACATTTCCATGTATTTAAAAAACAAATAGGTATAATGAATTACAAACTTTGGATACCTGAGCTGGAAGTGCGTGTATGGGACAAAAGCAAACCATGCCAGATCAGTCCACCATCGACTGCCAATGGGAGACTGAAAAATATTCCAGCATAAGCTAAAAAAGTGAACAAGTATAAAGTTATTCTTTTAAAATTTTAATTTAAAAATTAATTTTAAAAATTTAATGTCAAAATTTTGAACAGTCTCAAAACAGTTTACATACAATCACGTCGAAGTTAAAAACTAACCACTGCTCAGAAATAACATAACTATAAATGAAATGAATTCAAACTTACCGTTGCTATGTCCACAAACGGTGGCCTGCTCGTGGTGATTAATATCTAGAAAAAAATGTAAATCAAATGGTATCACATTTATGACATTTATGATTGTCTTTAGATGAACATGAATTGGAAAAATGTTAATACCTGTTGTGTATATTTCTTTGCCAACCCCAATTATAAAGTGGCATTGCGACAGATGTTGAAGTAAGTTGAACATAACAGTTGTGCACTGCGACAAAGTTTACTATTTGTTCACTGCGACCAAGTTTACTATCCTGACACTCATCAAAAAGGTCTTTTCAACTGCCATTATGTTAAAAAAGATATATATAGTTTGTGTAGACGTGAAGTCATTGTGTTACAGTGAAACAAACATGAAAACTAAAAACAAATTTCAAAATTTCTTAAACATAACTTATACCACAAAAAATAAGTTCAAGTTATACATACCGGTTGTAGAGGAAGATCCAAGGAGAATGGCCATGAACTGCAAATGGTAAATTAACAAAGCATTAGAAATTTAGTAAACATATACAATCTAGAAAACATATTGGTAAAACAATTATAATTAGCATCGTCGAAGTTTGATGATTTGAGCTTGAAGATTAGCAACAAAAAGCCAGTAAAATAAACAAAAGATCATAAATGTATATACTAGCAAAGCGCCAATTATACCATGGCTAGCCACAACAAAATGGTAATCTCAGTTCACGTAAGCAAAATAGATTAGAGATAAATGTAACACACCAACAAGAAGCTTTCATTGCTTTCATAATACATTATGTTGCTGGGCAAATGAAACACTAATATTTTGTGAGCAAATTTGAGATGACAAAACGCAAAACAAACTTCTTATGTGCATGGTAGTTAAACAGAATCCCTTCCATCATGATGATGGACAAATCAAAGCATTTATATAATTGTGCTACATACATATGTACATGCCAATATACCTAAAAAGCTGAACTTGTGAGTTGTTGGAATTAATTTGCAAGAAAATATTGTATAGCTCTTACAATCAGTGAACTGGCAATTCGCCTAGTTAGCAGAAACTTTGAATATGCTACAGGAAAACGTATAATGTATGAGTTACAGATCAAAGCACATATTATCATCATGTGCCAATCACGTATATTGTAGATTGTAGACAATGGGCAGGCCAAACTTTAAAATAAAAGAAATCTGCCCTCAAGACAGGCAAACACAGCAGCAATTAAGCAAAAAACTAAACACTATTAAGCCAGTGGCTTGTCAGCACCACTTCCGATATAAAAGCACATACTGAAGTTTAGCATTAACAGCAAAAAGAACAATATTATTGTATTTCATAAACTGAGTATTTGTGCTTTTTATTTTAATATTATTGTATTAGTTTACCTGAATTTTAAAAGACCCTTTTTTCCACTTGTAGAAGCACCCTCTGGATAACTGAGAATAGGTACTTCAGATTCTATATGAGAGAAAGAGCAAGAATGTGGATCAGAGAGTTAGAACTTCTTCATTCTGTGTTCGAAGCAGCACTCTTTCATTTGTTCAAGATGTTTTAAATGGCTTAAGCAGAAACGATTTTTAAAAAATCAGCAGTTAAATGACATTCTATAATATCTATGTTGTAAATGCAAGTAACCCAATGAATGTATTTATTACAATAATTCGAAATAAATCATTTATATTAGTGGGAAAGCAAGATTTCTTGAACATTGAAGATAGTACACTCATATCTCAATTTGCCGGACCTCACTTTTACGGATATCGCAAGAATTGGACAAAATCTGGACCATTAAAAAGTCCCTCATACTACGGACACAGGTCGCTGTTTCGCCAGCTGACAGCTAGTTAGCAGGCTGTCACTTTTTTTACAGCATTACATCAATATAACCAAACACTTAATAATACATCTACATATATTATAGTGCACAAAAGCGACTTCACTAAGATGATATAAACATAGTTAAAGCTCATTTTGTGTGACATTTGGTCACACAAAAGTGTATTATTTAAACAGGTGCAGAAAAAAATATAGAATCAATTATGAAGAGTTATTTGAGTCAATTGCCGACAGTTTTTATATACCTTTGTACATGAGCAGCCCATACTAGACGTTTTTGAGACAATTAGGCAATTGATTCTACATTACCGTGAGTCTAATACACAGTCCCTACTGTTTTAGTTGAAATTTACCTGAAAAATGCTTTTTCACGTTTCTAAGAAGAGTTTCCCTTCCGTTACGAACACCTAGATCTCTGTAACCAAGAGCCCAGTTCAATAATTCTGGTAAGTCCCAAACACTTGGCTGAAAATATTTAAAGTCAAACTAAACCTTCACTATAATGTAGGCCTTTACAACCTAAAATTCTACTGTCAAGACGAATGTTCAATATATTTTTTGTGAACGTACTGTAAAACTTGTTTCTTTTGATTTTTTATCCATCTTTAACGGTATTAAATTTGAAGAGCAACCAATTTTTATTGAATGACATACTGAGTGCAGTCATGAGGTCACTAAAAATCAGTAAACAAACATCGGTAATCAAAGACAGTTTCTATACCTCGTACGTCATTCTCGTTTCAAAAACTGTACACAGTTCAACAGCCAAATTTTCGATCCTTCTAAAGGTGAATCACCTGCATAACTAAAAACAATGAAATGTTTTGTCCAAATATAGGTAAATTATAGTGCCAGAGTGACAGTCCTACATTATAATAGGACAGAGAACGACAAATCCTTGAAAAGGTTCAAGGTCAAAGACCAGTTACAAATAAAACACTGTAAGGAATTAAGCTATCAAACTTGGACAGCATACTTCACCAGACTGGGAACAGATTTCAATGTGATAGTTTGTTACCTTGAGTGGATAATTCAAGATCAAGGGTCATTTACAACTGAAAAAATCTGTAAGGAACCGAACTTGAGTCACTTAGAGAAGCAGACGGTCAACGGTCTTAGTGAGGCAACTGGGGGGAGGGGGGGGGGGGTGAGCTTCACCTGATTTTTCAATATGACGGTCAAATGCAATCCAGAAAATGTGTGAAATTTGGCAAGCACACTTGGGTGGCTTACAGTACAAAATGAGAGACAGATTCTAACGAAGTAACTGGAGATATTGAGGTGTTTGCTTTTAATCGGTTAGTCAGTGAGTGAACATGAATCTTTCTGTCAATAAATACCTCAAAAATAAGTTAAAGGAACCTACTCTAAAAAAACAAGTTAAGGGAACAGCACAAAAGCACCAATGCATAATTAAGACACTAAAGATATCAATTAATCAATTAATTCTGTAGTCCCTGACCACTGCTTTTTAACACATATCTTAGGTGACTCTTAACACTTTTCAAATAGTAACTAAATATACATATATATCTCAAGGTACAAATACAAACAAAATTCCCAAAAAATTTTGTACAAGTTTCCAGAAACTGACTTTAACTATCGTTACAAAGATATAATATTGTGTGACTACTGACCAGCTAAAAATATATTATTGGAGAAAAAACAGTGTTACAAATATTTGCAATTTAGCCACATTTAACTACTGCAAAAATATAAGAACAAACTGCATATTTCAGAAAGAGAATATACAAACCAGACCTACCAAAATATTTGGTATAACTAGATCAATGGCGAGATGATCCAATGGTGTTATGTGATTGCAGATAATTACTTTTGTAGATTTTGACCTGTTATGCGAGTTCTTTTGAGAAACAATAACGCCCAACACAGCACACATCACCCGCAGTATTACACTGAAAAAATATAAAGTAAATAAAACAAAAAGCATTCACAATCATAATTGTTAAAATTTAGCCCCCACTGCTGGCTTTAGCTCTTGATTCAAAGGCATTTTAATTTAGTTTGTTAGTGCTATTTATTCGTACTCACTAAAGTTAAAATCAGCACTGGGAAAGGTAAAACACAATTTGCCCACTCAAAGTAAGAAAAATGTATGTACATGTATAATATACAGTTTTAACTAGTATGTAGATAATTCTCAATTTCTATAGCTGGATTTACTGGCTATCATTGGATAATTAATATATGCATAAGGCTATATGACTCTTGCATCCTTATTTTCCTGTTTGAAAGTTCTTCTCTTTCTATATTTTCTTCGCTTTTACTTATCAAATTATGTAAGTTTATTGTCTAAGAGGTGCAAACAATACATAAAATTTGTATATATTTTACGAGCTCAGAGAAATTTGGTTTTTGACTTCTGATTTGCCCTTACTTGTCTACCAATATGTTCTCTAATTTACATGAGAACAAAATTTGCACAAGTTCGAGTAGCCAAATCTTGATGTTCTCAAAATTTTTCCCGTTTGAAGCGCTAAAGTTGACAACATCAGCTGTGAAAAGTGGGTAACCAATCAATAGAAAAATCACTGCTGGATCAATCTGAAGATAGCAAAGCTGTGCAGCTCATTTGGTAAATGGCTTACACAGGTTCAGTTCAACAAATTTATTCCAGACACCCTAGTCAAGTTTTGACTAGGAAGCTGATTTTTTTACTGAAAGCGCCTGCCATGGCAGCAGTAATTATTATCATTAACAGCTTGCTAATTAGCAACATACAGTAGCAAGTCAATTAATAAGCTGATTACACGTCATTAGTACATCTATTGCATATCTTTTTATTTACGGTTGGAATGCTTAGGCATAACTGAGCGAAAGGGACCCGAAAAGACTTTTGTTAAAATCAGAATTGGACCTGTTATCCACTGAACCACAGTGGCTTAGTTGGAGGAGCACAAGAGTGCCTTATAAGCAGTAGTCACACTTACTCCTAGCTCAAAATTTTTTGGACATTATTCAATGTTGAGGAATCATATCAGCATAAAATATCATAACACAGTTACACGAATTAGCCAATTAAATAACCAGCTAAATACATCACATAAGTAAATTTATAAAATAATGTTAAAAACTAAAATGCAAAGATTTTCACTTTAGATATAAAAACCTAAGCAAACTAAATAGATATTTGTCAAGATCTAGGCCATACAAGTAGATTTCAGCTGACGAAGTTTGTGAAGAGCAAAAGTTCTTGGAAAAATAAGTTTTTGAGATTTAAAGGGCACCCTGTCTTCCTTATGATTATGACCATGGCAAGTTTCAGAACAGCACTATCTTATTTTCCAGGTATTAGTCAAATCATTCAGTATACTACAACAAATATAAAAATATTATACTTTTTTAGAAATTAAATAATCAGTATGCATTAATTACCTTCTAGCAAGTGACATTTTGGGAAGCAAGCAGGATACTATGAACACATGGATTCCAATAAATAACCTTAAAACTACAAGGATAAGACCAACCGGACTATATAACAGGAAAGCTGCAAACTTCCATCCTGAGGGATACCTAAAAATAAACATTCTATAAAAACTTGTGTTCAAAAAATTTATTTTTAGGACACTAATTGTTATTTACATTGAAAATGCTCTATTACGAGGAACAAAATGTCTGTCAAAATAAACAAACTTATACCCAGTTTTCCTTTTTTAAATACAGGTAATTATAGTTTTGTAACACCAACTATGAGATGATATAGGATTATTGATTTTTTCCTCTGTATTTAATTTTGTATTTAAGCTTTGTTTCTCTGAGAATACTTCCTTGTTCCTGAAAAACACTAAGGAGGTTGCTCTTGAGCATCGCATTTGGAGGAAACATACACATAGTTTTTCTGTACTTCCTAGATTTAGTGATGGATAGTAGCCATTACAAAAAACTAAAGGTGAGACAGAAAGCGAAACACTAACACTCACTTATGCTCAAGCAGAGACTTCTAAGCTGCCTCCATGATTTGGCATATTTAGTATACAGGAAACCGTAACTTATCACTATAGTATTTCGCTTTGGACTGAATATCAAATAGGGTTCTTTAGTTTTGGAATATCACAACCTAAACGTTGGGAGTAAACAAAAATGGTAGCGCTCAATCCTATAGTTCAATCTGTTTCTGTTGACTTAACTACTGTTAACTCTGTCAACACTACACGATCAAGAGAAAACCACAATACACTGGACTGCAATAACAGAAAAATCTTTTAATTTTTTAGCAAATGCATGTGGGCATGTTAACCAGGCTGAATACAACTGATAAAATTGAAACAAGATAACAATCAATGGTTTCTTCACTTACCTAGAATGCTCAAATAACGTTTCGATAGCTACATTTGCCATTGCGATGAGTCTTATTTTTAGACTTCAGCATGGAGAAAATCTGTAACAACAAAGCAAAATAAGACACATGAAAAAAGATCATTCAAACATTGCTTATAACCTGTAAGAAGGCTTCAAAGAAAAGTATAGAAATGAAATTATAATGCTTATTAATAGAATAAGTATGGAGAATAGAGAACAGAATCATTTTTCTAAGCTGGGAAACTATTAGATTCGGTTTATGAAAGTAAAATGGTATGTACAGTTATTGCAATGATTGTCGTTAACTATTACGATATTGCCTGATATTTAAACTGCTGCAGCCCTCAATTTATCATTAACTGTAGAGATGCAAAATAAAAGCAGCAAGGGCTCCCAGAAAGTCAGGCTTATGGGAATGCTTGCAAAAATGGAAAAATATTAGCTGCTTGATTAGTGATAGGGAATTACTAATCAAGAAGTGTTTGGCAATTTAAAAAAACAAACAACTTTGAACACTTAAAGTAACTCTAAGCCATTAATTCTGTTTAGGTAATTCGTAACTGAAGGAGACTCACTCCAACATTTCTACAGCAACTTATCACCCATTTTCTAGCAAGGGTAGCTGAGACAATAAATGTAATTATTGGCCAAATTGTCTTGCAGTGAGCAGATCCTGGAGAAGATAGTTAGGAACAAGGACCAAATGTGTGTGACTACTTCACTGCTTCTCATTTACTTTGTGATTCACAGTATGGGTTTGTAAAATGAAGCTCTTGCATTCTTAAAGAAAGGCAGGATGATTTTTTCATATACTACCCCATTTTCAAATCCGATAAAAAGTATACATTTTAACACAACTAATACTGCAAAAATGTTTCTGATAATTAAATAATAGATTAAAAATTTAATTAACGGCAGGGTGCGCCCAACTATTTATGACATCACAAACCAACATAATTTTCAACAGCAAAAATATTCCACGAGCATGTTGCACGTGTTTGCGAGAGTGAAATTGATGTACAACACTACTGAAAGATATTCAGTGTGTTGTACCAAAACTAGGCAAGTTTAAAGATAAAAATTCAAATTTCAAAATTACTGTTGTGCTCATGCTTGAGCAGTCAAATGCGTGTAGTTTATCACAAACTAACACAGCTGAACTGAGAGGTACAGCACCTGTACTTTTGTGCAATGAATTTGCAAAATGCAGGTGCTAGTGCCCGTCTAACTAGCGAATGGCAAAATGCATGTAACAGTGAAGAACTAGTGACGCAAACATTAAATTGTGTTTGTGTATTAAAAATTCTTTCACATGAGTCATTTTTGAAAGAATAGTTATGTTTCCTTTCAATATTTTAAAGAGTAGACTGTTTTGACCTACAGCTTAAGACTGGTTACGCTTTTATTCTAATCTGCTATATCTGCTCATTGACTGGCAAGAATTAGTCAAATAGGGGCTAATGTAGATGTTATATTTTATGACTTTCAGAAAACCTTTGATAAAGTGCCACACCGGAATCTACTGCAGGCTAGTTATTTTGCATACTGGCAAACTGCATAGTTCGATTTTAGACTTTTTGAAATTTTGAACCAAATATCTAAAACTGAACTCAAGCTGCTCTTCCAATGTCACGGTCAAGAGTGGTATAGTCCAAGGAAGTGTCCTTAAACCACTACAATTCCTTGTTTTTATAAATAATTTGAATGGATGGATGAATGGTCAAGTGAATGACTAATGCATGCTGATACAGAGAAATCTAGGGTATTCCATCTAGAGAGAAGGAGAGTTCGAGATTTACATACAAAATGAAAAACTCGCCAGATCATACAGCACCAGTCTCTGCAACAGACAAACATGAGAACTTGGGAGCACATTTTGATAATGAGTTCATTTCCTCTGCTATAAATAATGAAATTACAAAAGTCAGAAAACATTTTTGGATGAGCAAATGGTCATCTACTTACTTTGATGTAAGTATGGTTCTTATATTCCACTACCTTTACAGACCAATGAACTTATTCTGGACCATGGTGATGTCATCAGAAATCCTGCTAAACTAGAGCACATATAGAATGCATTTGCAATACAACAAAAGGCAACAAAAGTATAGCTTCCATACGCACAAAGAATGCAAAATCACAATTTTCATCACTTGGATTTACGCGTCAAACACAGGACCAAACTTATAATATTTACAGAACATTGAACAACTACACCAAACTGAATCCATCAAAATATTCAGCTAATCAAACTCAGACAAGCTGGAGCGAAAAGGATGAAACACAGGTGCAAAAACAAAAACAGATTCATCATTATGAACTGTCAGTGACAGGAGCTCGGAAAATTGCTAGTGTGTGTGGACTGCTAAAGACTCACTTCTGGGAAATAACTAAATTTTAAGTTTTATGTTTTTTCAAATCAGTTTATTTCACCAGCAAACAAGCAATTGCAATAATACAAATATACATGTACAACTTTTTTGTATAATTTTGTAAAATAGAACAAATTAATATCATAGTCGACCTGTGTTTGCCACGAGAAAACTCGACAAACTACACGGGGAACAATGTACCAAGCACGACAACAACATCCAGATTGTTAGAGCGGAGTATGACACTAGCTGAAATAGGACAATTGGCATACATGGGCTAGCCCAAGTAGGACACGTCGTACATGGGCTAGCCGAAGTAGGACACTAGAGACAGGTCACGAATTGAGCCGTTAACCATACTGGCAGCATCTGATGTCTTTGTTTATTTAATAATAATAATTGAAAATATCAGTACACGT
The DNA here is from genome assembly GCA_030141605.1 of Tubiluchus corallicola. Lineage (NCBI taxonomy): Eukaryota > Metazoa > Priapulida > Priapulimorpha > Priapulimorphida > Tubiluchidae > Tubiluchus > Tubiluchus corallicola. Next base: position 49,748 of record JAQGDQ010001069.1, read on the forward strand.
TGAATAATTTACTATACAGCTGATAAAATAAAATAATCTTATTCTGAGCTAGTAGAATTGCCAGTATTACATTTGGCTGTCAAATATTAATCTTTTGAAGTGAATTAAGCCCGCTTTTTAAGGCGATTCCAACATTTGCTTAAAGTATATCATTTTTATTTTGTCTTACTTCACAGACAGGTGATCAGTTTCACTATCTCTTGGACAAATATTTGTTTTCTACTAAGTAAAAGGGCTACTGAGCTATATGCCCTACATAGTTTCTCTCCTTTAAGCATTAGCTACTTAGTTTAATGTTATGATGATATTAATGGAGCTAATAATAATGATGATGTTATTGTCAAAAATACATTTGTAAATTTTCAAGGACCATCCATCATTATTATAAAGTTACTTTTTTGTTTATATTTATAATTCTCAAGGACCATTCATTATTATTATAAAGTTACTTTTTTTCTAAAACAAATTTAGTTTTATTATGTCATAATTCTCGATTCTTGACAGAAATTGCCAGTGACCTACTTGGGCTGCCCATGTGTGACACTACTTTTGTGCAAATTTAGCACATGCACTTTAGCAGAGTGTCTTACACTTCCTACTTCGGCTAGTGGTGTACTCTGCGCCCCACACAGATACATTAACATAATTATGGGGTGCACCATATTCCAACTAGATGTTACAACAATAGGCAAAAAGCTGTATATATTTGCCTTGTACATAGAGGTTAGGTCCAAATCTAAAGGGAAAGCTTTCACTAATCTAAGTGAGACTGAATGAATGTGAAGCAATAAAAAGAAGTTTACCAAACCAAGAGAAAGGTTTTCAAGAAGGCAGTGGCTAGAGGTACAGATCCGTACTCATCTTTTCTGCAATACCGAATACGGATCCATATTCGTAGCTATTTTTGCAACAACAGATGCATTATCGAATTACGATAGTTAGTAGAAACTGTTTAAAGACAGTGAACGGTTAGAATAACATACAGCCCCTGGACTTGCTTGTGTTTTTCTGTACTGTGGGTACTGTACTGAATTAATGATTGTGTTCTACTCTGTGAATTTTGAAGTATACTAGCTAATGTATTAGCTGTGTTTTTGTCTTTGTTTGTTTTTCAATTGCCTGAAGATGGTTTACAATAGTAAACCGAATTGTAAATCTTTTACAAAAATTTTTTTAGTTTTTGAATTAACAGTGATATCTTGTTTTTAGCACATTATAGCGCTTAACTTTGAGGGTTAACAGATGAAGATGACTCACTGGATCTGCTCCAGTCTACTACAGCTGCTGATGACACTGTTCAAGGTAAGGTTCTTTTGTGCTACCTAATGCTGTACCTCAATGTACAGATGGCTCAGTTGGAGATTCGTTTGTGCCACTTATTGTAATGGTAAGTTATTGCTTGCTTAAAGTAAAGAACAACAATCAAAAATGAAAACTTTTTACTAATTTCAGAGAGCTAGTTTGATATAGTTTTTCATACATTTTTATAACTGATATGTTTGACAAATGTTACTCACTAACCTTGGTGAAATTCCCCTGTCAATAAGGCCCCTATTTGAAAATATATATAATAATCATAATTACTGATTAATTGTATTGTTTTGTTTAGATTTAGGTGTCATCTAACTTTATTATTTTTTGTTTTCACTTATACTGTTTTCATTTATACTTTGTTTTCATTTATACTGTTTCTTATTATTATTTTTTTCCTATTTGATTTTGTTATCCGCAGTCTCACCATTTATTTTTAATATACTAATTTAATTATAAGACAGGGCAGGAGACTAGATGACCCTATAGTCCTTCCCTGCCCTGCTCCACGACTATAATTAAGTAATATTTAAAAAACTTGTCATGTCAAACAAATTGGAGAAAATAAATGTTCTATGTCTATGTCTATGTTATTTTACATTGCAGGATCCTGTGCCACAGTCTACTACTACAGCTACAGATGACCCTGTTCAAGGTTCTTTTGTGCTACCTAATGATGCTGTACCTCAATGTACAGATGGCTCTGTTAGAGATTTGTTTGTGCCACTTGTTGTAATGGTGAGCTATTGCTTGCCTAAAGTAAAGAACAACAATCAAAAATGAAAACTTTTCATTAATTTTAGAGGGCCAGTTTAATATAGTTTTCCACGCATTTTTATAACAGATATGTTTGACAAATGTTATTTTGCATTGCAGGATACTGTACCACAATCTACTACTACAGCTACTGATGACCCTGTTCAAGGTTCTTTTGTGCTACCTAATGATGCTGTACCTCCATGTACTGATGGCTCTGCTGGAGAATCTGTTAAAAATTCTGTAGAATCTGAATTACTCTCACTGCATGCCCCTTTAAAGCACATTACAATGCCTCACAACATTAAAAGGAGAAGTCGACCTAAGGGATTTGAACTCACGACCGCTGAGTTACCAAGAAAACATGTGAAACCAACTCAGGTTGCATGCAAAAAAGCTTTTAGGCTCTTGCACACAAGTGTCAAAGAGAAAATTATCCTGAATTGGTTACAAAAAGCTCCACGTGTTGATGAAGTACTAAATGGGTGCAGGAAGGTAACTGTTACTGACTTGGAATCGTGTGTTGAAGGAACGCCTCAGCAAATTCTAGATGAAAATGTTGACATCTTCATGGTTAGAAGATACTTTGCTATAGCAGGCTGGAAGAAAGTAATTCAAATGATAATAAAGAAAAAAGAAATGCATCAATATGTTTGTGACTGTTGTAGTAAAGATCTAGAATTGGACGATTCTATTGCTTGCAATCACTGCCTATCATGGTATCACCTGAAATGTGTTTTTCTAAGCAAGCTACCAAAAAGAAAACTTGGTTTTGTAATCTTTGCCTGCCATTTTCATGAGTGAAGGCCTACACATTGAACTTCAAAAAGTACATGCCCACTGCATGAAAATGGTGATATGGCATTATCCACAGCCTTGTAGCCGTACTGTTTTCCTTTGGTACCATTTTTCTTAGTTATATAATAGTTATTATATAATAATAGTTATAATAGATATAATAGTTACACTGTAAATATTAGTTAGTGTTCTTTTATTGTCTTGCAGATTGTAAGCTTCGATATACTGCTGTGAGTTGTATAATCTACCAATTAATAGTTTGTTTAATTTATTTTGTTTATAGTTACAAAAAACCTAAGTATTTTGATTAGCAAGAGTTAAAAGCTTAGAGTGTTGTGAATTTCTTAGAGTGCTGTAATATGATGAGGTACTAGCCCGTATTTTTTCTATACAGTGTTGTGAATGTGATAACCTACTAAACTGTATTTTTCCTTAATTGTGATGTAATTTATTGACTTGTCAAATGTAGCAAAATTTTTTAGTCTTTATGTGATATACAGTATGTCCAATTCATAAGAGCTCCTAAACTATTACATGCACCTGTTGCCAAATAATTTAGGCTGTAAATATTATAATGTGCCAATATTACTTGCTTGATTTATTATTTTGTTTGCCATTGTAAACATTTTAAAGCTTCTTTATGTGAACCAGGTCCCATAGTAGTTTGTTATTTTATTATTTTGTTTATCAAATTATTTTTATGTTATGTAAATGCAAATAGCAGTAAATGATATAATCGTGTATCGGTCACATTCATTATTAGTCAAATCATTCAAGGTGCTAACTATAGTAATAATTACATTATATGAGCATGTGATAAATCAATCAAGTCATTATGCATATGATAACGTAACGTTACTCTTTATTGTTTAGTCTACATCTTGTAATTGCTATGTTCAGTTTATTGGGACTTCAAAGAAATTTCAAAGTTGTAAAAATAAAGTTATTGTCACCAGTTTAATTCCTTGTGCTACTTTTCATTGTTGGTCTTAATTAGTGCTAAGATGAATTCAAGTTGATTTTGATACCTATATCCTGCACTACAACAGTGGTAAAAAGTTCATTTACAATATATAAGGGAGTTGCATGGGTAAAAAATACATGATTCTCTTTCCTGTTCATGCATAGTACAGAGTTTGGTCCTTGCTTTTTCTTGAATAATCTATCTTTTTGCTACTTTCAATTACACAATATCTTTTGTCATCATCTCTCTCAGTTTTATTTTCTAAAGATGTATGAATGACGATGTACTATTATAAATTGCATTTCTTTACATCAGTACATGTAATAATTTTATAACCTGGATGTTGAAACAAATACTATAATTACAATAAAATAATGAAAGCCTAATCCTATTACGTTCCTAATGTTATGTTCCAGAGGAGTTTTTTAGGGGTTCACTGCTCTGTCTGGCATAGCAATTTCTATATTCTGCATGTCTGTTTTCAAAAATGGGATGAGTTGCTTTTAAAAAGTTCTTTGTGGTGTTTCATTTGATATAACTATACAAGTTTGAAATATTTGCATTATGATAGCAATCATTAATTTAGTTTTGAAAATCATATTGTTATAATTTGTGGGTATATTTGCTTAGCTGTGTCAAGCTGAATCAAGCTTGGTATGAAAATCCGTATTTTTCATCAATATCTTTCACGGTACAGGGATCCGCATTTTTTCGTTCAATAGCTTTCGCGGTACGGCGATCCCCATTCTCGTCAATATCTTTCGCGGTACGGATCGATCCGTATTTTCTACTGAATGCTTTCGAGACACGGATCCGTATTTTTAGTTGCTGCAGTTCCGGATCTGGATCCGTACCTCTACTCTAGTCACTGCCTTTCAAGAAATGATTAAATCACAGACTCTGCAAACTCTTAAGGAGATTGTTAGAAAGGGTGGAAATGGCGATGGATATGAGAAAAGAAGATAATACTACGAAAAGAAAACTAAAGGAAATAGGAGGATAGTGCTGGTAAAAAAAAGTTATTTGTGTCTCGTACATGGATAGAGTCTAAGTGCCTATCTGGATCAGATAGCATGGACACCGTGCAAACAATGAAATAACAACAACGAGATTGTTTTTGTTATCTAGTCAGGCAAACAAGTTTTTATAGTATTTTTGTAACATATTGGAAAATAACAATGAAAATGTAGGCTCGAAAAACTCACCAATGTTACCTAAAACATGAACGCTGACATCTTCGTTCACAGCTTTTCGTCATCAGTTTTCAAAGCAGCGCAACGCACCGGCAAATATTGAAATAATATTGCCCACTCACAACACGAAAGACTATTTATTGTAATATCAACAATAATTATGACGCTCTTGTACAGTGCACACTGTACAAACAAATTGCACAGATCATAGAATTCACATTGCCAAGTGGTGGTATGTGTACAGTTTGGCAGCAAGTATAGTGATATGCAAAAATTGCATTTCTGCTAAAATTAGTGTTTTTTATATTAATAATTATACGATGTTTACTATGCACATAAACAGGCGTGTACGATAAGGTACACTCTTATGGCCTTTCCTTATTAGTTTAAATGATACATTATACCTAACATTTTACAATATTCTGACATAATGTGATAATTATGTACTTCACACTGCTCGTAAAATTATTAACACAGCACTTCTCGTATTACAAACACAAAAGCAGCCTTAAATATAAATTAAAGCTGAAAGCAAGATAGTATTTGCTGCGCATGTCAAGAGATGGTATCTATCAGCTTTTGAGGTACAAAGCTGACATAATTATACTGGTTTGTTTTGGGTCGAAGTACTTGTTGGAACAGATTTTATGGTGGAACCCATGAATTGCATGTCTTGTCATGACATGTTGGTACTGTCTCTTGGGTTCCTTCCATTCATTTTGAGTCATTGCCAGTGTATTTTGCTTTATACTGCCCTTACATAAATAATGAATGTACGCTGGCAGAATTAGGTTTGTTGAAAATAACTTTTTTCCATTACATTAACTATATATACAGCATGGCATAGCATCAAAAGAAAACTGGATCCAATTATAAACTATTGCTCAAAACACTCTGCCCTATAAATGTTGAAAGGAAACGTACTGTTTTAAAGAATGACTTACGTGAAAAAATTACTACCTTAGAAACCTAATTTTGGCTATTCTTTCATTGTTACATATCGCCATTCATTAGTTTATGGTAGAGCCTGTGATGTTGGAAATGCGTTGCACGAAAAACAGGCGCTGTACCTCCGATTTTAGGTTTATTTCAATTGTGACATTGTGCACACATTCGAACATGAGCTGAGTAGTTGAAATTTATATTTTTAAACTTATAATTTGCTGAGCTTTGTAATACACTTTCTGTTGTACAACAGCACTGTACTTCAATTTTCTCTTCCAAAACATGTGCAATAAGCTCTTGGAAAATTGTTCAGTTGTGATGTCATCACTAGCCCGGCTGTACCGCCATTGATTTAAATTTTTAACCTATTATTTTATTAACAGAAAGACATTTGCATTATTATAGGTGTTAAATTGTATACTTTTAGCGTGCTTCAAATGGAGTAAGATATGAAAAATCATCATGTTTTCCTTTAAATTCCTACTCTAAGATCTCGACATGTGAGTCTTTCCAATATGGCAATAATCCATGTCTCTTGCCACCCTTAATATTTTCGTTTGGTCATTTAGTTAATTTGCACTAATCTTTTATCGATTTTGATTACAATAAAAGGTACGCTTTGGAGGAAAAACCAGGCTCCCGCCTTCCACTGGCTTCCAGTGCTAGCTAGGCTACACTGTAAAGTTATACTAGAAAGGTGATAATAAGCAAGTCGTGACGGATGCGCAAAATCGCTCAACGAGTTGTTAAGCACCAATAAAGGATTTGCGTTGTTTAATAAAACGAAGTATGTGAAAATTTGGTAGTAATTTTTCGATTTGTTAAACTTAATAAAAGTTACGTAAATGAATTGACGCCAAAGTTTAAAATTTAAGGGTCGGAAACTTGATGCCGCATTGTAAGGTGTGACTGCACCCGATGTGAAATTGATGAAACTTACAGTAACTATCATAATTTTTTTTAGTTTTTTTGTTACTGTTTCTGTACTTGTTAGTTACTATTTGGCTACTTCTTACCGTTTCAGCTTTTCAAAGTCTAACTAAAAATACAAGTGTAATCACTACGGTCTGCCATCATTTGCTCAATTTAATGAATATGTGATTAAAATTATTTTTTACACTAAGAATGTCATATTAAAATATTATTTTTCACTAACTTATTTAATCTGGTAGTGGTATAGACGTGAGGTTGTGATTATGTAACCTTAGTAAACCAGTACGCAGAATTAGTTATGTCTTTCATTTGTTTTACTTACAGAATAAAGAATTAAAAGGGAATCAATTCTTAATATTAGTAACATATAAATGGAAATGTCATGTTCATAACCCGCGAAAAGAGTCTTGTCATCGATCTTGTCAATGGAGATGAAGAAATAACAGAACAAGATGAAGATGTGATAATAGGTAAAAGTTTCTATTCAGATGTTTAAGCTTAGAAGTTGTTGTTACCTTAGTTGGACTGTATGGCAGAAATATGGTATACAGGCTAATAGTTCATGTGTTGACTCTTTCTTACTGGGTATATGCATTTACCAATCAATTTTTTAAAAAAAAACTGTGATTTATTAATCAACAAGATTTCAAAAAGACTCTGGCCAATTTTTGTGCTGTATTAAAAGTTTTGAGTTCCAAATAAAAAATTTAAAATTTGTTTAAAGGCGTTTATGTACATTAAGTAAACAGTTATCACTATTATAGTATCCGGCACGAGCGGCTTGCAGTGATGCGTCTAGGTGCAACACTCCACATGTAGATGTACTGTAAGACTGCCTTGCTTGGCAGAATGGCTTGGATTCAGGTTGTGTAATTAAGCACTATTTCAGCAAGATAGATATTTCAGCAAACTAGCAAATTGAGTTTTTTTTATTCTAACTCAAAGAAAACTACAAAGAGTAAATGAAATGTTTCTTGGGAATCTGCTTTCTTGTCCTCTGTGGTTTTCAATCAGCAATGATTATGAACTTAGAACTGGTGGAGATAATTCATGAGTGCAGCCAACTTAGGAGTGAGAGGTATTTATAAATGATTGCAGTGAGAGGTATTTGGAGTGTATTTTGGTTTGCATTTAATTTTTAGTTATCTATAGAAGTTTACAGACATTTTGTCTGTAATTTAGCATCAACTACACTAGAATTGTCACTTAAAGCAAAACAGGACATACTTTTTAACGCATGTAATAATACCAAAGCATTTCTGAACTGAGAGCTACAGCAGCTGTTTTTTCATGCATCACATTTCTGAAATGCAGGCGCTAGTGCCCATCTAACTAACGAATAGTAAAGTGCATGTAACTTCGAAGAAATAGCCGCGGAAACGCGAAATTACTTTTGTGTGGTAATAATTCATTCAAGTAATTCATTCTTTAAAAAATAGTGTGTTCCCTTTCAATATTTTGAAGAGTAGATTGTTTTGACTATAATATGATTTATTTGTGCGCATATTAATATTACATTTTTCTTTACAGAGGAAAGTGCTGAGAGACACAAACCACTCAATGACACAGTTATTGCACACCAAACCAACGGCAAGTTGACTAAAACACTCTCCTGCCTTACATGCAAGAGAGTATTTAAAACAAAACGTGGTCTTCATCAACATGAAACAGTTTGCAAGTCTGCTGAAGCAAAGGCAGTCACTTGCCATATATGCAAGCTGCTGTTTGCTAGTGAACCTTTGCTTGCAATTCACATGACTAAGCACGTTGGTGGACAGGATCATATGTGCACATTTTGTGATAAGTATTTCGATTCTATAGCTAAACTGAAGTCGCATGTATTGGTACAGCATGGCAATCAATATAAACATAGCTGTCTTGTTAACAGTTCTGTTCAGAATAATGCTAAAACCAACCTCAAAGGTTTCTGCGGAATCGTGTCAAAGTCACATGAAGAGTTTGCCAAGCATCCTGAAACACATTCCCACCAGCATTCATTTCGATGCCAGCAATGTAGACAGTTTTTCTCCTCTGTCAAGGAACGTCGGATTCACAAGCTCCGTCATCACCAAAAAAAGAATTCCACTGTTGTCTGTCCTGTTTGTGATAAACGGTTTGCATTGCAGTCAATGATGAAAATACATATTGTGTCTCACCTGGGTTTCAAGCCATACATGTGTTGGATATGCGGGCGCCGCTACTGTCAAGCATACATTCTGAAATATCACTTCCGACGTCGGCACAACCATGTTAATATTGCAACATGTTCCAGTTGTCATGTTCCATACCAAGATAGTGGAACTCATAAGTGTAAAGATTATGCAGAGGAAATGCTGAAAGCTTTGAGGAGAGGCACTCCCTTGACTGAGCTTAAAAATACAATTCTGTTTCATAGTGATAAAGAAGAGTCTGATGAGGTGACATGCATAAATGACACACCTTTTATCTATGTAAGTGATAGCGAGACAATCAGTCAGGTAAATACTCCAACTACCTCATCAACAGCCACTGTAGAAAAGCAATATATTCAAGAAATTCCACATGAACAAGCAAAAGAGAATCTTCTAGTGATTCAAGATGCAGTTGAGGAAAAAGATTGCATTGTAGAAGATGATGATGTTGGTGTTACCGAAACAGAAATTAATGATGTACAGGAGGTTACATTCACAAGCTTAGAAAAGAAAGCTGAAAAACAGACATGTTCCAGTACTGCTATTGAAGATGTTGTCAGTATTGTCATAGAAAATTCTGACAACTATGTAGAAGCTCATGACCCTGAGGTATGTCACCAGAAAGTAGCTGTTAATGATGTTTGTTCTTTAGCTGAGAACCAAAGGAAGCTATCTTACCAAGATGCTGGAACAGGTACAGGTGTAAAACCACCAACTGTTCTTCATTCGGGTTTACCTACAATGTTTAAGTGTGATGCCTGTTCAATAGACTTTAATGATAGCATCCTTCATGCTATGCATCTGTCTTTGCATGGAGGTGATGCTCAGTTTCAGTGTTCTGTTTGCAAAGAAATTCTAGATGACAAGTACACTTTCTCAGCACACTTGTTTGCTAAACTTCAAAGGCATACCATTGAGATGAGTCCAGTGTCCCAAATACCAAGTGCCTTTAAATGACAGATTTTATTAACTTTTGCGGCAATTAATTAATACTCGGTTGTCACGGGTTCATTAATTAGCTAATATATACGCTATGTTCACTAGATGCTTTAGATACATGCATTATGGTAAATACTTGTAATGGGTGACATAATAATATGATTTAAGACCATCTATACCAAGATTACATATAGTCTAACAATGCACTGTTAATTGTTACACTATCTACTGGTTAAAGGTAAAACCTTGTGATGGAAATCTCTAATTTCAAAAGTGGCTGTAAATTCTGAAAAACACGTAATGTTTTGTAGCAGCTTTAGTTTGATGGTAAGAGAGTAATAATCTTGCAGTAAAGATGCATTTTAATGGTGTCATATGGAGGTAGTAATAAAATGTAAGGTATAGTTGGTCCTATTGTCAAAAAAGCTGTCTCACGAATAATGGCTTGAGTACACAAGACTTTGTTTTTTATAAGTGAAAAAGAAAATTTCATGTTTTTCCTTGTTCATGTTCATTCCTGTGCTGATAAACTGAACTTGTTTTTTTGCGGTGACGTTTGGCTTACTATGTATGTCATTACTAAAATATTGTATGCAAATGACCGCACGAATTACTAGTGTAATTTAATAATTATAATTCTAATGACTCTATAATTTATTTATTAGTGTCATCTAATATAATGATAAATGTGCTGGCCTTTTTAGGCTCATTTTTTTGGTTTTATATGGAGCTTTCATAAATATTTAGTAACAATTCTAGCACAATGGCTTGCCTGTTTATGTTGAAACTTATAGTGATACTGTTGTAGATGTGAAGTGAACGATTTTTAGATAATCAGATAATGACGAAATTGTATTCCTCTTTACTTTTGTGCGATACGTTAGTCTCGTTATGCACTGTATGTAATTAATTTATTGTTAAGAAAATTCCAATTATTACTTTGCTTTAGTTTGCTAATGGTATAATGTATTTCTTTTAATGTGTCCTGAAACGCTGAAGACCTTGACTTATTGTAGGATTTACCGTGTGTTAAAATTTGCTTGTGATGAAATTGTTTATATGTGATTAAAAGCTATGTAATTAAAGAAGACAAATGTGAATGTTATACAGTTAAAAAAATGCACTAGGTTTCAATAAAGCTTGGTGCCAAACTTATTCGGCAGGCTTTCGATTAGATGAAAATTTAATTTATTTTCACTTTAGCTGATTCGTGTGCTACGATTTTTTTCAGGCTAGTCCTTTAATGGTGGCCATGTTTATTTGTAGCTCAAGTTTTACTTTTTCTCAAATTAATGAGAATTCTACATACAATTCAAGTCTAGATAATGAAAATTCACTGACCTATCATTAATTATGTGAATGATACAAATTTCGTAAAGAGTTTTTTTGGTGAATGTCCTGTATGAAAATTCACTGACCTTGCCGTTTTAGTCATTCTTTGCAACTTTAGAAGTCAGGTTTTGTGTTAAGATTTTTATGTTAAATATTAGGCCTCTGGATCTATCCAGAAGTCACTGTCTCGAAATATCACATTTTCTTGTTTATACTCATGTTGTCAGTTTTTATATATAGAGTTAATCGTAGGAAAATATAGTCACCAGCCAATGAGTTTGTAATTGTTTTCTTAATTAGAAAACTCGATTTGGTTACGATTATAACAAATGCTGCTTTACAATAATTGTCAATGCCATCCATTAATATGTTACAACTAGAGGGAGTAACTTGGCTATATGTGAGCCTATGATTTATTTTCAGTTTTTGCGTGACGTGTAATAAGTATATACTATAGATACACACACTGTAATTGAAAGTTTATACTAGCTGAGAATAGGTAATTAGATTTCTGGATCTCTAGCTATTTACAAACACATTTTCAATGTAATTTTTACCGCTTTGGAAAAACGTCAATGTTTGCTTATTTTTGCTGTGTCTATTTTTTCAAGTGTTTCGATATTAAATAATAGATTAAATTAGATTAGACTAATAAGTTATTTTGTGTGAAGTTGATAGATGATCATTAACTTGTTAATAGCTACATAATTATTAATTTGTTACCATACATTTTCTTATACAACTTGTAACACATGTTTCATGATGAGTAACTGAGCTGATTTCACTACAGCTCCACTATAGATCTCAATTTCTTTTAAATAAAACTTTTATACATGTATTTTCAAACTTGTTAAAGTAATAAACTATACATAAATTAACACATTCATGTATTTGTAGTATAATTTGTTATCTTAGCAGTTTTAATAGAATAACACAAAATATTTTTCACACAAATCGGATAGATTTTAAACAAACTCACTTCTTCAGATTTTAATGTAAACTCATTGTACAGCAGTAAATTATGGTGGTGGCCTGTGTGAAACTGCCTGTGTAACGCTTAATTAAAATCATGAGACTGTAACCAAATTTTTCACATATTTGCTGAGCTACGCTAGTTCGAAACATCAAGAGAAATTTCTAAATTATGAATCATGAGTCAATAACCAAATTTTCTCAGAAAAGAGTACAAAATATGTCTACATGGGTTTTGCTGTGTTAGGCTAGTTTAAAAGATCACGCGGTGTTTTTAAATTGTGAATATCTTTGTAAAAATTGGGGCCTAGCGCCGTTATCTATAGTATGGTTTAAATGCACAGTACTGACACAACCAAAGTCATATCACATGCAGGCGCTTGATTGTGTAACGTCACTGGGACCCAGAATGAGCTCAGTTGTTTATCCTAGTAAGCCAAATGAAAATGTTCGTTCATGACATGAACGTTTTCATTCTCTTTTTTATTCGTTCTCTGCACACAGGACACTTATCGACTTGTTCAGAACAACCGTTACAAGTGACGAAATGTCCACATGGTAGAAAGGTGACCCCAAGCGGTTCGTCTAAGCAAATCTTGCAAAGTGTTTGCCCCTTCAGTTTCTCAATGTCCAAGTTCATTTCTGCGAAAAAAAACGAAAATTATGCAAGACTTTAGCATGCAATTTCCGTAGTGTGGACTTGACACAACATTGGACCAATATTTTTTGGCAATATTTTTTCCAGATTGTGACAATGTGGTCCCAATATGGGAAAAAACATTGTCAAAAAATATTGGAACAATGTTGTCATAAGTCCACATTTGCATATTGCCCCAATATTTGCAAAAAGTATTGTCACAACATTGTGGCAAGATTTTTCGTGCTGCCTGGGTTAGAGTTATGTAATGGTATGATTCGAAATGACTAATGTTCTGTGCAAGTTTTGTGGCTTTATAAACTAACCCTCTGCATGTGCGAGATAACATGAATTAAGAAAATACAGATGCTTAAGAAAACGCTATGCATATTAAAAGATTGAGCATATGCGTTCTCTTTACAAAGTTTTGTTATGACGCGTTGAGACGCAGAGAGTTCTCTCGCACTTCTCTCTGAGAGTAAGCTCACATGTGCGAACGGCTAGGTAACTTCTCTCGCAACTCATTGCAAACTCGGCGAGAGTAGCTGAGAATTCATGAGCAAGTTGACACTCTCAGGGAGAAGTTACGCAACACGAGTTGCGAGAGAACTCTTTGTGTCTGAAAGCGTTATTGCTATGTTAACTGCTAACAGCGTTATTACGAGTTCTACTAGAAGGATTTAATTTTGAAGGAAATTTACCATGTAAGTTTGAAATTTGCCCTGCAGCCTCCACTTGAGGTTTTTTTCCTGGTCTCGGCGCAGTTGGTAAAGGTGGCGGTAACCTTTCTTCATCCATGTCCTCCAGAGCTTTTGTTGGGTCTGCAACAACTAGAAAATAAAGCGACTATTGTGAAACCTTTATTTACGTTGCTTCTATGTAATTCTGAATATTTCTTGGTGTTTTGATTTGTTTACGTTCCTTGATGTAATAAATGACAACTACTCTGCAAAAATACACGTATTAATATGATAAAAGTTGATCAATCATATTAATATGATTAATATGATCTGCGGCAAAATGTTCCACTACAAAGGTGGCACGACGTTTTACTACTAGGGGCTAATAGCCAAGTAGTCACCGCGTGTGCTTTGCGAGAGTGCCTCCTTACCGCCTAGTTCGATACTCGAGCTGTGTGGTTTCGTGGCTGTATACCTGGAGATCACATACACATCCGAACGTGATATTATTAAAACACTGCAGCCGGTTCAATGTGTTTTTGTGGGATATGCTTGATAAAGATCCAAGCAGCGCGTCGCAACTGAATACTGGATTTTGGCTTGGAACGCTCCAGTCTGTATAAAAACTTATCAAACAACAAACAAACTTGTCAAACAAAAAGCACCTTATGAATGTGAACACTAAAGAATTATCTGTTGCATCATGAATGCCGTTTGACTACAACTTCATTAACTAAGCATAGTCATGTAGATTTTGGCTTCTCTTGCGATCTCGATATTTCTGATTTAGTTGTTGGCTAGTGTAATACAAACAAACTGTTTACGCAGTTTTTTCTTTCGCGAGAGTCCTTCTTAACTGACGACATATTTTAAACTTTGAGTAGTGATAATGAAACCTTTGGGTACAGGATTTTCTAAACTTCGAGGAAGACCTATCAAGCAAGTGTTACGAATATATTGTAACGAATCCGGGGTTCAACGTTTTTAGGATATATAGAGCGGCATATAAGTGATGAAATATCACAGCAAACGAGAAGGGTTAAAAGATCCAGAATACGGGTATCAAGCCTACAGCATTCACCTTTACAGACAGAAAGGCCAGGTTGGAATCATAAAATTACGGCGTGCATTCTGTTTTATACAGGTATATTTACATTACTGGGCTTCTCAACCATTCCCATTACTAACGTTAAGGTGTTGTTCAAAATGTGCCTTCGTACACCATATACATACAAACACGCACATACATACGTGCTTGCATATATACAAACCTACATAAGTGCATTACGATAACATAATAATGTATAGTTACGGCATATTTCGCAACACATGTGATTCATACGGCTATCATGTGGATGACAACAGTTAACTAATCAAAAATCGATTAATTTATTTTAGTGTGGTTTTATAGAAAAACCGCGCAATATAAATTTTGTATCACTCTAGGCTGTATGCTGTCCTTGTATGCTATTTCAAAGTCACTTTAAAGTTAAAACACCCCTATAAATCAAAATGTAATAATCTTACCTGCATGAAATTCACAAATCCTACCTTCTGATTGGCTCAAATTAAAATACTCACCTATTTCATCTGTGCAAAATGTCTATAAATGCAAGTGCCGTATTCTGTTTCCTTGAGTTCAATGATTGCTGGTGTTGGTTTAAGCGCCAAACAGGACAAGCCTGCTTCCGCCCTCTTAGGACTTGTCTCCCAACTGTTTCACGTGCCAACGTGATGGCGTGGTAACCATTCAAGGGTAGATTCTTCTTTACGTTTTATGCTTAGCTAATTACTTATTTGGTTCAAGTACAATGGTTCTTTCACACAAACAAAACATTAGCAGATTTCAACGCTTACCTTTTAATTTAGCAATGTTAGTCAAGATTTTGGACTGGTGATATGTCGCGCTTTCAAGGCTGGTAAATGCCTCCCGATTGGTTTAGTAATCTAATTTCAGGATGGCTTGTCTTTCAGGATTCAAACCGAGGCTTCTCACCCACTGATAGCTCTGTAAAGTTCGAACTGTCCAGAGGTTATTACAACTCTCCGGTCAGCAAGAACCTGACTGCAGAACAATATTTTTCTAAAAATAAAAGCGCACCCAAGACAAAAACAAAATTTAACAAAATTTACCTGTTTTTTAGTCCTTGGCTATA
>JAQGDQ010000970.1:0-74540 GCA_030141605.1 Tubiluchus corallicola
ATATATACACATTATATATATATATATATATATATATATAATGTGTATATATTTTTTGTTCTTTTTTAATCAATGATTTTAAGCGTTCGAAACCTCACTTATAAAAATTCCGGAAGTAATTACCAGTATCTGTATACTGGTATTAATCAAAATTAATCTATATATCTCAAAGTCAGCAAAAATATTATGATATTTTCTAATTGTTCATGATGATATTTCTTCATATAAAAATTGTTGTCGTTTCATACCTTGAGATCAAACATATGTAAAGGTTTTTTTGTTCTTCTTTATTCAAGACAATTCGCAAGTTCAGTGTTTTACAAATTAGTATAATTATAGGACCTTCTGCTTGTAATTTAGGCTTCTAATCTAAAATTTAATTAAAAGAGTAACTGAGAAAAAAACTATAATTTAAAAAACAACACCATAATATTGTACTTGTAAAAATAACTTTGTTATACTTATAGTCTACAACGCTGATTGAAATTATTTATTTCATCTTATATAGGGGAAGGGAGTAAAAGACCGTATGGTCGTTCTCTTTCCCCACACTATTTAAATATTTATTCGTCAACTGACTACATGCTGTATATCATGATTATGTGAGCAATAAAGTTCTTATGTCTTATGTTGTTATTATCTTATAGACAGAGTTTAATCTGCAAATCGGGATTGTTACAAACTGGAAATCTCAAGGATAAATGGTTCTACTCCATCATTGCCATTCTCCTCGCGTGTTTTATCATCTTTATGGCTGTTTGCACTATTGTGATTCCACTAACTGTCCAACTCGTCACAACAGGTGGCATGACACAAGAAAAGTTTTACGCTTGCAGCACTACTTGGTGGCCATGGGTAGTTACTATAGGTAAATTTTCTTTCGAAGTTAGTACATAACAGCTGATATATTATTCTAATAATTATGTGCATCAGCACATAGTTTTTTTTACAATTTAATACACGTAAATCAGTTTGGTAGTCCTAGAGTTTGGTAAGCCTATTCTATACCTAGCATCTGTCGACTTCCTCATAATTAGGTTTTCTTTATAAAAAGCAAGAGCATTGGTTATTTTTTGTACACTTCAGCACACTACAGGCCGGAATTAGCGGTTATTAGCAAACCCAGTTTTCTAAGATGAGCCACTGGCCGGCAGGTGCCTTTAAACCACGCTCGGACGTCTTTCTGCGAGATAACCGGCTGTAAACAGCCACGAATGGAACGAAGCCGGTGTAAATAATTACTTGCAACGAATGTGAAAAACCAAATGGAAAATCCGAATGTAGACAAAACAAATTTTTATGCTGGTGTTGATGGGATTTATTTTCAATTTTATTGGATTGAATTTGAAATTAAACTATTTCAGTGGAATACATTCTTAGTCTTGTGAGTGGAATCGTAATAATGGCGTGGATTGTCGTCAGTAAGTGCACTTATAAAGAGGTACACTTCGCAAAGTGGGTATTGGTTCTCACCCCTATGGTTCTTATCTGCATTTTTGTTATCAGGTACGCATATATCGATGACTATTTTATGATTTACTGGCAATCCTGAGTATATGATAATTAAATGGCTGCCATGTCATGTGTATCAAAGCCATTCATTTAAAAAACTAACGAGAAATTAAATAAAATTTTATTATCTTGGCCACTATTTAATCCATTGGTTTGACATTTTTATAAAGTTCCACGATCAGTCCAATAACTTTCTCTTTAATATTTTAGTTCACTGCATGTTGGAAGAGGGAGTGCTGACACTGTTTACATTCTAGTGTTTGTAAAGGTTTTTGTAGCAGCCACACTAATGATGACAGCTGTATTTTCATTAAAGGTGGGTAAAATACATGAACAACACAAGGTGGCAAATGTATGACAAACAAAATTCTTCTTATTTGTACATATATCTGTATAAGTCTATAAGACATAATTTTTTGGGACAGCATAAAAACAGAATTGATAACGAAAAGCTTAACTAATGAGTTCTGAAAACATGCCAATAGTTGGTAAATAAAAGGACAGGCAGACAAATCAACTGACAGACTTCTTCACCATATGTTAAAATTGAAAGAAAATGAAATTGAAATTCTCTGAACAGAACGAAAGAAACTTACAGACACTTGGCTAAGATGTCTATATGTTGGCCATGATGTTAAGTGCTGCTGTTTGTATTACAGGGCTAAAGGATCTTGTTTTATAAAGCGGGCACGATCAGTCTAAACTAATTTTTATGTCGAGATAAATGGTTCACACAATAATGCCCTATACTGTTAAACTATTTATACGAATTAAAGTGGAAATAAAGCATTCATAGGTAGTAGCAGTAACAATAAGTTTGTTTATAAGTTGTTACAGTAGAATTTGTATTTGTTGCGCAGTTGTTATTGGTCTTTCATTCAAATACTTAGTAAAGTTGTAGCTTTTGTCAGATTTATGATATCAAATGTGCGTTTTGTGATTAATTTACCAATATACAGACTTACTCCAATTCTCGTTAAGTCTAAAATTCCATTAATTTTAGCGTTGCTAAAATATTTTCTAAAATTAATGGAAACTGAACTTCACACTTTTCAGAGTTATTACACATTTAATCCACCAGATGAACTAATGTCTATAGACAGTAGCTACATGCTTCAGCCAAAGATTCGTACGACAGCAGAAAGTGGCGAGGTATTTTCGGTAATGTATTACAAAAAATAAACACAGAATAAGACAGGCACAAAACAGAACATGAGTACGGAATGGCAGGCTTGTAGTTTCTAAATCATGGAAAAACTTCAAAAAGATTGTGCGGAAAAAGATATAGAAAAACTGGAGGAAAGACAAGGTGCCAATTTCGTACTATTAATCTCATATTTGTCAATACTATCGAACAAATCACTTTTAATGATATTCAGCCATATTTAAGTTAATTTTAGTCACTTGCAGTGAGGATTCATTCCTTCAAAGGTCAGACATTGGACTTTTGGCATCAACTACATACTATCATCCTCAGCTAGGGACAATGAGCAGTGTTGAAAATGCAAATTGAGAGCTTTAAATTGTTGCACTATTATAGCTAAATATGACTCAATATAACAATATAGCTAAAAGACTGATTGTTGGCCTGACGCTTTATCAAATTAGTTAGATTAGTCGCAATATACGCTATAATTACTTCGATTTCCACAATTATTCTGTACACCGTTTACCAAGCCATAACTAGTAGAGTTATACTCATTGCAGTGACACTCCGCAACACGATAGAATATTCTATGCTCGTAGTTTAGTGTTGATTCTGTTACCAAGTATCGACTGTCATTTTGTACAAGTCTGTAGTCTAGCGTAGATAAGAGGTCATTGTAACCTTAAAGGTATGGGCTTTTTAAGACTGTTCATGACTTACCAACTATCCAGTTCTAATGGACCACGATACTAAGCATTTATTTACAAAATTTCCGCTTACGGTACCAAAATTATGAATTATGAACTGTTCAAGTGTCCGTGTGTGTCTCTTTCCCATAGTAATTAAGTACTATTTACTTAACAAAAAAGTTGTGGGTCAACAAGTCAAGTTGCTAAGGATCAAGTTACCATGTAAAGTGGAATTATTTGGAGTCGATGAAACGAATCTTCACTGCAAAGTGATTAAACATTTGTGGTTATTGTTTAACGTTAAGAATGATTGTATGTATCTATGTTATATATATATATATATATATATATATATATATACATACATACGATATAAAAAGTGGATCTCGTTTATTAGGAATATTTTGTATAAATTTGGGTTGAACATAGTTGGATTATTGAAGGTACAATAAGTGCTCACAGATTGCTTTACTCCATTAATAAGAGGCTACAAGATAGATAATGACAATTTTTTGAAAAAGTTTTATAACGACAACAATGATGACAGGGTAACAAACTTCGAACTTATAGGCTTTTTAAAACTGGAAGAATATTTGCTTATGCGTAATAATCCAATTCCAAGCGAACGTATAACTATGTACACTAAATTTAGAATTAGTGCGCACAGATTGGATATTGAGAGGGGGAGGTATCACAAACCAAAAATGCCTGCTCATTAAAGAATACTTAAAATATGTGAGATGAATCAAGTGGAAGATGAAATGCATTTTTGTATGACATGTTCTGCTTACCAAATTGAGAGAAAAGTTGTATTTGAAAATCTTTTAAAAATATTTCCTCATTTTGCAGAAATACCTGTAAGTGAACTGTTTATGTTTATTAATGGCCTAAATGATGTAGAGATGAGAACCCTAGTAATAAATTTTATATATGACATCAGTCAGAAAAGAGAAGAGAAACAGGATAGCAAATAACTTTAATTTGAACTCGCAGCCTGCAAAATGTATTCTTACTATTTTTGTTTTTATGTGTTATTATTGTCCTTCTGTTAGTATGATGTTTTTTTTGATATTATCGTCCCAATTACATTTGGGCTATGTACCTATGTACAGGATCAATGTTTTTTTGGTCTCTTTATGTTGTATGCTCAAAAAACTATAACCAATACATATATATATATATACATATATATATATATATATATATATGTATATATATATATATACTATACATATATATGTATATATATATACTATACATATATATGTATATATATATATATATATACTCGTTAATATATATATCAATATATATATATATATATACTCGTTTTTGTTTCAGAATAAGGTCAGCTTAACGACTTTCTAAAGTGAGTCAAATTAGCCTTATTGCGTCCATTAAGCATAAACAGCAAGCGAATAACAGCTGTCGTACAGAAATAGAAGACGAGAATTTTCGAATTCCTAGTGTACGTGATCACGAATCATCTAATTTCTGACAGGAAAATGATGACACATTCTTGCTTTTCCGGCTTCGTAACAGGCATCACTGAGACATAACTTCACAATAATTAATTTCTCTTGTTTCTCCTATCTAAGCAACTTATAAGGGAAGGATCTTAACGGTGTGACAGTGTATAAGGATGTACGTTGCTGAAAGGATGGATATGGAAAGTAGCTTAGCAAAATTTTTTGTTTAGATAATTTAATTGCTTTTGCTAACTAGACGTGCTACTATCTTCACATCTTACTACCATGCATTACGTAATGGACGTGACTTCAATTTTTGTAATGAACTTATAAATTAACGATAAAGATCGTTTTCAAATTTCCTTGAATTATTTATGTCGTAAATACTGACTCAGGCAAACTCGTCTCTTAACCTAACACAGAAGCGAAGTAGTATCGCATAACCCATCTTCATCTCTGCAGACATGTGTGAGACGACGGAATCGGGCAGATCGTCGATTGGATCAAACCAAAGTTTTAAAATCAAAACCTGGCTAAATGAAAGTAAATGAGAAAATTTTGGATTTGAACAGAGACATTTGAATTACAGACTGACCTTAATTCACTCATATTATCTCGCTAACCAATCGATGTGTTCTAAATGTTAGTTTTCCCATGTCGGAATAATAATTATTGTACTATTATACGTATTATTTTTATCATCTGTATATAGTTTTGACTGAGATTAATCTGTGAGTATCTGAAAAATTATTTCTAATCCTAATTTCAAATTTATTTTGTTAATCGAATGAACTCGAATGATTGAAGTTTTGAAGGTTTAATTTAAGGTAACAGTTTAAAATAAAATTACATTTCAAGACTAAAACCACAAAAAGCAACAATGATAAGAAAAAACTTTACATGCAGATTTTTGATATTTTTTGGCGATCAGATATTTTCTAAACATTATAACGTTACAATTCGTACGAAAGCATTACTGTATAGTTTCGAAAGTTTCTACAACCTCAGTTCTACAACGGTTGTCTTCAAACCAGTGCACTAGTTTTCCCAGAGATTGTTATTTATAGATCGTTTTCTAGTTATTTTTAAGAAAACAGTTATCGTTTTCTTACAAAAAATATACATACCGGACCTTTTTGGGTGTCAAGGCACGTAAAATACATAATACACAACTCATCAATAAAAGAGAAAGGTGTATAGTCGTTGAACAATTATTTAAATAAGTAAAAAGGAAATAAAATAAATCTTAGTGACAATAATCTCAACAAATGATAAAAATCCAGACACCTTTACTTCCTTATTTTGGGATTTTTTTCCTGGTTGTTTATAACATGTTCGCAAGTAAGCTTATCTCTGAAATTGCTGTGCATCAACATTCCCAGTGAACAACATGCCCGTAACCCGACATAATGTACTGTATCGCATCATGATTCGCTCATTAATCATTGTGCTTTCCGTTATTGGGATAAACGTTTGAAGAGAGAGAAACTTTACAATTCATTGTGATTATTTTTTTACATTAATGGAATAAAAATGACTTAAAGCAATTATCTGCTACTTCTGGTTATCCAACCCTTCGGTAGACGCTGTAAAATCTTCTTCTGGTATAGTATCAGTTGTTCTATTAATGTAGTTGGCGTCTTTTACAATGCCATTATAGTTTCCGTTCATAGCTTCCGATTTTGCCTGTTCTAATTCAGCTTCTTCCTTTTCTTTTTGGCTGAGAGCAATCGTACTATTCTTTATGCCATATCCAAAATATATGGGCAACCCTATGAAAAAGACAAGCACTGTGTTAATCTAGTATGTTTTTTAAGACTTCACAAATAAGTGCATTTATCACGCGCATGTGCGAATATTCCATTTATATTTCATGAATTTCGCTCTTGGCTCTCATAGATAAATTAAAAATAAGAAGACAATTCTTAACAATAATTAACGTGTCAGATAATAATAGTATAACACAACATACCTATTATTCCCCAGACAACAATTCTGATCAAAGCGAGTAAGGATAGCTTAAAAAGTAGGTAAGTATTGATAAGTACAGCAGCAGTTGGTAAAACTGGAACGCAGGGAGCTAAAAACTTCAACTTCCTCCTGAAAAAATGAGTAGCTGTGCTGTAGAATTTTCCTAGCTATTGAGCCTACACAATATTCCACTGTCAGAATTCATAAGAAAATCTTCCTGTTTAGTAAATAAATAGAACCAGGCTCACTTATTCCGTGAAGCCGTAGTGTAAGAAATTGACGTCTAATACTCCGAAGAACGTTTAAATTCTATCAGTTAGCGCAAAGTGTCGTTTTAGCGCCCCATTTTGACAGAAAGACTTGATAAGGTCGAGCAAAAAATGGCGACTATAGCTGCTTAAAAAATAAAACATAAAAAACGAGCCTACCTGTTCTGGGGATATCTACTGATCTGCAGAGTTGTTCCTACGATCCCAATAATGGCAATGACCGCTAATAAAATGATCCCTGGGTTGTCACCGTGTCGACTCTGAACGCCATCTATCACCACTATGTTGAACAACACAATAAATGCTAGAAGCACACAGACGAGAATAGTCACAGTTTTCCCAGTTTCATTGTTCGGTTCACCTTTGTACTTCCAGCTGTAGCATTTGTAGTATAGCATCCTCAGGTTTTTCTTCAATGTTCCCAGACGCAAAGATTCGTCACTTCCGCCTTGGAGGCTTCCGTAATGCGGAGACGGAGCGTCCGGAATGAGAAAAGCGTCGTCTCTGCTGATGGAATTAGGTGTGTCGGTGAAGTCGTCAGTGAACTCGGTGTCAGAGCGAGAGAGGCTAGGGTGACGAATGTCAATGCTCATTTTTGGCAGCAAGTGTATTTTTCCCCGTTTTGGTTGATATCTCAGAATTAACACACAAGACGATACTAAAGAGTACGCCAGTAGTGTGCCTAATTAATGAAAAAAAGTCAAATTAAGTAAATTACTAACTTGTATTTTTCGCAAAACGGTAGCAGTGAAAGCAGTAGATTAGGTGGAGTAAGTAAAGAAATAAATGCTAACCAGCAGAAATTTACGACCACCATTAAGCTACCAGCAACGTGGCGAAAGCGAATTAAAATATATATTGGACGACTCTCCAAGAAGAAGAACGACAAAAATCTTCTGAGGTTTAATACGAAAATGGATTCCGGAAATTTTGCAAAATCCAGCTTCACGTATGAGAACCTATGACCCGGATTTGTCTCGTCAATCGTCATGAATGTTGTTATCTCTGGTGAATACAATACACAATAAATTAGATTACAATAAGAATATAAATTGGTAACTTACCTACGGACATCATCTCAACAAGCTTCTCTAATGGGATAAGAAGAGCCACGATGGCAGATAGAACTCCGAATATGCATGTAGCCAGTGCTGGAGTTTTGGTTAATTGAGGTACATGTGCCAGTTTTCTACAAGTATAAATTACATTTAAAACTGGTAATATTTTTGAAGTATCTTGTTACGACGTTCAAATGACTATGCCTCATATAAAAGTGCAAACTAACTAGGTTATCAGTTAGTTGGCTGGCTAGTTTCTTGTTTGTTAGTGAACCGCCCATATGACTGACTGATTGAATGAAACCCGTGCAGCAGGTAAGCTGGCTTGCTGTCAAGCAAACACCGAGTAATGTCAGACTGGTTGTCAGATTAAGTCGTCAATAAACAGAGTACAAAATAAATAATCCAAGAAGAGATTACTTTGTGTGATTTTTGGAAAATGCTGGACATTAGCACGAAAATACTGTAATGTTGGCGGTATTGGCGCCTAGTCGTAGAAATCTGCCACCCCGTAACAAAACGACAGAAGAGACAGTTAAGCAGAAAAACTTATCAGAAGTCTATTTGTGCTCCATGCTATATGCGTGTATGGAACAGGTACTGAGATGTACTAGGTGCTGAGATGCTGTTCACACCTGTCCGTCTAACTACCAAGTCATGGAATCATTGAATCGCACCAGTCTATTTATCGATGCCAGTAGGCAATAGTTTCGTAATACACATAACCATTACAATGCAGGAGTGGGAGTAAAAATAAATAGCATTTTGCCGTCGTTACTGTACGTTTCGATTTAAATATTACCTTTTTATCACTTATTTTAAGAAGCAAGTTATCAAAGCTTTTAAAGTAATTGATATGTTAATCTGCTATTTTGTATAACATTTTCTAAAAATTCCTTCCTCTTCAATGTATCATTTCAGTTTGAAAACCCTATCAGAATTTATTTATTGATCTCGCGGAATTCATTGAAACGTTAATTGATTACAAGGTTACTTAATAGTGGCAATTTTATTTAAATTACACCAACCATCATTCCGAGTATTGCATTTAGGATCACTAAAAGGCTTATAATTAGTATGGTATGTAAGTAAAAATATCATATAGCACTGGATTTACAATTTAACGATTTCACTTTAGGACTTCACGATTGCACCGAAATTAGGAAATTAGATGAAGAGATTACGATTATAAGTTTTGCAGGCGGTATTCTCGGGGTAGATTATTTATAATGTTGTTGCATCAGATTCCTAGGTTACATATTATGTGAAATTCATTACTAAAAGACTACTGCACAAAATTTAACAGATTCGGTAAACGACTGTCACAACGGGAGTTGACTATTATTTCACAAGATTTTGTAAGACAAGGCGAAGGCTTACCGCGCTTGGGAGTGTTTCATTTAACCCCGATATTCCTTTCGTATTAAAAGTAATCGTTTTATCAGTCTTACAATGTGCAATTTTACATTTCAGCACATAAAACGTACCATGGTATAATAAGCAAAGCTTAGTTAAAGATCACAATTAAAAATATTACTACAAGATAATGAAAATAAATATTTACACAAAGAACAGATAATTAGAAAGCTAGAAACGTAAAAACGTAAATTAGTGAGCGTATATTCCAAAATGCGCAAAAATATTCGAAGTTAAAATGATATCAGTATTAAGAATAAAAGTGGGTATAACTTCATTGCTTGAATTTAAAACTCGCTGACCAAGGTAAAAAGTATTTTTACGTAAAATGACTTTTCGACACATATTTTAGATGATGTGGTGTCCATATGGTAAGCAAAAAACTTCGTCAATGCAAAATCGTAGGCCGCTTTAGAAAAATAAGATTTAAACAGAACACGTTTGACATCAGCAGAGCAATATAGGTTTATTGTCGAACAACAGTACAATATACAATACAATGTATATCAGGAATCACACAAAAGCACCCAAAACTTGGGTGTAATCGTCACATTGAATCAATAAAACAAACAGTAGAGGTTAAAAAAATAATTATAATAAAGTGCTATTGCTGTCAATTTAGTATGATTTTCTGTAATTAAGATTCTATTTTCCTTCTTTCGAAACAGTATCTGTATTATAGTTTTAAACTAAATTTGCAAATTCAGAATCAATTCCTTTCATCGGAAATAAAATTTTTTCCTGTAACGTGAGATTCATAAAGTTTAGGAAAATTTCATTGGTATGACAGTACAAGCTATATCTTAAATCATTATGTAGTTACAATCAAGAATTAAATGCTTTTCGTCCTTTTTGGTCATTACAAAAATGGCATAGCCCGTTGTTAAGGGGTATTTTAGATTTAATGCACCGTCAAATATATGGTGCATGATGTATGTATACCTTCACAAAGACGAAAATAAAACTGAATACGAAAAAATCGATGTTCATGAGAAAACGACTCGCACGTTGTTAACCCCAGGCTCACAAAAATAAAACTGGCCAGTTCTTGCCAATATTAAACGCTTGTGAAAACGAGACAGGAAAGTACGAACAATAAAAGACTAATTGATCGGATTCATGTTTTATGACTGTGTGTTTATGAAGGGGAAACATGGAAGAATTACATGGCTTATTGGAACTAAAGTAGCAATTCATCTCTTTAAAGACAAGATATTCTTCATAAAAAGCTTCTGGAGTAAAAAGAAAACAAAATTGATTCTTAGTCAATTTAGCCCAGAGACTGTCTTATGCAGAGCATGAAAAGGCTGCAATAACGTTTGCAACTACTGGTGCTAGGTCACAAGAAAAAACTTACCTAAACAGGACACCATCTTTCGCCATGGCGTAGACGACTCTGGGCATTGGAAACATGGAACCAAGCATACTGACTGTCAGAGCGGCAATTGCACCTGCA
This sequence comes from Tubiluchus corallicola, assembly GCA_030141605.1. Classification (NCBI taxonomy): domain Eukaryota; kingdom Metazoa; phylum Priapulida; class Priapulimorpha; order Priapulimorphida; family Tubiluchidae; genus Tubiluchus; species Tubiluchus corallicola. Next base: position 10,988 of record JAQGDQ010000970.1, read on the forward strand.
GCTACAATGTACTTTGCCGTGTATGCACCTAAACGTTAAATTTACTATAGTCATGGCTATCGTCATTTTCACAACCATCGTTGCTAGCACTGCCGCTACTGCTACCAGTGTGCTTCCCACTGCCAATAATACTGACTGCCGTTATAACAGATTGTGAGTAGGAAGCCTAAATGGCTTAGGTGTCAAATATTTTTATTATACATATTACAATGAGTTCCCTACTGATGTAACTGAAAATCTGTCAGAGGATAATAAACAATTTCTACTACTATATAATCATCATCATCATCAGCAGCAGCAGCAGCAGCGCTGATATAGGTACCGCTACTACAGCCGTACTTGCCATCGTCATATCATCATCATATCATCACCATCATCGTTGTCATCATCATCATCATTGTGATCGCCATCATTATGATCATCGTCATCAACATGGCTATCACACTATCATGCTATTATTATGGTCATAATTTTCATCATCTCCATTTCAACAATCATAATGGGCACTCCTATTATCATCTTCACTGTCACCGTCATCATTGTCGCCAACGCACGTTTACCGCTTTCTAGGCACACTTTGGGCTTTTACAACGTCGTGGGCCCAGTGCACCATTTTTACTTACCATGTGCAGCAAACATTTCCATCAAAGGTGCTTCGTCAGAAATATCATAATAAGGTACAACAGAGGTGAGAATGATAGAAGATACCACGTAAGCAAACATTGCGATAAACATAGAGAGAATGATGGCGATGGGGATGGACTTTGTGGGGTTGTTTGCTTCCTCCCCCGTTGTTGCAATGATGTCAAATCCAATGAAGGCGTAGAAGCAGATGGCAGCACCAGAAAAAACCTGAAAACAAACATTTCTATCACCACTGTACAAATTTGCCAGAACTAACTCAAAAATTCCTGTACAAAAACTTGGTTAGAGGTTTAGATTTTATGTTTAATAGTGTCCAAACCCATTTTAGAAGAAATTTTGCAAAAAAATAGAACCGAGAGCCGATCGACTACTTTCAATGGGTTGCTCTGCAGGTGGCACGTTTTCTTACCAAGGAAAATTTCCGAGATTTCAATGATACCAGTTCAATGCAAAAAAATGTAAAGACGTTTCTAGTTTTTAAACTACTCCTAAGACGCCTAACAATGCTAATATGTTCAATGTTTTAATCCACCAATTTTCAATTCATTTGAAATCAAAATTTATAGAATCGTACGTATTGTATAGGTTAGTCTATATTGATCCACAAAAATTGAAAAATAATTCCTTTGTACCATCACTTACTAACTTTAAATTCTAACCTTACGTTAGCGTAGCTTTTCTGAAATCTGAAGTACCAGTGCAAAGTGTTAAAAACTAGTTGTTTTCAGGCTCACTTTTACAACTTTGGTGAAAATGGGATTTAATAGACGGTGCGAGAAGCATTTCTTTAGCTTTGTTCGTAAATTAAGCTTGTTGCACGCAAATACGAGGAATAAAACCAGGTATATACGTATTTACAGGAACCACTCAAAGTGTAAAAAGAATTCAGTTTTAACTCAATACACTGTATTAAATTTTGATGATCCGAAAGTTAATTATTGCCAGTACATTAGCTTTCAAACGTTCTGGGCTTATCCTTTCCTCCCACAACAGTTTCCTCTTATTATATTCGCCTACAATGCAGGTTTACACAGTAATTTTTACCTGTCATCTGTCATCTGCACTATCATAATAGGCTGCCCACCTACGAGAGCTGCATGCAAACTTAAGCAGCTGCAGATTCTTGTCTGATTTAAATGCAACGGATATTACTTAAATATTTGTCTTAATTCTCCTCCAACATTCTACTGTTTGACAGAGGTGTGTGCTTGGCATGCTGTAATTATACAGGATCTTCACGTCGTCAATATTTGAATTATGGTTAATTGTTAAACCATCTTCTATGAAATAGGTGAAAAACTCCACCTTCTAAAACAAAAACTAGCCGCGCCATAATTTCCCCGAAAAAAAACAAATAATTACTTACGCCCTTCCACCCATAAGGCAAAAATCCGATAGATAACCAGTTATTCTTAAAATCTGCGTAAAAGAAACCTGCTCCACATATGAAAATGAAGATGGTGACACTGGCTGTATTGAGTAGATTATTAAGAAGAACAGATTTTTTTACTCCTATTGTCAAAACACCGGTCATGACCAAGCAGATGCAGAATGCAACTATATCTGGAGGCGAACCTAAAAATGAAGGGAATGAAAATTTTGAGATATGGTAGTAATTTAAATATAAACATGAGAACGTAATATTTTATTTTTAAAAGTTTTACAATAAAAACAAAGAATTTCATTGTGTGCTAAGCGAGATATGTTACATCTTTGATTATAACAACTAAATGTCAGTTACAGTCAAGGCTGGCAGCACGGTACGGTGCGAAAAAATATCGTACTTCGTACCTATAAAAAATAACGTACCGCAATTCCTTACCGTACCTACAAAATCGATTCCTACCGTAATTTCGTACAAAATTTCGTACCAAGTTCATGTAGGATTTACTATAAAAAGACAAAGAGTAGCATAAAAATTAATCGTAAAAACATTTGCCAATACAAAACAATTATAGCTGCTATAGTCATTAAGTACTTTGACCACATGTGTTAGGTCGGCACGTCCCGAACTTCTCTTTGTCGGCAAAGCAAACGTTTAACTCGGGTGATATGCAGTGATTAAATCGCTACTGTTTTGCAAAGATCGGCAAAGTTCTAAGTATATATTTTGAAATGTTCTTGCTTCAACAGAATCTGTATGACTTGAGATGTGCAGTAAATTACTACACAATAGCTAGAAATAGCAGTTAAGACAACGGCGTTATATGAATTGGTGTCAAGCATGGGAAGCAAGCTGTAAACAAATATAAATGTAATTTACGAGAAATGACAACTCTAGCATTCAAAAAACAACTTGTGGCTTTGCAGTTTGCACTCAAAAGGAACCAATTTAGCGGTTTTGTTTGCGTGTGCTCCGCATTAATTAGGGGAGAACAGTAAGTCCCACTTAGGAGTAACGTAACTTTTTAAATAAGTCGCCATACTGAGTTGCTGACCAATAGAAACGTTACAAGAAACTGGGGATAAATGATACGGAAAAGTACGATAAAGGTACGAAAAAGATGCGAAAAAATACCGTAATTTCGTACCGTACTTTTAAGCATTTTTTTCGTACCGTACTGTACTGCCTCGGTTACAAGGGCACTGTCACTGACACTTAAATGTCAGATAACCATGTGAATATAGTTTAATTATGTTGACGTTACTATCTACTGCACATTACTGCAAAACGTACAACAATTTCTTTAGTAATTAACATTAATTTAGGTGCATTAAACAATTTAAAAGACAGATAAGCTTTGGTTAAAAGTATTTGTTTTTAACAAACTATTTACAATATGAAAAGATTGTTGAATAATATGAAAAAATATGAAAACAAAAAATCTATTAATTTATATGCGAAAAGGAATAAAAAACCAAGCAAATGAGCTGCAGTGAGGAACAGTCTTTGTCATGAAACAAAAATATGGTAATGACCTTATCAATATCGTCATTATTTATCAATAGAGTTTCCAAGTTTTTTTGATAATCTTTACAACAATATGATTTATTGTTAATAAGGGAAAACAAAATATGTTTAAACTGCTAAGAATTTTAATAATGTTCGCTTGATTAACAGTTTTACTATTTATCAATCTTTGTCAGTAAGATTTCCTGATTAATAAAACTGAAGCTTGAAAATTTGAACATTTGTCAGAAATAAAAAGTGTTGTACCTATAACAGGAATGGTACCCAAATCTTTGGATATTGTTGTTGTTATTTCTTTCTTGCTCAATGAGTCAAATGTCGCACTAAGTGCTGCCGCACAGGCAGCTGTACCAATCAAATACTCCAGAACCATATTCCAACCAATGAAGAAAGCTATAAACTCTCCGACTGTTACGTAGCTGTACATGTAAGCAGATCCGCTAGTATTGGGAACTCGTACGCCAAATTCAGCATAACAAGCACCTAAAATGTGGTTGTGTTAGTCTACGAAAAGTAGAGACGTTTTGACAGTAACTGCAGATATAAGTTAGTCATAGATCTTTAACTTGAAAATAATTACAGCACTTTTAACGTTCAAATCATAACATTTTTATGTACTGCAAAAACCCACGTGGATGAGTGAGCGACTTCTCACCCACCCTATTTTTTTTCTTTGCCGTTGCTTCATCTTCCCTTACTCTGACCTGACGACAACGAAGACGACGATGATTACGACAGTGAAGAGTCCGATAAACAAAGAGAAAGTTTAATAAAATAGTTTAGCACTTTCTTATGCGATTCGGTATTCCCTAAGCTACCGGCACTCACCGGCAAGGGTTACTTTTAACTTACTTAATGCGGATGGTTGCACAGAGACCAGAACCTTGCTCATTGTTGGGAGCACGCACCTAATTGGCTTAATAGTAGTTGGTTACCTCGAAGCTTCCCTCTTTTTTAGTTTCGTATGCCTATGCAGGTGCACAGTGAAGACTGGTGCACGTCAGGTACGAAAGTGGTAAGCACGTGATTTAAGACATTTCAGTCTGTGTGTTGCTGCTCCTAATCGTCCTCCATGAGCACTGCTATCCGTACCTAGAGCAGTTCTTACGGTTGTATTACATGTATAGGTACGGCATGTTTTAGAAGCAAATTGGTAATCTTTTGTCTTTTCTTTCTTGCTTGTTATTCTTATTTTTCGGAAGTTCCGACACAGTTGGTTTGTGTCGCCGACTACTCCTGCTGCTAATGGAAACCAGTGAGCCCGTATATGCAGAATACTGGTTTTGTCACTAATTTTGGTCTTAATTACGGTAGAAGTTCGCAACAATGTTGTAGCTAATTCCCCGAGATGAGACGTTGAACAGACAGAGGTGGCTTAGCAACATTAGCATATGTACACGTCATTTCTCAGGGAAGGAAATAGTCTGAGATGGAACTGCCTAAAATAAGTTTTCCCGGAACGACAGAAATACACTAAAACAAGATGGCGAAACATGAAACATACCTGATAAAATAGAGGCAATTGCAGCGATAATGAAAGAGAAGATTACACCTGGTCCTGCCACTTCTTTCGCCACCATTCCAGCAACAACAAACATACCTGTGCCTACGCAACTTCCTGCACCTGAAGAGATAATTGATTGTGTAATATAATCGAGTCTTTTGTTGAATTCTGTCAGGAAAATTATCTGATTCTTGCGGTAAAACCGCGTTAACAGTGAAGAATTGTTTAATTAAAGTTTAATTATAAGCTAATTACAGAAACAGCTAGAAATTGTTGATGGTTATAATTCTTATGGTGTTAAAATAGAATATCAAGTTTGATCATCAACATGGCAGTTGTTACTGCAGGCTGTTAGCAACAAACATTACCCAGAGATATCAAATCTATTGTTGTAAGGCATTTTTTGAGTTGTGAAGTTTTATCTCCCGTATCTTGCTCAACCGGATCGCCTTGTATCTTGTGCAGTCGAAACAGCTTCCGGACAAATCGTTTTGCCTTCTCGGTTTTTGTGTGTTCTTGCATTTTAGCTCTAAAAATGTTGCATCAGGTATCACATTTCAGACATTATACATGTACAGAAAAACCTAGAATCTTGTCGTTGCACTGGAAGTTTTCATCGCAATCATGGAACTGCAAAAAGTTTTTATTTTACCAGAAATCAATATAATAGTTAGTTTTCCATATCCAACCTTTTCGTTTATTCACAATAATATTTTCTAGCCGTAACTATAAAACATGGTAGTTTATATTAACTATATTTTCGCCGTTTCTTTATAAAATTAAGTTTTAACCTTCTGACAATCTATGTTGTGCACAGGACTGCGATTTCGTTGTTGTGCCTACTATGGCAAGTTTTTTTACTAAAAGAAAAATCGATCGCCGAAGAGTTGAATCGATTTAAATCGAATTAATTTATTTTGTCATTGAATATTGTGCTTCTCGCAGTGTACACAAAAATCAAACCTGGGGAAAGTAATGTAAGAAGATTATGATACACTACAACGGGATGCCCAGGAGGTAAGTTTACCATTATCAACTGATATTAAGGTTGAGTATTTTGATGACAACGTATTAACTAGAAAAGTTCCCTATGATAATACACGATTTAATATTAAAGTAAAAATAGTTAAATATATAGAAAGGATATTTGTAGATCTTTTGGCCTTCGCAAAAGACGCGCAGAAAACCTTCGTTTTCGTTCTTCCACTTGCACTAATAATTCAATTTTTGCCTCAGTGTAAATAAAAAGAAATAGATTATAGCCTACACAATTAATCACTCTGGATTGGTCTTTTTCTTTATCGGGGAAACGCGGTAAAAGAGGATGTATTGTGTATCATTTAGCCTGTTAGGACAAAATTACATAAATAGAGTTAGACCCAGAAATAAGTCAAAGAAAATAATAAAATTGAAAGGATAGGGACATGTTAGGAATAGTTGAAATTAAAATGTTCTCTCAGTAAATTTGTACTTTCCGAATAGAATAACCTAAAATCCAAAACAAGATTGCTATGGAGGCAAAAATCAGAGCGGCTGAAGTATATAATTACATGAAAGTGTAATTCGCTGAATTAAGTTAATGACAGTGACAAATGATGACAGTGATCAAAGATTTACTGAATCTGTGCAAAACTTATATTGTATGCGTAGACAGAGAAACTGCATGAAAGATAGGCAAATTATGTTTATCTGGGCGGATTGAATTTACATTTGTGTTGTTGTAGCTGTCAGCGTGCTGTTCATGTGTTGTCTTTTATGACACACGCAACGCACATAATGCCTTCTAAATAAATTTCTAAAATGCATGAATACGACGGCTAACACGCAAACGTTTCTAATAGATTTTACACGAACCTAACAAACTCTTGGGGCTAATGTTCATTAGAATTTTATTGCACTTGCTTTATAATAAAATATAATAAACGTATGTTTCGCAAATCAACATATAGCCCCGTAAAGACTGTATTAAGAGCCTTGGAGGCGAAGTTAGCAAATGCATAAAAACGATTGTACAATCGCGGCTGATAGAGACGACACGAACTAGTTAAAATAATTTAACCTAACCTAATCTAAACATGTATCAATCTATCGGGGAAGAAAGTATACATTTCAACAACGCACCTACTGCATGCGAATGGACCGCTAATCTTCTTATTTGTGTAAAACAGAACTCAACAGAAAAGCATAACAAATGAAGTCCATCGCGAATATGCTAGGCTTTTACGTTATACCTCGAGTTTTCAGCATCAGTCAGATGTGAGCTGAGCTTAAAATGTTACGTGGAAACCCCTAAGCTCAGTGCACAACCTAGACTTTTATAACTTATGCACGCCAAGGTTATATTTTGACGCTCTAGTAACTAGAAAGTGTAATAATTGAATTTATAGAGAATATATGTTAAAATAAGTATCCTTGAAGCCGATTCTGCATTCATTGAATAGGTACCACGATGCACCTTAGAGAGATAATGTCCCTATAATATTGCAATATTAAAAATGCATGTTTTCGACGCATCGACGTGGTTTACTTTAACTTTAACTTTTAGGAATCGGTTTGATTGCAGCAGCAGTAATTGCAGCATACTGGCAAATTAAAATTCTAAGATTTTGGTTTAGATTCGTCAAGTCAAACCTAATCCAATGATGATTAAACTTTTTTTAATGACCATTAGTGAGATGAGAGTGAAATTATGCTAAAATGTGCAATGAATGTACGAAAATCACACGTAATGCTGCTACTGCTATTGTCGTTGTCGTCGTTGTTGTTGTTGCTGCTGCTGCCGTTGTCGTCGTTGTTGCTGTTACTGCTGCTGCCGTTGTCGTTGTTGCTTCTGCACATAATGATGACGATGATGATTGTAATAAATAATTTGGAACATGTTTCTTCAAGAAAGCGGAGTGTGATGTGGAATTCGCGCATATATAATGAAATGATATAGTAGACAAATCAATAACGTTTTGCAAATACAGGCTAGCTACATTAATGTTTACCCTCTTTGTAGACGCAAGCACATTCATGTATTAGATTCCCTCTGCTACAAATGAAGTGCTAAAAAGTAGAGAAATAGATTTATATTGTGTGAAGGAGAGCAACAGAGAGAGAGAGACAGAGAGAGAGAGAGAGAGAGAGAGAGAGAGAGAGAGAGAGAGAGAGAGAGAGAGAGAGAGAGAGAGAATGAAGAGAGAGAGAGAGAGAGAGAGAGAGAGGGGAGGGAGAAGAGAGAGAGAGAGAGAATGAAGAGAGAGAGAGAGAGAGAGAGGGGGGAGGGAGAAGAGAGAGAGAGAGAGAGAGAGAGAGAGAGAGAGAGAGAGAGAGAGAGAGAGAGAGAGAGAGAGAGAGAGAGAGAGAGAGAGAGAGAGAGAGAGAGAGAGAGAGAGAGAGAGAGAGAGAGAGAGAGAGAGAGAGAGAGAGAGAGAGAGAAAGAGAGAAGAGAGAGAGAGAGTGAGAAAGAGAGAGAGAGAGAGAGAGAGAGAGAGAGAGAGAGAGAGAGAGAGAGAGAGAGAGAGAGAGAGAGAGAGAGAGAGAGAGAGAGAGAGAGAGAGAGAGAGAGAGAGAGAGAGAGAGAGAGAGAGAGAGAGAGAACAAGACGTAGTCTCGATTGCACATTAATCCAACTTAATTCCACTTTAGTTTTATGGCCGGTAAAACATAAATATTCCTCGTACGTTCGATAAACCGGCGTACATGGAGATGACTGGTTTGACATTTACTAGCAGTTTTACATCTAACACCGCTTTACGTTATTATTATGTCATGCGTAAGATTCAGATAACAAATACTTAGTTTTATTTAATTAAATAAAATAATGGCATGGAAAAGTTGACACTTGCTTTTTACCATTAAAGATTGAGTCAGTTAGCTTTTCGCAAGGATGTGACCCCTTTCCGGTTCCTGTGTTTTTAACGGTTTTCTGGTAGTTTTTTTAAGAAATTTTTGTTAGACTCATAACCTTTAAGAAACAATTGCAAGAGAGTTGAGCGCATTAATACAGAAAGCGCTAAATCATGTGATGTGCGTCCTTCTAAAATATAAATTTAACAAAAGACTTTGTTTACCTTACTCATCAAATCCAGTTTCCTGAATCATGCGTTTACCTTCCTGAATTTAATGTTGGGCATGCAGAATACAGTTAATATAGTTTTGTTAATACAGGTTACACTTACGCTCTTGTGTGTTTTATAGAAAAAATAATATGGCATTTTCGTAGATGTTTTTAGACTACATTAGATATCGTTATTTCAGCCACATGAAAACATTACATTACACGACAACAAAGTACTACAATAAAAACTACACTAAAATACTACTATATACAATATAGACAGTAAATAAACGTTCATATATATATATATATACCACGTTCGACGATTGGTATTTACAAAACTTCTATAGTATTGCTCCACATCTTAAAATAACGACATGTATAATTCATATGGAGTCTATAATTCAAAAGTTCTAGGTTTCCTACAAACGCGCAAAAAATGTGGCAATGTGATACATGTATTAAAATTCTGTTTTATCTATTTTAACAACAAAAATTCTCAATATTGAATGCATTATGCAGGTTGTCAAAGATGGCTTTCCCTCCGCATTACGTTTATTGCAAATGTCGAAAGGCTATAAACGTAGCGAAACCGCTGCGTCTTGAGATGTATCACGCATGAAAAAATACCAACGTCAAATTCTCAGAAGGAAACTGCAAGTAATAATTTTCTAATATATCCAGTTCTTCACATCCTGATGGCTTCTGTGTAATAATATAGACAACTATGAGAGTCTGCAGCTTGGTCTGTATAAGCTAATAACACTGATGAGATCTCATGACAATAAAAATAAGGTCTTACGTGTCTGGCATTTTATTTTGCACCCTCGTGAGTTAATAAATGCGACCTCAGAAACGCAGTCGTGAATTAATCGTAAAAAGTTTTGTAAACGTTGATTCTTGTTCCAAAAACTTTACAAATAACTTCCGTTTCTAACGTTTTATAAAGGCAATCACAACATAAACAAGCAGAATACAACTGTAAGTGTATTTCCATTATTTGTCTTAAAGGTAATAATAAGGCTGAAATTTGTTGTAATATATAAGAACCATCAAGACAAAATTACAGTTGAAGCCCAAAAGGCAGCAGATAAACGCCTGCAACACGCAAGAGCTAGAGATTTAGCTTCCAAGCTTACTTTAAATCGCCACATGTTACAGTCTTTAGGGAAATCACCTGACTATCATCTGACGTTATAGCTAATTATTTTCAACGGCAACAAAATCTTAATTGTAGTCTGTCTGCCATCCTTCCTTCTACAGTTTGTTTGCAGAAATGAAGTTGCTGAAAAGGTACTTGCAACGTCATCAAATGGCTGTATAGTTAACTGTAAAAATCATATCCATGTTCATTTCTTTAAGATATGGTAGTTAACAGTTAGTAAATGCTGAGACATGTGATGTTGCTAACGCACAGTTCCTTGTGATTTTTCTATATTTACTAAGTTATACATAATTAGATGAATAGATAACGGTTCTGGGAGGGATAGAGGTGTTTCTATCGATAAAGGACAGATTTAGGGTGCAGTACTTGGCGCTATCAATTTTTGCCGCAATAGTGACAGTAAATTTATTTATAAATTTCGTAATAATTGTGTACGTAATAATTGTTAGGTGATAGTGAAATATGACGAAAAACCATATGTATATGTTCAAGTGTTCAGTCATTAAGTTATAATATGACGTTAGTTGCATAACAAACAATAGCTCTGCCTTGAGCAAAATGTAGAATTACTGTGTCTCATCATTATATACCGGCACAATAATATTATTTGCCGTTTTGTTGATGGTTGGGGATGTGCTGATTTATATTCAGAGCTTTTTATACCAATGTCCTCCAATAAAATGCAACGATTACGAAAATTATGCTTTATCTCAGTCCTTGTTGCAAAAATAAGATAAGTGGAATCGGTCCGGAGTATTTTATACACGACGACGGATGTACTGAGCATCTGTATTCAGTTTCTGAGTTTGCAAGATGAAATTTTATTGTAACACAGGCACAAAATGACGTAAAAATTATGCTGTGACGCCACGCTACTAAAAACAAGGTGTTTACTTTGTAATTGAACATAAATCTTGAGTGTTCAGTATACAGATGGCGGATATTGTCAGACGAAGAGCTTGGCCGTGAGAATAAATAGCGCTTGAGAGCAATTTTCCTTAAATAATCTTGATTTAGATGACTTCACTGATGTCGCCGATTATTTTTTGTTGCTTGATTGCGAGATAAAATATGCAGCTAATACAGCTCTCGAGATTGTGATTAGAAACAATAGCGAGTTAGCGTATTTGGAAACTGTGCGACAAATGCTAGTACAGTTGGCTTGCCGTCAACTTCCTAGAACCTAACGTGTGCAAAATAAGGAAGCTAAATTTTGACTTTTAGAGAAAGAAGGTCAAGTGCAATTATCTAATATGATCATATACAAATTACCGCCTGTTACAATCGTCCAGGTTTGTCTACTGGTGTTTTTTTAGTTTGTTATGTGTTACGCTACCCTTGTTGCCTTTACTACCTGTGTTATCGTAGAAACAGGAACAATGTTGAGCGGCTAACTTAGAAAATTGTCGCGAGCCTCGCTTTGTTACTGGATTAGGTGCATCATCAACCTACGAATGACTACGCTCAACTGTGTGCCTGAATCACAGGGACAGAATCAAGTAGATCCCTTTCGGAAAATAATAAACACAGTGCATCAGGAGCAATTACAAAATGTACAAGGCACAAAACATGAAAATCAAAAGCACAAAAATTCACACAATAAAAACACTACAATCATCAGCCTATCAATTACATAATTACAGAAACTTCCAGAACATTATAGAAAGACCCTATGGTGTACAGACAAGTACTAGACAATTTTGCAGTGCTACAGGTACAGATAGTAGTCTAGAAGGTACGAGACTGTTTTAGATCTTTCTACACACTACCCGCAAATAGGTATGTGTGGCCAAACCCAGACAGCAACAAAGCGAGGCACGTAACAACTTTTTAAGTTAACCCCTTAACATTGTTCATATTTCCACGAATAACAAGGGCAGCGTTTTTGACTTTTCCTTCTCGCTCTTGATGTCACTTAATGACCGTTGACGATACTTGATACTAATTAGTACTCAAGCTGATGATACTAGTAACCAGTTACTCCATCAGTAGACACAATAATTTCGGATAACTGTATAGTATAAAGTATGCAGATAATTCTGCTGTCTTCGTCCATTACGTCTGTTTGTTTTTTGAAACCTACAATAATAATAATATTTTTGCTTCCAGCTGTAAAAAACAGAAATGCATCATGAGTAACAACTTCTTACTCGGTATAGTAAATATACGGTGGTGGTGGTGGTATATTTGTAACGTAGACGTAGTTTATATAGCCTTCGAGTAAGACTTGTCTGATTGACTAAAGCCTGAGTTCAGTCACGAGCGCTACTCTGTTGATGTTACACTGATAGTTAGAATAAACATTGTGCAGATCAAATATGGAGGATAATTAAATTCATTTATGTAAACTACGTATAGACTTAATTCCGGATGCACACGTAAAACTAACAAACTGAAGTCAAATTTTGTGAGCCCAAGGGCCAAAAACAGGACAGGAATAATAATTATCAAAACTGTAGCAGTAGACTAAAAATTTAAATTTTGTTGAGACAAAGCTGCAGAGATACGTTAATAGATTTAGGACGTTCGCCGAATATTCTACCTGCTAACCGGCTATCAACAAATAACCAGCTAATCGTCTACCGAGCCAACAGATCAGTTAATTGATCAGCTGGTCGGTATTCTGATAGCTAGCTGGTCAGCCAGACAATCAGTGAATTATTTATGACTGCATGACTAGAACGAATGAGTGAGTAAATAAATAAATAAATGAATCTGCAAATGTGTGAAGTAATAAATGAATGAATAAGTAAGAGGGCTAGTCAACGAAAGAACAAATAAATGAGCAAGCATAGAAACAATCGAACGCTCATAGATACAAACAAATTATCAAAGAGCAAATAATATATCAAAGAGGATAAGTAAACGAATAAATAAACAAGCAAAGGAACAAGTGAGTGAATGGTTAAATTAACAAAAAAGCGCGTAAACAAAACATATAAAATGGATAAACAAGCAAAAAATTGCACAAGTAAACAAGTGAATGAGTAATCAAAGTGAATGAAGAACAACCAAAAATAAACAACTGACTGATTGAGTAATTAACGACTGACTGCCTGGCTGGTTGCCTGGTTTACTGACTCATAGACTTGCTGATTGACAGTTTGATTTATTGACCGACTGACTGACTGATTGAATAAATAAGTGATGGACGGTATGAATAATGAACAAATGAATAATGAATGAATAAATGAGTGAGTGAGTGAATAAATGAATGAACGAACGAAAAATAAATGGACGACTAAATGAATGAACGAACAAATGAACAATACAAAGGAATGAAAGAATGAGCGAAAGAAAAACGAATAAATGAGTGAATGAATTGATGTATGAAAAGTAAGTAAAAAATTTTAGCAAGAAATGTTATCGTTTTCACAACACTCTAACATACCTTGACGGCTGAGCACCAGCAGACTTTGAATTCAAACTCGCGAAATGTCACACGATTATTACCAGCGTTTGGGTTTACATTGTGTCCAGTCAAATGCAATGCGAATTGGCTTCATCTGTTTTATGACTGTTTGCAAACACGTGAAGCCTGACCCAATCAGTTTCTCTCGTGTACAGTGGATAGCGCATGATCTCCTCATTCCTTCTGCCTGATTTAGATGCGTTCAATATTGTTCTTTTTTAATGTCACTATGGTTGCAGTTACGCCCCACCTGTACGTTGTTTTGTATATAATAATTGCTATGAATTTTATCTGTCATAAAACATCGATCTACGTTTTAAATTTTTTGGCGAAGTCAAGGACCTTTTGGCGAACTTTTGTGTTATGGGACACGTATAACACTTAGGATCAAACTTGAAGTTGCATGAAAATGTGATATTTGCATTTTTGTAACTAGCGGATTTACGTTGGTATTTATATAGCATGGAATGATTACGTAACAAACAGACACTTTTCCACATGAAGCATCAAATTCCGTTGTCCCTGGCCCAGCCATCACGCTCTGCAAATGGAAACACCCTAAGTATGGCCTTCGGGAATCGCCATAACAAACATTTGTGATCTCTAATAACCCTAACACTAAGTAGTTATTGCTTTTGGTCTAAGATAAAAGACCAGCTTATCAGCAGGTAATATGCATAAAGCAGTTGCAGATGGGAAATAGATGTTATGTAGTAAATGTGTGACTTAATTTAGAACTTATAATTAACCAGTTTTTGAAAAATTCATGCTTTAATAGCAAAAATTTGTACATCGAAATGTCAATTTGCTTTAATTACATGTACTTTCAATTCCATTTATCATTAAATTGAATTTCTGCTCTCAACTGGCGCCCTAAAGACTAGAAATGTATTATAGAGAGTTCCAATAGCACTAACACTAATAAGTTTTGTCATATGATTTTGTCTTGATCAGCATATTTCTACTGCATTATTTCTTTTGAACGTTGTAATTTGTCAACCAATCCCCGCAGACTCCAAGGCCAGCCTAAACAAGGAGTTTCTGAGAATCAGTGTCCCATGATTCATTTGCTTACTCATAAAAGCCGAGAGCAGTAATCCGACGGGAATTCAGCAAACTATCTGTGTCACTTGATGATTAATCAATCGCATGTAAGAGAGGATAAGTGAACCCAGTTCGAACAAACGCCTGCAAAATGATGTCACATAATGGACGTTACGTCATTTTGTAATTTGACCACATTAACGCAGCCGGTTTTAACGATATTATGCTATTAACATAATTAGCTTATTTTTTATTATTGAAATCACGAAAAGGGTTGAATGGTCATCAAAAAGGGCATGTGAACAAATCGCACGTGTTCTGTAAGCAAACTTCCTCATTTTTAAAAAGATAATTTTGCGACCTCAATTTTATGTAATGCAAGATGTTCCAGAAGAAACAGTGCAGTCGAACTATGAAATGTGGTTAATTGGTTGTACAAAATATACCCCGTAGACTGTACAAAAATCATTTTGTACGGTAGGAAAGTTGGAATCATGCAAATAATATAGCTATGAAAGTTAAGTTACGCAAAAATATTTATAACGCACATGCTAACATTTCTTTGTGGTCCACTGTAAAGTTTGATCAGCGTATTTCTACAGTGCATTACCACTTCTGGAACATGATGTACGGAATTGCAGTCACAAAATCAGACGATTTTCAGATTTCGTTGCTAGAGCCCATGCATCAAGGATGTTCATTTCACATAAAACTGGGCGGTCAGTCTTTTATTTCGCGCTCAGACGTAGAAATTTTTCTCGCAACTTGTTGCACAACTTTTCTCGCAACTTGTTGCACAACTTTTCTCTGAGAATAAAATTGCACGCGTGAAAGGCTTGACAACTTCTCTTGCAACTTGTTGCAAACTCAGCGAGAATGGCTGAGAGTTGGCTTGCGCAATAAGTTGCGAGAGAAGTTGCTAAGCCTTTCACACATGCAACTTTACTCTCACAGAGGTTATGCATCTAGCTGTGAGCGAAGTCTATACATCTGAACGCGCTATTACGTGAGCTCAAGTATTCAATACCTCTACTAATTGTATTCAGACGATTTTACACAGAGATCAAGAAAAGCGCTGTAAGCTCTTTCAGCGGGGTTCGGGTCAGAGATGCTGAAATTGACGCATTTTTTGCATTTTAGACAGTTCTGAGCCTTTTTGGAAAAAATATTATATATCAATGTGCACTGTGTTGCAGTGTTACATTTGCATTTGTTTTTCGAAGTCGTCTGTTGGAAGCTAGCTTAATTATAATCATTATGAATAATCTAAAACCAGGTGAATCACGGTTGTCATCGGGCCATTAACTTTGTAACTGCCTAAATGCGTGTATGAGTGTATAAAATAAATAGTAAACCAGGGAACGGTTCCCTCGGGAAAACCTGTTAGGTGCGTTAAATGCTGGTAACAAGTTTTTCCTCGCAGAGGTTTTCCCCTCAGATTAAGCACTTATATATAGTACGAAACTGTGTACATATAAATAGAAAAATTAATACTAACATTTATGATTGTACTTCAACGTGACGTTTAACATTATTATAATTCTATTTAATAAGTCGTCTAACATTGTAAAAAATATGCAAATATTACTTGCATCATGATGTTTTAATTCATAGTTCTTTGCTTTTATTTTCGCAGCTAGAAACTACACTAAGGATCTACAAACACCAATTTCTTCCCAATAATACATTTTCGTGACCCTCATTTAGAGATAAAAACTTTCAGTCTGCTACATTAAAATTCCGACATATCGAGAGCAACAAAATTACTAAAATAACCATCAAAAATTTTAGGATCACGACGTGATACCAAAAGTGAGTTTAAGCAATGTTCGCAGTCCTTCAAACATAATGCAGTTTTGTTAATTTAATTAGTACAGAAAATATAACACAAAAATCGGTATTAACAAAGTTTCGTTTGTACCATTTAATAAACTTTACAGGTCTAAACGTTAGACGTCGTGTCCCAGCAGACTTTTAGGCCGTTTTATTTTAGCAAAAGCTGGAAACTTGCATGTTAATTATAGTCTAGTTTTTAACAAGAAACGTTAAAATTTTTCAGTATTATTTTACGTAAGACCTTTTGAAAGTAAAATTGTGCAAGCTTGTAGAGCTACATGCACTTGTAGTTTTAAGAAACTTACGTGGCTCGCGAGCCGATGTCTGACTACTACTTGTGTATAGTTTGCAATTTCTACAAAATTAATGGAAATTATGAGTAATACTCTGAAAGACTCAGTAATTGCTCAGTTTAGAGTAATCACTAAGTCTACTTCTAAACTAGAAATATAAATATTTTGCGAATGTAGATGCCTGTTTACAATATGCATATAACGAATGTGTGCACGAATATCACTGTTGCATTAATGAAACAAAAAATCGTTTGTAAGATAAAATAGATTAAAAATTTATAATTTACTTAAATATGTTAATTGTTTTGTGCTAAACAAGAAAGAAATGATTAAGCTTTTAAATTTTACGTGAATTCTCACGAAAATGGACCATGTAGTATTTTTGTCAATCGGCAAATTTCCCCGTGAGGAGGACGCATAACTTCTAGCTGCCGAAGAACTCCTCACGAGGAATTCCAAGAGGAAAATTCCTCATAAGGTGTTTGCGCGAAATTACTCGAACAGCTAGAGCGTGGTACAAATAAAAACTGTAATTATTGTGAATTATTATTATTGTCTATTGACGTTCAAACATGAAAATTATGATGCAAAACTGTGGCTGCCCAGATTATGGTAATTTCGAAATTAATGGTACATATTTTAAATGTGAGTTTGTAGCATACACATACGCGTGTCACTTCTATTTAAGGACGACTACAAACATTCGTTTCCTCTCAGGTGACAAAAACAAAAGAAAAAGATTTTATCTGTCTATTATATTTTATATTTGTATTTAATATTTATTCGCAACTTTTTGTACACAAATGCAAAAAAGCAATACGTGTTAACAAATTAAACAGATTAGTCAATTAATAAAGTGTAAAGCATTATTTTAAGTCATCACTACTGAAACCATTTATAAGTCGTTCACCATAAATAGTCCAATATAACTTCTTGCAAATAAAATCAATACTGGTAAATTGATGTTGTTTCATCGAATTTACACAAATACCGTTTGTACCTAGTGTACTGAGTTTGGAATATTGATTTAAAACGGCAAAACTAGCTAAAAATACATTGGCTTTCCAGTTCATGATAGCTCAGTGTGAGTTAACAGCTGGATTTTCACGTTAATTCTGCTAACTGTGATTTCACATGTATGGCGGACGTGGAGTTTGTTTAGACCGCCTCTTACAAGTTTTCCAACAGTTTTATAATGATCTGGTACTCGGTGAATTATTGTATCTTTTAAACGCCCTAACTAACAAAACAATTTTTCGAGGGTGAACTCAAGTGGATAGATGCACAAGCGCAAAGCAACAACAAAAAATCATCTAAATAAAAGAAAGCCAAAAATTTAAACTGTTTATCAAGTGAAAGAAATTTTACGAAAAGTAAAAATGATGTAAAAATTTTGTTTTTCAACCGCAAGATAATAATAGTGTGCGCTAGAAACTGAGAGACTCGGTCAAAAAGCTTGTGGAGTGAAACCAGTTCAAAAGTACAACAGTTGAACCTGCGATTAACATCTTACTTAATTTATCTAACGAACATCTTTTTAGTCTTTTCTAACAAACGAATTTGTTGAACAATGATGAGGTCATCGACTCGTAAAAGAAAGACATATTTGAGTGCAGTATGTAAACCGTTAGCAGGGGTTTAGATCCTCGAATTAAAACCATGAATCATCACCGAAGTTGGCACCAAAATTCGGTCTGTCAATCCAAGCCAAAAGTCCCTGGTAGTACAAGTACATTTTTCGAGGAAACCCAAAAATTTCGTGGGAATGGAGAGGTAGATGATTTTTCGATTGGATAGCATTTTTTGTATATATTGTGTATTAACGAGCTAACGAGCTTAAAGGTGCCCTTAAAGAAGTGTAAACTTTCTGGTACATGTATATTGAAATATCTACAGCGGCAAGACGAAAAATGATCAATTACTAAAATGGAAAGTTTTAAAGCACCAATTAAAACAGTTTAAATTTACCAGCTTGCTGTCAAGTGATTTCCCGATTATCTTTGGCGTATGTAAAATGCTAATAGATAGTTGTATAGAAATGCTGCGCAGTTTAAAAGAAATTTGCTATTCGTTTAATTTCCATTCTTTTAACTATAATTGCTGTTCTTAGTTTCTTTATTTTCTATTTACAATGTACAATTACAATAGAAAGAAGAATAAACGGTTGTATGTATCTCTCACCCATGTAGGTACTATTGTGCTGTTTGTGGCAATTATCACGAAATCTATCAGTCAATCACTAATGCTGGAACTAAAGCTAATTCATAGTTAACCGTGCGAACGCCCCAAAAATGCGGACACGAGTTTAGATTATATTGGAACTATAGCACTTTGCAACTGATAATCTGTTTACTAGACGTCACAAATGCATTTAGCTGGTATGTTACGGGCCGCCTGTTTTTTAAAAAAGTACTTTTTCCGTGCAGCAACGTTGCCAACAGCATATTTTGCTCAATTTAGTGTCAACAAGTACCGCCTTTTTTATACGCTTATATTCCTGTAAACTATGATAATGGATAAACAGGTACGTCTTTATGCATTAAAATAAACAACTAGATCGTTCCTGTTGGACATCTACGTACCGCACGTTGTGAGAAAATGATGTCATTAGGAATATTTTAATTGGTTAGCGTAGCTTGTGCGCGATTTATAAATGCACCATGTCAGCGTTTCACACAACGCTGCATACGTGTTGTAAAATACTTAGTTTGTAGTAAAAGTTAACACTCTCGACATAACCGAATATTTCCATTTTCCTAGTTCTGTGAAATATTTTGGTGTTGTACCACAGGTGCGATGGCAGTACAAAACAAATAATTGTTTCTGGACTGGGCATCTTAAGTTCATAGCTACTACTCATGAAGCTTCAAAATCGTAGAAATAACATTAAATGTTAAACATTCGTTGCTACAGTATATATTGACGTCGTTGCACGCATCACTTATCTTACATTATCTATCAATATTGAAATATTATATAGTGAAATAATTACTCATCACGGTTTTTGAATTGTATATATTACGAAAACGTGTAGAACTTTAATGTTTGCCCCTTTGAAAGAACTTGTATATGTCAAAGGACCACCAGTCAAAGGACCACAGGCGAAGGAACTTCAGATAAAGGATCATTGGTTAAAGGACCACTACGGACAAAGGCTCAACCGTGGTCCTGAGTCTATCCTCCGACAAGTGGTCCTTTGACTAGTGGTTCTTTGTCCGAGGTGGTCTCTTGACTGGTGGTCCTTTAACTGGTGTCTTTTCACTGATATCCCGTTGTTCTTTAATTGATCGCCCATCCAAAGAAGGTGCTACTCCACTCTTTAAGCAACTCAGATTTTTAAATATTCATCATATTAGTAACATTCAGGCAGTTGTATTTAAGTACAAATTTCACTATAATTTGCTTTTGCCATTGTTTGTTTTTTTTGTTTTGGTTGGTTGTGGTGTGTTTTTGTTTGTTGTTGTGTTTTGGTTTTTTTTTGTGGCCCCAATAATATGGAGTGAAATAAAATCAGCAATCTGTACCTTAACTAACGTTTCTAGATCTAAAAATGAATATAAGTGAATATAAACGAATGTACAAATGAAACTACTACTAAATAATTGTGTGTGATAGCGTCGCGTTATTTTAATTACCCTCTTTCTGTGGCAAGATGTTTTTTTTATTTATTGTTCAGTAACTGACTAGTTGTTGACTGTTCATTCGGTAGTCCTCAATATGTCTTGCATTTACATTGACTGTCTCAGTATTTATTTTTATTTTATTCTTAGGTTTGCAATAATGTTAACGTACTTGTAATATTATTTTACTAATAAACTTACCCGCCTGTCCGCCTGCTTGCACCCTGCCGCCCTGCCTGCCTGCCTGCCTGCCTATCTACCTACCTACCTACCTACCTACCTACCTACCTACCTACCTACCTACCTACCTACCTACCTACCTACCTACCTACCTACCTACCTACCTACCTACTTACCTACCTACTTACCTACCTACCTACCTACCTACCTACCTACCTACCTACCTACCTACCTCACCTACCTGCCTACCTACCTACCTACCTACCTACCTGCCTACCTACCTACCTACCTACACATACATACATACATACATACATACATACATACATACATACATACATACATACATACATACATACATACATACATACATACATACATACATACATACATACATACATACATACATACATACATACATACATACATACATACATACATACATACTTACTTACCTACCTACTTACCTATCTACCTACCTACCTACCTACCTACCTAGTTATCTACTACCTATTTATTCAGCTACTTACTTGCTTACTAATATACTTACGTTCTTACTTACTTACCTGCTTGCTTGTTTGCTTGTTTGCTTACTTGCTTACTTACTGACCTACTTTGAGACCATGACAAAAAAACGTTTGTAACCTGCTTTTACATTGTTTTCTAGTTCATTTTGACGGACCAGTGCATTAATCCAATAGGGTAAAATTTAGCTATGCAGAACTTTTAGTATGAAATGATTTTTATCTGCGTGAATAGTTTAAATCCCTGGTTTTGCACACTTTTTACACAGCTTTCAGCTTTAATTAAATACTGCAGTTTTATGTATTTTTGTGGTAATTCAGAAGTGTACTTAATGTCGATTTTCATATAGCCCTTAAGATTTTGAAAGTGCCGCCATTTTGCAGAGCTTTGATAATGGCGTTCATGTCATGTTGTCATTGGTTTTCTCTTCATTGACTTTTGGGTTCTGATGGGTCAAATGGGTGATATCAACATAATATCGTTATCGTTAGTGATTTATTTTGTGAATATTTTCTTGAACTATGCTGAGACGTTTTATGAAAGATGCCGCATATTTAGAAAAAAAAGACACACAGCCTAGTTCTGCTAAAATCACTTTGGGGCTGCCATATGAGGCCCTTGCGATTTATTTATATTTTTTTCTCTATATCTGTGCACTCAATTATTGTAAATATTCTAATACTGAGCAACCATACTTTAGCAGCTCGCTGGTTACAGTGATGCATAGCTGCATAATTACTGCATGATCCCATAAATGGGAATGCAACGCCTATGAAGCCCAGCTGGTAATTAACACCGTAACACAGACAGTAAGCTTTATGATCCTCAGTAACGTCTAACTCAGTTAAGAATTATTTAATGAGTCAAACAAACGAAAGTCCGTTCTAAACTTTTTGCGCATGAGATTCGGGACTATTTCACAAGGTGAGTGATTTTAAGAGCCAATTTTTATGATTGCTTTCAGTCTGACAATAGGCTTTGTAGGTAATACGCCCAGACCGTCTCTTTGTGCTTAACATCTTTTTAAAAACATATCTGTTATTGTTAAAGTAAGCTCTAAACTTCATAAATAAATTCTGTCATTTGATGATACCAAATGCTCGCCATTTGCAGCAACCACGAGGATTATTATAATTAAGACACACTGGGTTGAATTCAATTTACTTCTTTGTTTATTATTCAATAGCCAAATGGTCAGATTCAAACCTAAAAAATACCAAAAATCTCAATTACAATTGCCAAAAAAGTATAAAATTCTATATAATTAAAGCTTAACAAAATGTTTCAGTGATAAAAATGTTAATTAAATTAACTAAACTGTCAAATTATTAGTCGCAATTCAACTTGAACAGTCGGCAAAATTTAACTATAATTACTGTAAAACTGGTAGAATAAATTTCTTGGTAAAATCGTTCATTGACCACCCATCGAACTTATGACCGTACAGCAAAGTAAGGAAGCTAGCAATTTTGCACAGAATTTAATGTGTTGTCGTTAATTGCCACTAACCAAAACAAAGCAGACAATATTAGAAATTATCACCTCAATTCTAAATGACTGATCTGTAAAGTAACCACATTTTATCAGTAACCCAATAACCAAATTAAACGCAATAAATTACTAAAAATTAACAGTACGTTAAACTAAGCTAAAGCTAAACTAAATATCTGGATAAATTACTTCTATTGAAATGTCATTAATACAAGTTAAGCAGTAAAATATAACACTTTTGATTTTCTATCATTTAGATAGCTTCCCAAGAAAAGTTAGGGTCAACAATTAACCTAAAATTAACGACCAAAATTATAACATACCGACAGTCTGTCGCAAAGTTAGGCCACTCCTGATCTCACTATAGGCGCTTACAGAAGCTATAAGAAATGTTTTATGGCTGGATTCACTACCTAAGGCTTCAGCAAATGAAATGAGTCAACAGTTAATCGACACTGTGGCAGTGATGCAAATTCTTCTTTTGTTCTTCACCTGACGATCTATACCTGCAATACTAATCGATGCTTAACAGTATTTTTGGAATTTTTACATTGGTATTATTGTTCATTGAGAAAGCAAAATATCCGCATTCGAGAAACAGCACCTCTGTTATGCGTATCATGAGTGGGAACGCTATCCCTATTAATTTATACGAATGTCAATCTTATTTGAAGCTTTTGTTCATGTGGCTTCTTGGATTAAGTAATAATATGCATAATCAATTACCACTTTCCACATAACTTTCAATAAAATAAACTGATGACGTTTGGTCAATATTAAAAATTATCGTGTTAAATTCTTGCAGTGGGTGAAGACGACTGATCCTGTGAAATTTACATTGATATCGTATTCTGTGGCTGATGGTCGACCTGGTGGCAACAACTTCAATATTGTCTGCCAAGGGAACGGGATGACCCTGGGATTAAACGTTAATGGAAACATAGCGTAAGTCGCAATTGCAAGCTTTTTGCAAGAGAAAATAAAGCCTTTCTCATTTTACTATAACAAGAGGCTCAAATTTGGGCACCACCTCGCGAAATTGCAATAGGTAATATGTCGGCAGTCGTGTACTAAACAAAATGCACCTTACACCTGTAGAAACAAGTGCTTGGAAAAATATCTTCTTAATAGCAAAAAACACTTCCTCTTAAAATTTGACAATTGTTTTATAATTAATTACAACATAACATTTTACTCTTGAATACTGTCACTTATATCTTCTCTTTGTTTTGATAATTTTTAGAAGATTATTAAGGATTGCATATTATTGCTTATACTATACTTGGTGCTTTTTTCTGTCACTGTAAGATAATAAACGATATCGTTAAATCAAACATTCATTCATCAACCATACATACATATACACATATATATATATACATATACATATATACATAGATACATATATGTATATATATATATATATATACATATATGTATACACATATATACATGTACATATACGCATATATACATATAGGTATACATACATATATACATATGCATATACATACACATACATATATGAATACATATTAATATACATATATGTTAGTTACCTCAGTTTTTTTAGAATCTACTAATTTAGGAAATCAAGGTGATTAAACTAATTTGTTTTCTCTACCTCATTACTCACTAGTGCTGCCTGTGATTATTTACTATTTAACAGGTTAAAAGGTTAGCTGACTTGATGACCTTCTGGTCGGCTCGCTATCCTCTTTCCTTTTCACTTATTCTATCAGCTCGGTCCTATTTACTTCTATACTGTTCAACTATTGCATCCTTACAGACTGGATGTGGTTAGTGTCCATTTTGCAGATGGGGAAAATAAATTTTAATTCAATACACCAATACACAATGACAATTCGCAAATCGGTGGCGTTCGCTAAACCCCTCCTGCGCGAGGCCGAATCTCACAAACTCGTGCTGGTTGACAGCTGCTACAATATAAAATGTATATAAAATGTAAAATATATATAATTCTTTCAGAAAATGCATCATTATTATGTGCTTACCGAATTACAAGAAATGCTCAAGCAAATGGGACTATTTCACTCAAGGATATGTAGTGTACGTTATATTAAGAGTTTGTGTGATGAATTAAGTTTTGTTGTCATCCTACGACCAAAATGCTGGGCGTTTCATGAAATAAAGTCGAAAAACGTACAAACTCACTGTGAAATAATGTTTAATTAAATTGTAATTAATTAATTTGCAATGCCTTGGTAGAAAACTTATACATGATCAATCTAAAAGACTGAAGTAAGCAATTTAGGTTTAAACAGCATAGTTAATTACCCCTGAATAAACTTTGTGAATATATGAGGACTATATACTTGATGTTCAACCTTAACAAATATTAATGCTATTTTATACTGTAAAGTAGTATTTTGCAATCTCTTACAACATGACAAACTTAAATTAAAAAATAGGAAACAATTTTTTTATTGCAGACAGGGCTTTTTTTATTAATTTGAAAGGGTTCGGCTCATGTTGTCTTCCAAGCCTAGAGAGATTTGATCCAGTGACATGTGTGTCTAAGTTTTTTGGCTTGGAGAAACATATAAATCTTACTCTTTTCAACTTTTCCAAGCACTATACAATATTACTATGAAAATTAGCGGGCATTAATTCAATAATAGATTATAAATATTGAACTATAATAAGCATTATCTAAAAACCAAATTGTATAATCAATAATTAACCAAAATGGCTAATTAATAGAAGAAAGAAAGTGTTGAAAAATCGTGAGTATACCAGGATTCGAACCTCTAACTTAGTATGCTCTACCATTTGAGCTAAGAGGCCACATAACAGAGCAGTCTGAAATCTAGTCCTAGTAGTATGTACCCAGTGAGAGCCACCTATCCCCAGTAGGGTGAAACTAATCAATGTAATCGAAAATAATTATTATTAGCTACAGGGTATGTTTATGTGTACGCCATATTCAGTTAGGTCAGATAAAAATTTTAATTTGCACAAGTTGGGAATGGTTGATTTTTTTGTGGACCACGTTCTATCAATTTTTGCATAAAAGAGAGACACATAGTTCTTAGTTAAGAATATTTTATGCTGAAAATGGGTATGCGGTAATCAGTTCTCAATAAAATCATTTATATTCGTTGTATGCAAAATGTCATGCTTATGTTCTTATGTACATTTTCATAGGAATGGTTCTGTAGCTTTTATCAGATTATTTTATTAGAAGTATTCGTAACTTAAAAAGTTAAGAAACCCCGTTTTTTACTAAAATCATGCACACGAGCATTAAAGTTGTTATAAAATTGAATGTAAGGTGTCGTAATTATGAGCATTTTGAACGGAACTTTGCTTGGAATTAATTTTTCGTGATATGGCTGCAGCTTTTCAATTACATGGCACATTTATATTTAGGTCAACGAGTAACACTTTCTGCCCAATTCTCAGGGATGGCTGCTGGCATTATGTTTGTGCTTCTTATGATACTACCTCGAGCAACGGCGATTGGTGTATTTCATTGGATGGACAATACGAAAGTAAAGTACATTTCCTTATCATTATGACACTTAAACAGTTATGCGTAACGGAAATAAAGCACGCCGGCAGTTGTAAATTTTAATTTCACGGTGTCTTTCTGGTTAGTTCATTATATTTTTGCACAGACGGTAGGTAGGTGCCAAGTACTTACTCGCTTTATTACTTTTTGATTCAATTTGTTTTTAATTTGCTTCATCTGGTAACGTTTGCGTTTCTGTTCTCGCTTTACTGGCGAGCAATTTCGTGTACGACTATGTTTCGGCAGTCAAAAAACATGGATCAAAAAGGTTCATTTATGAACAGAATAGCATTAATGAGTTTTTGTGAGAGTCAATTACTTGTATATTCACGTGTTGGTTGGGGCGGTATTTGGGTATGCCCCACCTTTTTTGCTTTGCTATATGGAATGTATTGTCATTTTGATGAATGACCTCATTTTTTCAACTAATTTTCAGTGCTTTTGCAAAAAATTAGCCAGGTTCAGCCAATTTTACCTTTAGGTCGGTTTTATTAACATTATCTTACAAAAATTCCGTTTCGTTTTCACATAATTTATACTAATTTAACATCACTCAACGGAAGTGCAGTTTTTATTTCTTCTTCCACGTAGTTTTCTGAATCAGTTCCTTAAGTAATTTGATAATTTTATATTGAATCGAGTAATCAGATTCGAGTTTTAACATACGCAATTCCCAAGACTCTATAACGTAGATACCAAATACGGATAGAAAAACTGCTGTATAAATTTTTTTATTGTCTTGGGATTATCTAAATTTGGCAACTTTGTAGTATGCAGAGTAGTTTTTATGAAGTTTGGCGTTTTAAGAATAGATCAATAAATATGTCCACGTATTTATTCAAACTTGTTCTACTAACTTGCACGTTATAACTCGCGCTTGCATAACATTCGCTTTTACTAAATGCACTTACGGCGCATAAGACAACGGCGCGTTCAGACTAGAGTTTTCTCTCGAGAGTTTTCTCTGAGAGTTCTCGCAATAAATAGAGCTTGTCTGCAAGAAACTCGCGAAAAAACTCAGAGAGCACTCTCGAAAAGTTTGCAATAACTTGTCTAGAGAACTCGTAAAGCCGTTCACACTTGCGAGTTTACTCTCAGAGAAAAAACTCTCTTGTCTGAATGCGTCTTTAATCTATGATTTTGAATAACGCAAATTGAAATTGTTATGAATTCACGAAATCTTGAGATCAAACGGATGGCTTTCCAGTCGCAAATTTAACATTCATTTCTCCATCTGTCACAGTAAGATTGGGTGCCTAGTCTTCGATAGGATACTAAAAAGTAATTATCTTGAGAAAGCCTTACGAAATGGGCACGATTTTTGAACCCGGATCTCCAAATAATCAGAGCAGCCCCTTCTGCTTAGACTAATAGGGCATACACACATCAAACTGTACACACGCGCGCGCATACACTACACACATGAACTGCATACGTTTTTTTCACTCTGATGTTGTGTTTTTCTTATGTTTAGCCGGCACGTATGGGTCTGACCCGGGGTTAATACAAACTGGTGGACGTTTATTGTTTGGACAAGATCAGGATCACCCAGCTATGGATCCAGTTCAACCATACAGCTTTTCAGGAATGGTCACGGGTATCATAATAGCGAATACGAAACTAGATATGGCTACTATAAGTATGTGCAATATTTGATTTTGACAAAGTATTTCTGAGCTGTTTTACTACCTGTACGTATCACGGCACTTTCGCAATTTGTAGTGTTTAATTACTTAAGGTAATTTTAATTTGCAGCCCGCTATACCCTGTGAGTTTTGTGTGAGTGCAAACCACTGACCACAAAATAATATGAACAGACATTTTCATGTCGCACTAACGCGTGTCACACTATACGTGCGTCTGAGTGGCCTGTGCATTGTGACCGCTGGCATACCCTTGGTATCACAAACACCGGTACTGTTAGACATTTTTCTAACAATAAAATTATTATAAGTTATATAATGTACTTGCGGGTGTATAAGAAGGAAACAAAGTGCGGCTCATAATTACAGTCTAATATAACAAAATTTCGAGGACTAATTCCTTAGCTCTAGAATATAAATTTTTCTTAATGGCTTTAATGTCTATATATGTTTAATCCACTTGTCCTTACGTAAACAGGCTGATTCAGCAGTTTTGACAGGTGTTTATGTCACTTGTCCCTTGCATTTCAGTATGAGGGATGTGCAGTCGCAACTTGCTTTATTCTGAAAGTGTTTTTTTATTTCATAGGTCTCATGCTAATAGATATGACTTGAACGTTATGCTGTTTGTTTGCTAATTGCGTTTAGTCAACAATGTCATCTAGTGTGTAATTGATCAACGCTAAGTTATGATTTCTCACTGCATAATTAATCGGGACACATTATGTTTCTAACAACCTTATTTTTTATTTATTGAGACAGTAGAACTTTGGTTACAGTTAACATTGCCTTTTCGACTTCTTTGCAGTACATGAAATCACTTTCTTCCTGGGCATTTTATGTTCCACTGGGCGAAAACAAATTTTCACAGAAAATATATGCCTTTGCTATAGCTTTTGAACATTAATCAAAATGTTTTGAATATGCGAAAGCACAAATTAAACAGAAATATAATTATAAATTATTAATTTCTACACCTCTCTTCGATTTCAGTAGTAATTCATTGTGATTACTATACATAGCTTATCGTACTTATTATAAAAACCCACTTTTTCCAATTATTCTTGCTATTATTGACTCATTTAATATTTCTTTTTCTGTTTCTAGATCTTTCTGTTTTCTTTCCTGGCAGATTCCCACAAGTTTCTTTAATCACCTCAGTAATCACTCCAGGAAGCTAGTAACGTCACATACCTCATGACTTTAACCTTCTTCATCTGACGACAATGTAGAGCGTTGTCAAAGGTTTTGTGAAAGTTAAAGTTGATAATGTCCACAGGATTACCAAAGTTCAAGTACTCCGTAACAGTTTCAAGAAACTGTAAGAGGTTCGTCCCGATAGAAACCCATGCTGGGTTTCTCTGATAAGGTTATAAGTACTTGTCACCAAGGCATTTTTGATGCAAATGTTCATTGTCCGTCTTAGTCGTACGTGTTAACGGTTAACCTGTAATTAGAACATGCTTTCTTTTAGCTCGCAGAAGAGCCTTAATCCTGGAGTTCATCCATTTAAGTCGCATTTTGTTATCATTGTTAGCATAAATCTGCAGAGAAATTGAAGTATGAATGACGGAAAAGCGTCCCAGTTCGCAAATACATCCGTATTCTATGTGGCGTTGCCAAGGCCGGTGTATGACCTTTTGGGGCCCCGAGGCTAATGAAATTATGGGGCACCCACAGACTGAGCTACCCTCCAATTTGCTCGCACTCGTCTCGAATATTTTTTACTTGCGATATATTTTAGCAATATGTGCATAGCTGGGGGTTCCGTATTTCAAATGAAGGGCTTCAAAGAGAGGCCTTATCTCAAGTATAGGGCCTCAAAGAAGGGCCCTTTGTCTCAAATAAAAAGCCTCAAACAGGGATTCTCAAATGAGGAGCCACTTTAAAATTGGATTTTCAGACTTCCTCGCTTCTTTTTTAAAGTGGAAATTTTATTTTAAGTCATATGAATTATTCAGCAATCCAAAGCATGGATCCCCAAGCTTGAGAGGCCCTATGCTGCAGTCCATACTAGCCTATGGTGTCATCCAACCTTGGGGGTTGCAGCATGCCCTCTTCACATAGTGCTGTTTTGCCTTCCTCATTACTGGATAATTCCCCATGTTAGTGTTTGCAGGCCATACTACTGGTTCTTTTGTGGATTTAATATAACATGTGACCACATGTTGAAAGAAGTTTTTGCATAGCAAAATCTTACTGTTTCTCATACAATTATTTATTTATTTATTAAAATTTTGCTATAAAAAATCTTACTGTTTTTCATTGAGTTTTTTATTTATTATTTCTCTATTTTTCTTATTTTCTTATTTTACTTTCTTATTTTTGTTTAGGATTCATCTGCTCCCACAGTTTTTGAGCTAGGGCGACAATATTTGATATATCATTAGGTGGGGCCAAGTTGTTGGATTTGGCAAAATATGGGCGATTTGGAGGGGGAAATTTTCTAGCATTAGTACTCTGTGCTTATTGTATTAACTATGTGATAAAGTGAATTATTATCTATGATCGGTTGTCCTGCTGTGATAGAAAGTAATAATGTAAATGCGCCAAATCATGTAAGTTGCAACGAATTATATTTTTGGTGGCCACTTTTAATCAAATAGTTGTGCGGTTTTTCTTACAAAGTTATGAATTAATCTAAATTAACATATTTCAATAGCAGCAAAACATCTTAATTGACTACTCGTAGACGTAAGCGTTATGCACCTTTTTATAAAACCAAATTACACTATATATATTCCCACGCATTTGTTTGAATTCTAATCAAATTAAAAACCAGGCCGATGTCTCTCCCACAAACTTCTGAAAAAAGAGCATTTTTCACAAAGTTATGCCAAGATTGTTGACCTTTGCCCCGTGGGTGATGGGCTGAACAGTTAAATGTTGAGGTTTCATTGTGAAATGCACTTTCCATGTATTCAAGCAATTAAATTAAAGAAAATAAGCACTTTCAAAAAAGGCTGTAGTCTTTTCATTTTTACGGCTGAATTTTACAACTATTGTTGGCAAAATCTTCAGTTTCTGACCACATCAGAAATATTGTCAACTAGTTTTTATTATTTATCAAGCACAAAAATAAATATATACTTTTTATACATGGGTAAAAGTAAACAGTAGGATTATATGGTTATAGCCACACGAAGGATGTGCCTATCAATGTGTGCCATGGTTGAAAATGATTGATCTCTTGACTGATGACGAATCGCCGAAAATGTTGACTTGCATGGTATAAAATATTTTCTAGGGATATCTTTAGGAAACATTTTCTATGGATAGTGTCATCTTATCTGTAGATGTTGAATCCAGGAAGTGTTAGCTCCGAATGAATAATATCAAATCTAAGTATCCATCATTGTTACAAGTTTATGTAGCTGCTCATTCATTAAACTTAAAGCAGATCAGAAACAATAGTTAGTACAGTATAAAAATGAAAAGAATGGCTGAAACGATTTACAACATGTATTTTTGCTGCTTTAGTCATATTTGCTGTTGGGCCCCGGATTGCAAGGCTGTAGTGAACCGGGAGAACAGAATGGCAGAGTCTTCCAGCTAATTTTAAGAACCCCTGATTCGTTATCAGTGGTGGATGTCGCTACTTGTTAGATCTTTAAACGTTGTGTAGAACGTTGCAAATGGATGGCTTTTCCCTTGCTTTGATTTTGCTGTTTATCTGACAATACTTGTGGAGGGTTATTGGATAGGATTGTTGTATTTAAAAATTGTTGACAGGCTGCTCCCGCCCTAAGTCCAAAGCCCATTTTCCTGTACTAGTTACGTGTGTGTTTTATCGGGTCTTATTGTGACCTTTTGACTCGAGTTAGTATCTGTTTTCGTTCTTTTACTTGCAGCTTTGAGGATTTGTCAAAGTAGTCAATTAGGGTGACCTTCACTGGTTTCGGGAATTTTCTAGATGGGATTTGGCTGTGTCGTCGCATTTGATATTTTATCAACTATGTCAACCATAAGTTTGTCTACACAGATTTTAATTCGGATTAACCACATGTTCTATATATATATATATATATATATATATATATACTCTCTTATTTGCTTGTTAATACCCATGTTACGCCCATTTGACTGAGCTTCGTGCAGTTGGTTGGTCTGTTACTTACTGAAACTGCATCAAATTAAATTACGAGCTGGGAAATTTGTTGCTGAAGTTTAGTCACCGTTGCCTTAACTCTCTTAACTTCTTAATTTACCTGGGCCAGAGCTTGCTCACTAGCTTTGTTACTTATGCTGTCAACAAAAGCATCGAACTTTACGCTTAAAAGCGTCCTATAGTTTGTTTATTTTATCTCCCTGATGTACATTTACAACATTTGTTGGCACAAAATCATCGTCATGAAAAGAGTTAAATAACGGCTTCTGTTTGCATTTGCTACCACGATCCTTCTTTGACAATTACTAGTAAAATACTTACGGATCAGTTCATAGCTCTTCTCTCTGCTCTCACTTGTATCCTTTGCATCGTAGGATCGTAGCAGTTGTCCGTCATTGAAATAATAGCAAATTTTATCGAGCATGTTTTTCCCGCGTCCTTTATCCACCTCGATTGTAGCGCCAGAATCTAAAACCGTTACAGCCGCTGTGTGTACTGTGTACCCTCTGATACTGCTTGAACAGCTGCTATTGCTACTTGCTACCATTACTGCTGCTAGTGCTGTTACTGCTGCTGCTACTATTACTGCTGCTACTGCTACAACTACTGCTACTGCTACTGCTACGTCTACTGCTGCTATTGCTACTTCTACTTCTACTGCTGTTGCTGCTGCTGCTACTACTACTGCTACTGCTACTGCTACTGCTACTGCTACTGCTACTGCTCCTGCTCCTGCTCCTGCTCCTGCTGCTGCTCCTGCTGCTACTGCTACTGCTACTGCTACTGCTACTGCTCCTGCTCCTACTACTACTACTGCTACTACTACTACTACTACTACTACTACTACTACTACTACTACTACTACTACTACTGCTACTGCTGCTGCTACTACTACTACTACTACTACTACTACTACTACTACTACTACTACTACTACTACTACTACTACTACTACTACTACTACTACTACTACTACTACTACTACTACTACTACTACTACTACTACTACTACTACTACTACTACTACTACTACTACTACTACTACTACTACTACTACTACTACTACTACTACTACTACTACTACTACTTCTACGATGAGGACGACGACGACGACATTACTGCTGCCGTCACTCCCATTACTAATACCACTCTGTTACTGCTACTGCAGTGTGGCTCCCATTATGCACTATCACTGTCACTATGCAACTGTAACTAATTTCCACAGCAACATCACCACTACTAATACTCACTACTATATATAAGAACAATTTATTTGAACTCTCACTACATCTAGCGCCTGGCATAACCCAGGTAATATTTTATTTTCCAGATACGCTTAGGACGTCCTGCACAAATACCGATGAGGGTAATCTCTTTGCCTGGGGTGATGATTCTAAGATGATGCCTATGGGAAATGTGATTACACGTCCATCTACTTGCTTACCCGGTTGTATACAGCTCAGAAAAGTTTGTGCTCTAACAGAAAGTCAGTGGGACGTTCTCTTCTACTTCATACACGACAACACTCAGCAAATAGCCTCTCTTCTTTATCTACTTTTTGATCAATTTAAGTCTATCTTTGGGTACTGACAGTATTGATTTGTCCAGCATCGGTTTTTCAATCAATGCTTATTAGCAAAAAGACAGGACAATTTTGTTCCCTATTCGGAAAGTGAACAAGAAAGTCAAACAATTGCGATTGCGCTAGTGTAGTGGTGTAACAGCTCAAATTAGTGCTGTTAGAAACTTGCAGCAGAGTTGGAAAGACAAGCCTTACATACAACATAATTAGTCTGCACGTTTTACTAAACCCTCTTATATAATTGTCTTCTGATGTTTTGTCTGAACTGAACATGCAACACCAGTGTGGTACCCTGAGATTAAAATGAGATAAAGTTTCAGCACAGTGCAAATAGGAATCCAGCATTCATTAGCAGAACTTAGCGGATGTTTGTTGCGAGACAGGAAGCTCACTCATTATCACAGCTGTCAAAAGATGAGATACTGATGTGTATTTAGTGCCTCGTATCAAATAGATAAATGTAGAAACCTAGTGGCTCATCAATCAAACAGACTTATAAAAACGATAGAGTGTAACATCCTGATGTTAATTCTACAGTGGGCACGGAACGAAATGAAAGACAAAAGTAGAATGGTGCACAGGTTATCGAAATCACCAACCCATCCTATCAACCAAGTGAAGTAAATTCATCATATCACTGCATCATGGAAAAGCAACCGAATGTAGCAAGTTTGTTACATCACCACATTATAGATAAGCATATGTTTCATTAAATTAAAGAAGACAAGCTACACATCTAAATAAGCACCTTTTTCGATATTTTTGTGTTTGTGTCATGCAGACACCTCCAAGTGAATGCAGAAGTCGTCAAATCCAAGTGAGTCATTGTGCTGAGTGCAAATCAATGTGCTAAACCTACCGTATTACCTACAACAGAGCTTTTGAGGAAGTGCAGCAAGATCCATAAAAAGTGCTCATTTAATATGTTTTAACTTTCAAAGTCCTTGATAACATCATCACAAACTTTGAACACGTGCAAAACAATTCCAGGAAAACCAGAAATGCCTGTCAATTAAGAATCTTAGAAAGAAAAGAAAACCATATCCATGCACATATGTATTAAAATATGTATTTTTAATTTTAAGTGAATGCAGTATCACTTTATAATGCTAAAAAATAAAGTCATTCTTAATATAATCGACGTCACATGCAGTAGAATAGTATCTTAAACAGGGTTTGTTTTCATTTAATAGGCAAAATGACACTCAATCGAAAATGCAAATCGTTGCCAGTAAAATTAATATATTGTGAAACTGATACAAAAATATTTCAATTTAAATGACGCGCAGATTGCTTTTGTGATCTTTTTCTATGTAAGTTGGTAAGATTTTCTATGTTGTTGGTTGTCTCGCTGTAGACCCTAGAAATGCGTATTTTGTTTTATCACTTGCACTTATATGAATATTATTTGCTTGATATGATGTATGATAATACTTTAAATTGTATGCTCGTTTTTCTTAGCGCGTTGTTCATAATATCAACTTGTTTTTGCCTAAATCTGACGCTTGATTAGTTAATAATTAGTTGTTATCTGTTGGAATGTTATCCTATGTAGCTATAATGCTGTTCAGTTTTTAACTTTATTTGCCAGCTTCTAGTTGCAACATGGGATTTATTGTTTTAGTTTTTCAACTGGCTCTACAATTTTTCTTTTCATTAACCAAACACCAAGCTAATAAACAAATTTATTCTAGAAATATGATTTATTTATTACAGTAGGTAGGTACTGGAGAAAATTATAATTATGCTCAGGCCCATTTGCCATTTTGTCATTATAAGGTGTGCTTTCAATTTCCTGCTTGTGAACAAATTCTATTCACTCAGCCGTCTGTAGCCACTAAGAAGTCAATATCATACTTTGTACAGAAAGTACCAGTAAAATTCTAAGATAAAGTATAAAGGTAAAAAATGTATACAATCATTTGCAGTGAGTACATTTAAGTACATATAAGATGGAAAAAAATTGACGTCGTATTTTACAGTAATGTATAATTAAAACAGTTATAATTTAAAAATAATAGCCAACTGAAAGCAATTGCACAGGCTTTACTCTAACCTTTTCCGTGTCTTTGTACGTAAATGCGCAAATTTTACAAGAAACTTTAAACTTGCCCTAACTTACACATTACTTTATGCAGGACGTAATGATGTAACTACTACGTGAACGTCATTAACTTTACTGCTTGCTATCATCATCAAAGGGTAACTCCTGCTGCTGTTGTTGCTGCTTGCCGCTGCCATTACTACTGCCATTACCATTACCACTATCAGTGCCACCACTACCACTATGCAGTGCCACTACCATTACTACCACTATTATTTTTCTTTGGACAAATTATGATTCTAGAACTATTATATCGCGTTTATTATTAGTCTATCATTATCAATTATTACAATGTCGTATCACTTCCACTGTCATTACCACCATGTACAATCATCACCTCTGCGGCCAGCACTATTACTGGATACTGCGCACTATGCACACCTCTTCTATGCACATTTCGCATTTATCAGTTTATGCGTGAATGATTTATTTGAAGTCTTCACTATCTCAAACACCAGGTATGGCCTAAATATTGTTTTATTTTTCAGATGTTCTGAGGTCGTCCTGCACAAATACTGATGAAGGTAATCTTTTTGCTTGGGGTGATGATTCTAAGATGATACCTATGGGAAATGTCATTCCTGCTCCATTTACATGTTCACCCGAATGTATACAGACCAGAACAGTTTGTGTTCTAACAGAGAGTCAATGGCACGCTCTCTTCTACTTCATACTTAATAACATTCAGAAAATATCCTCTCTTGCTTATCTTCTCTTTGATCAATTTAAGTCTCTCTTTGTGTACTGACACTTTGTCGACTTGCCCACCGTCAGTGTTGTCAAACAATGCTGGCAAAAGATAGGATAATTTTGTTCCCCATTTAGAAAGTGAACTGAGAATGTCAAACAATGGTGACTGTGCTGGTGTAGCTGAGAGAGAAAGTCAAATTAGTGTTGTTAGAAACTTGCAACAGAGTTGAAAATGCAAACCATTCCTATGACCTACTTAGCCTGCATCCTTTACTGAATCTTCTTGTGTATAATGGTCTCCTGATGCTTTATCTGCAACTGAATATGAGCACCAAGGTATGGACGCTACACAGTAACTTTAATACGATAACACTTCAGCACAGTGCGACCGGAATTCAGCACTCATCAGTTGTGAGACTGGAAGATTACTCACTATCGTGGTCGTCAAGAGATGAGAAAGTGAAGTGATGTAGTGCTTCATTAGTGCCTCCGACAAATAAAAACATGCTTAAAACTGCTGTCTCAACAAACAGAGTTGCAGATTTGTAAAAGCAACTTAATGTGTAGTATTGATTTAAAACTGAATGATGAATCGAATGGCAAATCTTATTGTGATGGTCATCGAAATCTCATGCCTATTCCATCAAGCAAGCTCGTCATGCCGCTAAATTAGAAAACGTATGTGTTTCATTAAACTAAAGAAGACCAGCTTTCAAATCTGAATGCTGAAAAGGAAGAAAGCATCTTTTTCAATATTTTGCCTTCACCCCACAAGTCATCAGATCCACGTATGTTATTCACGTGAGTGGAAATCAGTCTGCTGAACTTACAATAGAGTAATGATACAGTTTTTGAGCAAGTTCAGCAAGATCTACTAAAAAGTGCTCGCTTAACAGGCTCCAACTTTCAACACTTTTGATAATGTCACTAAGTGTTTTTAACATTTGAAAAAAATCAGGAAAACCAGAAATGCCTGCCAGTTAAAGCGCTTGGAAACTAAAGAAAAGTAAAGCCTCGCACAACTTTTAAATGAAAGTTGCAGTGATCCTGCTATATGTGTATTAATTAAAATGAGTAAAATTTTTATTTCATTTTGCCAAAAAATAAACTGATGCTTTAGGTAATCATACAGCACAACAGTATCTTAAACAAGGTTTGTTTTTATTTCATTCTGTATCAAAATAACAAACAATTGAAAATGTAAATAGATGTCATTAAAGTTAATATTTTATGAATTAAGTTATTTTATTTTATGAAACTCTACCACAAACAAATCTTTCATTGTAAATGACGCAGTGTTTGGTTTTATGAGTTTTTTCTGGTAGGATTTCTGTTTACTGGTTTTCGCTCTGTAGGAACTACAGAAATTCGCATTTTGGTTTTTATCCCTAGTTAAAATGATCTTTTGCATTTGTTTCAATATTTTTTTGCTTGATATGATGTGATAATGTTTTTAATTCTACAGAAAGTTTTACGTTTTTTCTAAACATATTAATGCTCATAATATGTACTTGAATTTGTACTAGTACTTGTACAGATATCTGACAGTTGGTGAGTTAATGTTTTTCACTAGTAATCTGTTGGAATGTTGTCGTATTACTGCGTTGTTTAGTTTTTTTTGCCATTATTTGCCAGCTTTTGACCGTAATATGGTGTTTATTGTTTTAGTTTTGTGATTCGTTTTCTAATTTTTGGTTTCTGAGCCAAACACCGAAGCTAATGAAAACTTTTATTTCAAGACATGATTTATTTATTATAGTCTGATTGTGACAGAGCAGTGATGAAAATCGTAATTACAGTTCAGCCTTTTCGTGCCCAATAGTCGTTTTATAAGTACGTATAAGATAATTTATTTCTTTTTACCATGTTCATCTTGCTATGTGCGAACAACTTCTGTTCTCACTCAGCTCTATTCTCCACTGTTTTTGACACGTCTAAGAAGTCACCATTATACTTCATGGTGAAATGACCAATAGCATATGTACTAAATTCCGTTAACCCCAAGGCCCTTTCAAAAGACTTCTGAGAGGGCTTTGGTTAGCCCCAGCGACCGATGGGGGCAACTAAAAATAGGCTTTTCTCAAACAGGAAAAATGTCTCCTCTTGCGTTACTTTTATACGCTAATTATTTCATTCTTGTAGCATACATAAAGCTTTCAAGAAAATCGAAATTTTCTTAACAGACTATACCCGCTCTGTCCACAGTTTAAATGATGGTATGCAAAATGCAAACTGCGCTCTGGGAGGTGGTGGCATTAGAAGTATTATTAGCCACGCCTACAAGCTCCGCCTCCTTTGACTTTATTATTATTATTATTATTATTATTATTATTATTATTATTATTATTATTATTATTATTATTATTATTATTATTATTATTATTATTATTATTATTATTATTATTATTATTATTATGATGTGGCATAAGCACATGCGCTAGATTTGCGGAAAAAGTGTGTCGTACATGTACAGCCCAAGTAGGGCATTGACAATTTCTCTCATTCTTTTACTTTACATCGACATTTTTGCCGAATTTTTAAAAATTCTGTGGAAGTTTCTATACCGTGGATACACACGATCCTCTTCGCCAAATCAATGAGCAAATTGACATCAATAAAAAGTGCCAGTTTGCAAGATTAAAAACATTAAAAACTTAAAAACAAGTATTTTGTTCACATTGCTCGTGTATCACGTGAAACGGATCACCTGTCTGTGAAGCGACACAAAATAAAAAATGATACCTTAACATAGTTACCTTAACAAAATGTTGGAACCGCCTATAAAGCTGGCTTATTTCACTTCAAAAAGATTAATCTCTAGGCCAAGTATTGCTCGTTCGACTAGATCTGAAACAGATGTGTAATAAATCATTCAAAATATATATTGAAATTTTCAATCATTATTGTTAAATAAATAAGAACAATGGACGCTGCCACTACGGTTAACGAGTCATAGTGACCCGTTTCGAGTATTAAAGGCAATAAAAAGTGCCAGTTTGCAAGATTAAAAACATTAAAAACTTAAAAACAAGTATTTTGTTCACATTGCTCGTGTATCATGTGAAACGGATCACCTGTCTGTGAAGCGACACAAAATAAAAAATGATACCTTAACATAGTTACCTTAACAAAATGTTGGAACCGCCTATAAAGCTGGCTTATTTCACTTCAAAAAGATTAATCTCTAGGCCAAGTATTGCTCGTTCGACTAGATCTGAAACAGATGTGTAATAAATCATTCAAAATATATATTGAAATTTTCAATCATTATTGTTAAATAAATAAGAACAATGGACGCTGCCACTACGGTTAACGAGTCATAGTGACCCGTTTCTAGTGACCCGTTTCGAGTATTAAAGGCATTGATACTCCGTTCACTAACAATAAGCTATTACATGACCGGGGATTTAAACACCAGAACCTATAATTTAAAACAAATCCCTACAACTAACAAATATGGTAGAAACTCAGTTTCTAAACTAGCAATATATCAGTGGAGTAACCGAGCAAAAAAGAGTATAGTACATTACAGGCATTTAAATATAAACTTAAAAATCGTTTACTAATCAGATACACTCAGCTATCGTATGCTCACCCAAATACATCTTATATCTATCTGCGCCCCCAATAAACAGCCTTATATTTATTTAATTTTGCTAACAAGTAAGAAATTCAGGTAATTGTGCTTTTACTCTAAAAATACAACTCTGTTTCAAACATATATGTCTCCAAGACAATGTGTTGTTTTTGTTAATTTTCGGTTAAATATCTAGTTAAGTAATTTGTGTATTGCGTAATTGTGTAATTTGTAATTAATGTTTAGACTCTGGATTCGCATTTTATTAATAATTATAATGTACCTTGTATCAATAGTTCCTTGTAGTACTTTCCAGAGTACTTTGAGTCTGACGTAGTTTGTATATATTATATATATCTTTTAGCTTACCTTGAAATTTTATAGGCCCGTGCATATGTAGCTTTAAGATGCTTACGTTTCTATTATTCTTAATTAATTTGCACTGGACGCGTTTTGTGTTTAAAGGGGCAAAAGGCGCAATTTTAGAAATGCCTTGTCGTCCTTTCGTTACCGGGCTGAATTTACGCCAAAATTTGAAAGACACAGGCGGACTTCAGACAACGCAGTACTGCGCACGTGACAGCGTCACTGACAAGGCGGTGTTGGCGGGCCATTTGATTCACTTCTTTATTCAAAAGTCCGTTACGCTACTATCGAAACAACGTCGAATGGCAGACACTATCGTATAGGCCCAGCTAGTGCACTGCATACTGTACAGTGTGTACAACTGTCATCGAGTTTAACTAGTGCAGTAAAGTAATGTTACTTGGCCATGCGTCAAAAAAAGTATGCCTCAAAAAAGTTTCGAAACGAAGTTATATCATTTAGTTATACTCATGTAACTCATTTCCATTTTTCTTCTGCGGTAAACTTAATCAGTAATTGTGGAACTTTTTTAAGTCTATTCTTGAAGTTTTGCACCGTTTTCTTCTGCTGCCATGCTGTCTCTAGAACACTGGTGAAAAACCGCTGCATGGCTATGTATAGAAAAGAGCTTGGCAATTCGTGAAAATTAAACTACTGCTGCAAACCGATGACCCAAAGTTTGGTGCACTAACATTTTCATAAATCGTAGCCTCGATTATTTGGTTCTACTATTAACTTTTGTAACACTCAATAATACTGATATGCGTCTCACGCATTGTAATTGCTCTACTGGCATAAACTTTTTCATTTGTTAACCATTAAATTCTTATTAATAATGGCAAATTGAGTTATTTAGCCGATTAGGGTTATTTGGGTTTTTAGTTATTTCTTTATTTCTGTTATATCTGTAAACTTTGCCTGAGGTGTAGACGTGTACGTTCTAGATTGTTTGAGGAGACTGGAACAAAGAGTTAAGACATGTAGGCAACGTTGGAATAGTATCTTCTAAAGAGAAATCACCCAAGTGTTTTCCTGTTATACAATATAAACCATGTTATTAATGTCAACAAACAAACTGGTAAGTATTTTATACAGCTAGAAGCTTGGTTAATTTTCTCAAGTTAAATTTTTAAGATTGTCTGATGTCAGTAACTTTAACGCCATTACACGCCACTGCTTTTGTTTTAGTAATTTCTCGTTGCATGGCAACTGTACTCCGGTTATTAAGCTTTTTCACATTATGCTTCAACTTTTTTATTTTAAAAGACGCTCAGTACCGTCACAGACAGAACACTTTGCTATTTTAAAGGAAAATTTGCCATAGCAAAAAAACTTTCAACCAAAAATTTCACCATGGTGAATGAATGTTTCTCAATGCTTACAAGGCAGACAATTTTTTTTCAATGTTAGTGATTGAAAACATCTTGCATGAATGTTGAAACAAATTGCTAAATAATTTTCTACGAATTACTCTGATATCTGTAAACTGATTCTCGGATATATTGGGCTGGTTGGTGAGCTATAATAACTCAATCAAGTATCTTTTGCTGCAAGGAATTCTGTGGTCTAAAACTTTGAACTTGTAATCCAAATGGTCAAATTGCCTCAACTCTTGGCTGGTTTTACATACTAGAAAAGTGTGAGATTCAAGAAATTTAGGTTAAGCCAGTTGGAAGAAACCAAACAGAATCTTTTTAGTTACTTTTTTTTACTTTGCAGTTTTTCATTGCTGGAATTCTTGCTGATATGGCTTTAGCAGCCACTGCCTCCGTGCAAGGTAAGCGTATTTTTATTGTTGTTTCTTACATTCAAATCGACATTATAAATTCTACGTTTTGCACATTTCTGTGTGCCAGGCAAAGGTAACTGTGTTGCGCGATGAAAGTGAAAACGACGTCGTGAACTAGGACGCATAAGTCGCTTTGTAGTAGCTTCACGTGCTATTATGCTTGTACCATTATCAGTAAGGAAAAACAGGATGATTTTTCATATCCCACTAAATTTTGAAGTACGATAAAAAAAAGTGTACATTTCAACACCTATCATAATGCCAAAGCGTTTCTGATAATTAAATAATACGTTAAAGTATAATTAACAGAGGGCGAGCCCAACTAGTGATAACGTTACAACAGAACATAATTTTTCAAATAGCACAAACATTCCATGGGCGTGTTGCACGTGTTTGCGAAAGGGAAAGTTGAAGTACAGTGCTACTGCGTGATACATAAAAATTCGGCAAATTTTATGTTTAAAATTCCAATTTGAAGTTTACGCTGTGCTCACGCATGAGCTCTCGAACGTGTGTACTACGTCATAACCGAACACTTATGAACCGAGATGAAAATCACATTCTTTGTGCAATGCGTTTTATAGATGCAGACGCTAGCGGCCATTTATCTAGCCAATGACGAAATGCATGTAACAGCGAAGAACTAGTGGCGCGAACGGAAAATTACATTTCTTTTGTAATAATTCTTTAATGTAAACTATTCTAGAAACACTAACACCTTCCTTTCATATTTTATAGACTAGATTGTTTTGAGCTATAGTCTAAGACTGGGTCTGTTTTCCTTCAACGCCAAAATGCACACAAAAAGGATAAAGTTAATGC
Organism: Tubiluchus corallicola; assembly: GCA_030141605.1. NCBI lineage: Eukaryota > Metazoa > Priapulida > Priapulimorpha > Priapulimorphida > Tubiluchidae > Tubiluchus > Tubiluchus corallicola. Next base: position 53,872 of record JAQGDQ010000970.1, read on the forward strand.
AGAAAAATCTGCCTACATTTGGCTGCCTTACGGTAAATTCTTCAGAATTTTTCCTGTTTGTGTTCAGCTATAGACACTGTCAAAAATTGTGAACACACCTAAAACGCGTGGCAGAGTTGTTTTTTGGGGGGAAAGGTGGGGCAGGCAATCTTGATTCAATATGTAATCAAACACAATAATTTTCACCTTTCCATATTCACACGAAAGCTATCTGCAATATAAAAAACAGAATTGCGTCTTCCAACATTCCCAACCAAAATGATGTATTAACGCTTCTATACCCATTATACAAAATTTTATTCTCCCGTATGCATGAGCTTTTCAAAAAATTATACCCAAGGCGCTTAATTATAATATATCAATAGATTTGGTGCAAAATAATATTATAAATGGCATAACATTACACTGATCTATAATATTAATTTAAAAATAATGACAGTAGAACAAATATGATACAACCATCAGTCAACTGCGTTGTATAATTCGGGAAATCATATACGTGTAATCATATAAGATTTCCCATATACGAATCGATAACTGACCAGCCTCAGCGCTGTTTAACTTCCATCAAAACATACGCCGCGTAACCAAATGACTGTTCAGCTTACCTGTTGAGAAAACTACACCTAAATGTAAACAATGGCTTTCTTGTTGTGAAACTTTTCTATGATATTTTGTAATACTTTTATTTAGGATACCTCGGTCAACGAGTTTACCAGTATAAGAATAATGTTCGTAATGGAGTTTCAGAGATTCAAGGTAACATCGCTTCAGTTGAAACGATAATGATTTTACGGTTTGCCTTACAAAATTTCATTCTTAAAAAGTAGTCGTTTTTACCTGTTTAAGAACCAACGTTCCCTAAATGAAACAGACTACTATTTCTTACCTCTACGCACTATTATTACATTTAGAGAGTACATTGCTTTGTCATTACATTGTTCACGAACTGTGCTACCAAATGGTACCATGTATTGGCATTTTTCTTAATTTCTAAAAATAAGCCTTCTCACAGTTCCAGCGATTGATGATGATCGTGACAAGGTCAACAGTTAAGTGAACCAGACAACGCATTTGTGTACACTTGACAACGCCTTGCTGCTTATGCTATTGTAATAGTAAAAGTTTTAACAGCTAGCTAGAACTTTACTTAGTTCATTTTTTTTGTTCCCAAGCAAGATCCTGCTAATAAATCACTCTACATCGCACAGACATAATTAAGTAAAGTCCACATAAAACAACAAAAAAAAAACACCGTCGCTCGCAACTGAAGTCACTGAACTGACGGCTTTACTTTAACCACATGTCACGGTTGTGGTTGAGACGTGTTCTGTGGTTCACTTAACTTTTGACTACAGCAACTGCGCTTGCGTGTAGCGAAACTGTGAAAAGGTTTATTGAAACACTAAGCTGAAATTCGTAAAATTTCGGAGATACGAGTGGTTATCTAACATTTTATGAAAACGTGAATCATGGAACTAGTGTTTTTTGCGAAGAATGTAAGAAACGACGACGTTTTCTAGCATGAAATTATTTAGGTAGACGAATTGTAATTGTTCCGTTTAGAGAACGTTGTGCATTAAATGTAGCAATTTTTCCTTTCTTATTTTACTCTGGAAATTATCACTTCGAAATTGATTATTAGCAAAATTTTACAAAATGAGTAAAACATTACCCAACTTATTCTAACGTATAAACAATTTCTTCGATAGGAGGCCTCGCGGCTTAATTTTAAGGCACTAGCTTCATTTTGGCTTCGCTCGTGTAGCATGCCAACTGGTGATAATAGCAACAGCAACGGCAGTAGCTGCAATGGTAACAGCAATAACATTGCCAATAACTGAAATGATGATGGCGGCAATTACAAAGCCAGCAACTGCAATAACAGTGGTGGCAAAGGCAACAACTACAATGTCATCAACAGTGCCAGTATCTTATAGTGTTCTACGCATTCTTTGTGTTTCATAATACTGCCTACACCGCTTCCATGCATCCTTCGTTGTTAGATAACTTACTACAGAGTTCATTATTACTATTAGATCTGACCCCAACATGTTTTGAAGTTGAAGTCGGCTCAGGAGACCCAACAGGGACGATGGTAAATTATCCTTCACGAAGTACGAATCACTACATAGAGTTAGATAATATTATTACTACTAACTTGGATCAAATAACATCATGTATGGTAAGTGTGATATTTGTTATATAACAGCTGTGGTGTTACGAAATTGTGTTTTCTTTTGGGTGTATGAGTGTATATAGTTCGAGAAAATAACTTAACGAGCTAAAAAATCGCTCGAGGAAATGCTGTTATTGTCCGTTTGATACTGTGGTCGGGGTCATACCAAAGGCTTTAAAAATGGTACCAGCTCTTGCCCTGCCTGGCACATGGTATTTAGAGGTAAAATTGGGTAACAATAATCTCTGTTATGTAGTTTGTTATTTACAGTCTGCAACAAAAGCCTCCCGGCAGGCTTGTGTTATCTGTTGAATTTAAAGTCGAGCTTTAATAAAGGTTGTTGTTGTTATTGTCGTTCCTGTTGTTGTTGTTGAAACATTTAGAACTTTCGTTTACTGAAACTTCTGCTCGTGTACATGTAACACAAACAGGTTTTTTAAAATGCGGACACGTCTTCTATCCTCCTCGGCCTCCGCTCTTCTTAAATTAGAAAAAAGAGATTTGGAAATCTTGAGGAGAGGAGCGGTGACGCGAGAATTTAATCAGCAGAAAGATGGCAGCCTCAAGGTCAACAGTGACTTGGACTTGATGGATAGAAGTTTATATAATGACAGCATAATAAGTCCCAGATTTAAACAAGACATAAATCATAGTGTTGGTATTACAATATTACAGTGATGGTAAATACAGAACACATAGTTGTTAATGTTTTCTGTAACAAGGATCAAGTTGTTATTTACAATAGAACATAATTTGATAATGTGTGTTTATTTTAATATGAGGTAAGTGATAAAAATACAGAGTTACGCCATGATTCCGATATCGTGTTTTGATAAATTTTCCTCCTTAAATTTACAGACTGAATATTAACATACTTGTCATTGTTAACATAATGTAGCTATACAATTTTCAAACAGACGATTTCACCCCAATATTTAAAAAAGAATATATAGTATTTGATACTTTGATACCATGGTTTTATAATATTATTATTCCAGTGGGTAAAGACGACTGATCCTATGAAATTCACGCTTATAGGATATGCCACACCCAATGGAGGCAATTTCGCCAACCAATATAATCTTGTTTGTAGCGGAGATTCTCTGACGTATTATATTGAGACTGGAAAATCGTAAGTTACAACGATTCTTTTTTCACTGATTCCTCGGAACCACTTTGGAACTCCCGTCTCATGGATCTTGCAAGATCAAGTCAGCTAGTTTCTGCCTCAAATACCTGCTTTCTTTAATTTTTCATGGTGGAACAACAGCGCCTGCTTACAGTCTAATGATACTCTAATCTTTTTATGTTAACTGTTCGGCCAAAAAGAAGGCAGAATTTTCAATATGGATATCCTGCTCTCAGAGATAGAAATAGCAGGACAATATGGTAGATGAAATTGCGTAGATTTTTGTTTTCAGACTTACCACATATCCATTTTTAACCAGGTCCGGCTTGGATAATTTCATAGCAGGCACATTGTATTCATTTAGCATTCACCTAGCCTCATTTATGTGGCATCATGCATATCAAAGTCTGTAACTGCTAAAAAATTTAAAAATAAATGTGTTAACGAATATAACCATGTCATATATCCACGTTGAAGTTTCTTATCTTAACTATTAGGCCAATCACATTTTGCCTTTCTATGCCTAGATCAGAGTTCGAATCGGGTCCACCAAACCCCAGTCATTTTGGATCACTTTTTAGTGGTCGGCTGGATCTGGTAGGCCACTAAACCGGGAATGACCCACTTTCTAATTTTTCTCACAAGTTCACAAGTCATCTGTAAAGTCTTCAAAATAACAATTCATTCTCACTTATTTTTCAGAAGTTTAGAATCGATATATGACGTTAATTATGTGCTTACACAAGCTTATATGCGTCGGATGTAGTTAAATCATGTAGCTAACACGATATAGCCAAAAATAAGTAGCCAAATGCAGTGACGGTCAACGACCAGGTTGCTTTAACATCTCAGCACTTGTTACGTTCTTGTCAATCAATATGAAGAACACGATATAGCTTGCTGGGAAGTCTTCCTTTAATTTCGAGTCGGCTTCCGAGTTCTATGCATATCTGTACCATCTGGTTTCGTTACATTACACACACGCGCACACACACCACACACGCACGCACACACACACACACACACACACACACACACACACACACACACACACACACACACACACACACACACACACACACACACACACACACACATATATATATATCATTAACTAAAACTAACCAACAAGTCACACAACAAATAAAAATCAGTCAAATAACAAATAAACTAGCAAATAGCCACACAAGCAAATAAAAAATAGAGGATCAAGGAGTAGTTATTTTTATTTTTTGTATATATCTTGTGCGAAGTGTGCCAAATTTTTGTTAAACTTTGGTCACTTTGGTTAGTCGTGTCAGTCGGGCCAAGGGATCTGGTTCAGGTAGTTCATTCGGGTCAGATATCATGACCCGGTTCCAATGATTGTCCAATTAACTTTACAAACATTCGTAGGTAATCTACAGGCTCTTAGTACATAAACCAAGCACACATCTTGGACTCTTGTAGTCAAGTAACTTTTTTTATAATATCGTGTATTTTTTAGCGAGCCGCCAAACAATTTTTGTATTACTCTCAGAGATGGTAATTGGCATCACGTTTGTGGCACTTACGATTCTACTACAGGCAACGGGGATTGGACTGTTTCCGTAGATGACATGATTCAAAGTAAATATTACGATTATGAATGTTAAATATTAAATATTAAAACACTTTAAATGTTTTGATGCAGAAAAGTAATATTATTAAAGATTTTTGATGAGGTCTGTTTTGAAATGCAGTTTTTATGTATGACAGTTGAATACATTTTCCTGCTATAAAAAACGATGGGTCTGACCTGACGGTATAGGGAAATGCGTCTAAAATCCGTTGAGAAGGTCGTGAGTTCGATACCGTGGCCGTGTGTTCAATGTAGTTGCAGTTTGTTAATTACAATCAGCGAAAAGCTCAACTTATGTTAAATGATACTCGAATGCCGATTTTATTATTATTATTATTGTTATTGTTATTGTTGTTGTTGTTGTTGTTGTTGTTGTTGTTGTTGTTGTTGTTGCTGTTGTTGTTGTTGTTGTTATTGTTATTGTTATTGTTATTGTTATCATCATAGTCGTCATCATCGTCTTCATCGTCATCATTATTATTATTATCACTACCACTATTATTGTTAAGTGTTGATGTTAAAGAGGATGCTATTTCGAAAAAAAAATTTCCTCTGTAAAGCCATTTACTGTAAAATTTACTAATGTATTAAAATGTTGGCGGGTAGACTTGTTTCCCAGAAAAACTTTTTGCCAGAAAAATGTACTTCCTAAGAAACAAAATTCTCAAAAAAGTGATAACTCCTTTTTAAAGCACAATTAGATGATTCGGAACAAAAACTAGCTTATTTTAAGTATATATATTGTTTTATACCGATTATATGATAAAAAACTAATGCAAGAAATGGTTAAGACAAGGAAGTAGATATGTAACGTCACAAAGATTAGGTGGTGAATCGTGCTGATGTAATCAATACTGAGTAATCATGGAGTGTGATTACTCAGTATTTGATTCGCTACGAATCATGGATTTGATTCGCTACGAAAGTGAAGAAATGTCGGCCTGTCAACTGATTTATCGGTGACTGCTTAAAAATCTCACTTCAGACAGTTTCTTTCACTGCTGTACCGAAATATTTTACTGGTTTTGAGGAGGATATACATGCATCTGATTGTGACTGTGACACCTCTGCCTGTTCAACATTCCATCTCAGAGAATTATTTTAAAAATGCTCTATGATCCGGTCCTGTCATAAAAAACCTGCAAAGAAATCTTGTGAAGGAGCATAATTTATTAGGCAATTATAGACTCCTACATAAGGCTCAGGATGTTTTCATTTTCTAGATAGTATATTAAATTTTATTTCAAATCCTTTGAAAATCAACTAAACTGTAATAATACAATGCAAATTGAGTCTAATTTAACGCTAAAATGAGTTGCAATGCGTGTGAAAAATATCAACATGAACGAGCTAAAAATACAGCATATCTGACTGTCTTCTGTACTCGATACATTGCGTTATTCTGATAGTCCTTAGTGAAAACGCTGTAAATAATTATAAGCAGAAATAGAGAGAGAGAGAGAAAGAGAGAGCGCGCGCGTGCGAGAGAGAGAAAGACAGAGAGGGAGAGAGAGAGAGAGAGAGAGAGAGAGAGAGAGAGAGAGGGAGGGAGAAAAAGGCGAGAGACAGATGAAAGGGAGTAAGGAAGGAAGGAGGTAGAAAGGAAAAGGCGTTATCATACTAAAATAGCAGATCTTGCAACTAAAAGTGATACCGCGATTTTTTTGTTAAAAATATTTCTGTGAAATGTCCCGAGCAGACATGGTGAAAAAAATTTAATTCGTGGCCACGAATTAGTATTTCCTGCGCGCGGATTATAAGTGGTGGCCACGAAATAAATTTTTTCACCATGTCCATATGGGGGCTCCGTAGGGAAGCTGTTTTTTGTTTCGGGTAAGCTCATACAACTCTCGTGGCTGAAAATGTAAAATTTGTTGCAGACTTTGCATTGTGATTAGACTACTACAATATGAATGTACAGTGAATGTATAGTATACAGGGTCTCCACTTTGCAACATAGTCAAGGTGTTAGAAAATGATGATTAATGTGTGTACGTGCTCATTTCTATTCAACTCCTATGCAAATTGTATCCGAGAAGTTACTAGAAAGGTGTCTTGAAGCGATTTCTTCTAAATTGTGAGCATTTCATATGGATTTCAATATATTATAATATACGTGTAATAATAATGCGATTGGAATTTTCGTCTTTAGAGTCGTCCAAAAAAGGCCTCAAACTAACTTTTCCAGCTTGGTGGAGGCGTTTGTAAAAAGACCCACATTACCGTGTAGCCGTGAAGAGGTTTGTCCTCTTTCCAAAGAGCTATAAATTTCCTTCGAAAACCCTCACCGTCTCACAGCTCAACCATAACTAGTACGTTTTTCAATTTGTCAATCCGGCGTTTCAGCAATGAGCAAAAAACGGACATTTTGGCGGAAGGTTTTCGCCCGCTGCTTTTGAATAACATTTCTTTCTCCTTGTTTTACTTGTTAAACAGAATTAGTTGTTTTATTCAACCTCTAGTTTAACATGTTTTTTCAACAATCACGGTATTATTGGAGATTACTATAAATGCTGTAAACTTGTTGTATTTGAACAGGTTACAAATTTTTTTCGTGTTTAGCTGGATCCTTTGGCACTTTTTCGGGGCCAATAATAGGTGATGCAAATGGAGAATTCCTAATTGGGCAAGACCATGACGATCCAGGTCCTGGAAATCTTAATCCTAACTACAGTTTTTCAGGAATGATCACGGGCATCATAATAGACGATAGTGTTCTAGGCAGAAATACAATAGGTATATAAGATTTCAAATTCTTGAAAATATTTAATTATAGAATTATTTTTTTCCTTAAATCTTTCCACATCAAACAACCTGTAGCTGTCATAATAATGGTACTGGATGTAACACGAGTCTCGGGAGAACTTTGAGAATTATCGTCTCAAGGAGAGAGACACTTTAGGCTTTTTTACGATTTAACTATCCAGAGAAGGACAAACTCGTACATAAAACAATATCAGCCCTGCATTCCTTAGGTGTAAGGTTGTGTTAGGTGTGCAGGTGTAAACTTCATTGCAAACTGCCTTGGCTTGATTCTCGGTCAAAGTTTAACTACACGTTACAGTACTGATAACATAAATGATCAGTTTTACAAGCTATCACTATCAATTAACTGCTAGCTTCAAGTTCACTAGCATTTACATTCATTTATAGGATTTTAAGTACAAGCAGCTAGGTTGAGCTTAAAAGCAACACAGCTTGCACGGCTTAATTTTTAGACTGTCACCACCGAGAAAACCTAAACATATTTCGCCTCTGAAAACACCCTATGATATAATACTGTGAGTATGAAATGTAACTTGATGTAACAAAATGTGATGCCACGCTGCGGTTAGAACAATGATTGTTATGCAGATCTAGTTTGTTGACACACAGCCACGTAAGCATTTGAGCTTATGTTAACAGTTGATAAAAAAACGACTTTACTCAACGTAACGTGCTTCTCAATACCAATCATTACTTCATTATTTTATTGTTTATTCCGGACTTGTAGATTAAGAAATGTCCGACATTCCTACGCCCTGTCATGGGTTGTCAGCGTTGTCGCTGTATTTGCGACTTACTATGGTTTTAAAGGCAATAGTAAGTCTGTTATCATCGACAAGCTTCCAACCACTTCGTACAAATAAAACCGAAACCAAACGAAAATAAAACTTACAACCTAATGAAAAATCTACGAGCGCTAAGCTACTTAACGTGTACAAATAAAATTATATCTATCTATAATCCACGCTATTTTCACCTAAGTAGAAATATATTGTTGTGATATATATATATATATATATATATATATAACTAGTATAAGCATTTGTCCTAAAACTGTCATTTTTCAGATCAATTAAGGACGTCTTGTACACCTACTGGGTCACACCTCTTCACATGGGGAGATCCAGCTATGACGCTTGTTAGCCTTGCAGAAGAGGATTCTACATGTATGGCTGCGGCAACAACGACAGAAACTGTCTGCGCACTGTCCGAGGACCAGTGGGATACCCTTTTTGATTTTGTAACACGCAATGCAGAGCAAACGTCTGAAATGGTGTACATTCTGTTTAATGAAATTGTGGAAAACTTGCACGATATACGGTATCTGTATCGACAGAGCAATCGTTCCCTCCATTGATTTAACAGCACTGTTCGACTGTATATATAATATATAGGTTGGTATATAAATGCTTCGAAGCTAAAAGCTCCTATGACAGTCAAATTAATGAAAAAGTGCAGATACGTAATTTTTCACAGAAAAATTAATAATTTAAATCTAAGATTGTGTATATTGTACTTTTGGCTACATGTTCTTGAAAAGGACATAATGTCGAAATATTGACAGTGTAGAGCAGGCGCTTGGGTGGTCCACTCTGGACAACCAGTACCTTTATTCCAAAGTATGGCATGGTTACCAAACTAGTGTTACATGTCACCCCTAAAAGTACCAGTAGTTCAAACCTCTAAATTATTCTTCTACAAATATTTCGGTTCTTATTGGCTAAATCTTTACACCTTTTTACTTTCAACCAATCAGGCTTCATTTTGGCTGTCTCTAACATGTAGGCCCTACACTAGTTTGAGGAAGGTTATACAGGGAGGGCGAAACCTACTGTACTTTGGAGCTACACTGGTAGTCGGGTCGTGCAGAGTTGGTGGTTCTTGTGCTTGTGTTTTTCCAAGCCGCTATATGGCATGTTAGGTATCAGTCTCTTCACATTATTTTTTGTTATGCTTTTTTATTTGTCTAAAATCTTGTCACAGTTAGCTTAGGTCTTCAAATATTTAAATCGCTTTCAAGTTAGTAAGCACCAGTGGTCACTACTTAATTCAGCTGTGTTTAATGTGGTCATGTGGGAAGTCATTAGTCATTATTAGGCTGCTCCGCCTCCGTACCTGCAGGCCCGAACCACCCCGGTGGCGAGGCGCCACCAGCAGTTCAATATAAACCCACAAAATATTTTACTGCAACAAGCACGGTTTATTTATTTATTTAGATGGTATACTTCGAATCAATTTTACCGCCATAATTATATGTGTGCATTTTGACTTTCGTCACAGTTATTGTCGCTTAGTCACTAAATGGCGGTTTACCTTAGAAGATAACTTCAGTTGGTAAAAATAATTATGTGAATGTCTGCATAAACTTCTATCTTCTACCTCAGTAATTACCGAAACTATTAACTACTTTGCAATTTAAATTATATACATGCATCATATATACATACATTACATGTAGTTGTTGCTGCTTCAGCTGTTTCTGTTACCGTTGCTATTGCTATTATGTGCTAAATATGTTATAAGCAGCTCTCTCTGTTATAGGCTTACATCAATACCAGCAATAATGATAATGATGTTTGAACAGCAGAAATTTGCATCAGACGATAGTTGTATTAAGCCACAAAAGCGGAAATAAAAGCACTGTTAACACATTTTATCTACCTACATGTGGATGAGTTAAATTTTTGATCGGAGGAGTCAGCAACTTCAAACAAGACAGCCTAGAGTGTGGTGATAGTCTCTATTTCTTTCCATACTTCTGTAACATAAAGATCGCTTTGTTTACTCTACACATACACTCAAAAATACAAACTAGAGCTTACATGCAAAGAAAAGTTGAATAAGCGAATAATGGGTACTTAGTAGTTTGAGTTCTTTTACAGACGTTGTTAAAAAAGGCGTTTTGTATAATTTGGCACACTGCTAGCTGGAATGCAGCACACAGTGGCAGAACCAATTTAATGTCTTTGCGATGGCACACTGAATCAGAACAGATATCATAGCCATGTTGGATGTGAATATACTTTCCCTCGACTTGATAAACAGCCAAACTCAGTATGGCGAATGAAATCTCCCATATCGAGTAATGGACCAGATTATCACCCATCCATTTATTGGCCATTCTTGGCTTTGCTTGCTTTCGGTCGCTAAGCACAAACTGTGATCACTCGGCTACTCACACTGCCTGAAAAGCCGTATTCGGTGATACTTGTACAGCTGAAAATCTTGTACGACATAGTTTTAGATGTTTTAACGCACAAATATGAGGTCTGCTAAAAACATTCGTTTCTCAGTTGACAAAAAAAAAACAAAATTTTATAGGGTGTAGTATAGTAGCTTAGTGTGAGTAAATACTATCGATAATATACTAAAGTATCGACCTAGCGAAAAGTATGCATTATTGACTGATAAGAAAGTGTACATGGGGGTTACAAAAAGTTAGTCAGTTTTCATTTGTGACGTTATCATTAAGTCACAGTATTATTATAACCTAATTGGGAACATCACTGCTTCGTTGTTCTTGAAAATGGGACACTGAAATTGATCAGTACTTACAAAAACATTTAATATCAGTTACATACCGAATTTCCATTTCGCTGCTTGATCACATTCATGCGGGTGGGACGAGTTGGTGCGCGATATTTCTACAGTACGTTACGAAAACAGGGGAGGGCCAAACACACAAAGAAAATTATACTCTGCCGCGCAAAAATCGTATAGGACAATATAATATTAGCAAAAGTTTGGGGGACAGTGTGGCCAATCCGTTACTTCTCCTCTATGCGAGCAGTAGTTGTGATACATTATCACGTTTGTTTGTCATGACATTTAAGCTAGTTGCACATTTCAATAAGTTAGGTGACACTGGACGCGTTTTTATGGACCCTAATGGAAAATAAAGAAAGGAGGAAAGGAAATTTGTGTCATCTAAAAGGAAAAAACGGTCGGAAAAGATGAGCACGAACATCATTTCTGTGCAAAATCCATTATAGCAATGAAGAAAAATGCCACAATCATCATATGTATCTACAAATTCAATATTGCGCAATGGACGCATTTTAAACCCAAACGATTGGGGATGTATTCGCGATAGAGATGGATGGACCATTGATCACATGTTACATGCATGGTCAGTTGGTAACTTATACTGAATGATCTTGTAGGTGCTGTCAAAAACGATCCCAGTGGCTCAAATTGGACAACAACGAAGCAGATATTTGGACGTCTGCAGAGTAATATGATCTTTTGACTCTGTTGCCATCACAAGAAAAAGTGGCCTCATTTCCTTGTTTACAAAAACAAAGGTTGCCGTGCTCAACCCATCCATCCCGTATCCAGTTGCTATCCCATTGTTCCTACGCCATCCTGAGCAATCTGGTTTCGCCCTTGGCGTTACTGATTGCATTCTTGTCTTTAGGATTATAGTCCAGTAGAGAGAAGGATGTTTTGCAAATTTCTGTAGGCAGCTGACCTTGACTTGAAAGGCGAATTTGGTTTTCTAGACTAGGCTCTTTCTATTAGGCCTGGAGTCCTTCCAGAGCGCTCTCAAAGCACTGTAGTTTGACACCACCTGCAGAGTTTGCCAAAAAAGCCTCCTCTCAGATCTCCTTGCTACAACATCGAGGGCTCGTCAAGGCTGCATCCAACCTCCTCAATGTAGCTGTTAACTATTCGATGAACATGACACTGACCTGTTGTCCTGATGTCGGTGCCTATTATGATGTCGCACTCTTTCGTGAACTGATAATTATGCTCCCCGATGTGCTTGAAGTCCTTTCAGTGGAAGCCTGGCCTTTGGGCCTTACCATCAGCTGTGTCATAACAAAGGTCCAGTTCCTGTCGGATTTCCCTGGAAGTTGTGAGCGATTTTACTGACGTTGGCTGGAAGATCTTCACGTCCAAACCTGAGACAGAAGCACTAGTAGCAGCAGCAGCAGCAGCAGCAGCAGCAGCAGCAGCAGCAGCAGCAGCAGCAGCAGCAGAATAGTAGTAGTAATTGGAGCAGCAGCCGCAGTAAAAGGAGTAGTAGTTAGCTAGCAAGGATCACTTTTGGTTGTCTGGTAAAGGTTTGATCGATTGTTTGATCGTCTGAATGGCCTGACGATCGAACTCCGTCTACTGGACAGCTATGTGATGTCGATTCTGCTATATGACTCAGGCACCGGAAGCTGCTAGTCGCTTATGGGCTATATTTTGCATCCTCTAGTTTCATTCTATCACAAATGAAGAATTATACTGGAGAACGAGTAGCTACTACTCTTTTTACTGCGGCTGCTGCTCCAATTGCTACTACTATTCTGCTGCTGCTGCTGCTGCTGCTGCTGCTGCTGCTGCTGCTACTACTACTGCAATGTGACTACCACTATGCACTACCACTACCACTGTTACAGCGAGTAGCAGAATTCCATCAAATCATGTTTATATGATGGTATCCACAGAAGTCTTTTATTCTGTTAATAAAATAAAATTAGATAATTGTCCGTTCGTAAAAAAATTGTTATGATTTCTTCCTACAAATTCATCAAAAATAACCAAAAATAAATAAAAATTAACAAAATACCGGTAAGCACGACATGAGGCAAATGAACTACCTACAACCTTGCGGCTATCGCCGCTATGAGTTATTTAGGTAATGAAGCAATTCTCCGACAAGAGATCAAAGCTTAGCAAGATTATAACGACACCAGCATTTCTAGAATGTATATAAATATTCGTTCATGCCAGTCTGACCACTGCTACTCAAGCCAGCTCAAGCACCTGACCAACTGAAACCAGGTGAAACCGGTGGCAGCACCTGGCAAAAACGTCTTAAAAGCACACCTTTTAAGCAGCATTATCTGTACGTTAGAGTAGAGTATGTTGGTAACAATTTTACGATGGCTTTTAGAATAGATCTTGCAGTACTGTTCACAATCAACATAATTTTATGACTTTAGTATGTTTAATTTTATAATATTATATATCACATACATACATATATATATATATATATATATATATATATATATATATATATATATATGTAATTTATAATTTATATATATATGTGTGTGTGTGCGTAATTTACAGCAGACTTTTTAATTGTGAAGCGCATCTAGATCACTTGATGTGATGAACGATATAAATAATAATTTGCAGGAAAAGTTTGCCACATTACTACTACGCACTAATTTGAGTTTCTATCATAACTACACCAGCACAGTCACCATTGTTTGACATTCTCAGTTCACTTTCTAAATAGGGAACAAAATTTGCTAATTTACTCTATTTGCTAATAAGTATTGTTTGAAAACGTTGACGATGGTCAAGTCGACCTTGTGTCAGTACACAAAGAAAAACTTAAATTGATCAAAGAGAAGATAAACAAGAGAGGATATTTGTCAAGGTCTTCAAATATAGAGTAGGAGAGAACGTGCCACTGACTTTCTGTTGGAACACTAACTGTTCTGATTTGCATACTGTCGGGTGAACATGTAGATGAAGCCGGAATCACCTTTCCAATAGGCATAATCTCAGAATCATAAATCCGGGCAAAAAGATTATCTTCATCAGTATTTGTGCAGGACAACCTTAGCATATCTGAAAAACAAAACAGAGTTATGCCTGATGTTAGAGGTCATGAATACTTCAAGTATTCTGATAAATGTGTAATGTGCGGTAATGAGAGTAGGAGTGATATGGCATAGTAATAATTGGTTATGATAGAGTAATAATAAATAATAATAACGATAGGAAATTATAGAATGACAAACTTGTCTATAGATAAATAACAGTGGTAGTAGTATTAGTAGTAGTAGTAGTAGTGGTAGTAGTAGTAGTAGTAGTAGTAGTAGTAGCAGTAGCAGTAGCAGTAGCAGCAGCAGCAGCAGCAGCAGCAGCAGTAGCAGCAGCAGCAGCAGCAGCAGTAGCAGTAGCAGCAGCAGCAGCAGCAGCAGCAGCAGCAGCAGCAGCAGCAGCAGCAGCAGCAGCAGCAGCAGTAGCAGTAGCAGTAGCAGTAGCAGTAGCAGTAGCAGTAGTAGTAGTAGTAGTAGTAGTAGTAGTAGTAGCAGCAGCAGCAACAGCAGCAGCAGCAGCAGCAGCAGCAGCAGCAGCAACTCCATACAGCAGTAAAATTAACAACGTTAACATAGTTGCATCATTATGTCTTGCCTCAAGTAATATGTAAGTTAGGGCAAGTTTATATTTTCTTGTAAAATTTATCCATTTATGCATATAAACACCAAAACAGGTTTAAGAAAAGCCTGTGCAACTGCTTTCGGTTGACCTCACCTATTATTTTTAAGTTATAACCGTTTTAGTTTTCTTACTCTGAACATGAATATTTTTATTCAGTGTCATACGTATTTAAATCTAGTTTTTCAACTGTTTTAATTATACTAATTGTTTATATGAATTTTGTCATTTTTAACCCCATTGAAAAAAGCAATTGAGATTTTCAGATAGTGTGTTTTTACGAATAAACTATTATTATTATTATTACTATTATTATTATTATTATTATTATTATTATTATTATTATTATTATTATTATTATTATTATTATTATTATTATTATTATTATTATTATTATTATTATTATTATTAGTGTAAAGAGAAAATTTTTCACAATCGTCTCTCAAAGCCCGTACAAGACTGCAACAACACCACGGTGTGGTCTTGTTTCGTTAATTTGGTGCACGCAGTAATGACGGTAATTAATACTATCGTAATAATAGTAAGCACTTAAAAAAATATTACGTCTTCTTCGCTGCCAATGATGAAGTGTAATAACTACAAGCCTGCAATTCGCAAAGGAGCTGCAGCAGACTGGACGCTCGCAAGAAACTGCACGGTTTCACCGTGAAATATACTTTCTTGCCACACAAGATTTCGAGAAAAAATCGGAAATTTTCTAACAGCAATTCCTTGCGTGAGTTTCCATGCGTCCTCACTGTGAAATGGGCTTTACTTGAACATGCAGGACTAGCATGATGTAACTATCTTGACCTCATTGATCTCATTGCTATGCGGAAATGTTTACGTATGCCGGCTCGTTACCAATATAAGAGGGCTACTAGGGGGTAGCGACTTTATAAAATATTCTTAATCACGCCTGCAAGTTCCGCCTACTTTGAATTTATTATAATTCGGAAACACTGAGTTCAGCCAATAACTAGCCACCGATTAATGGAAAGCCAATTTGATAAGCTCCATGACGATTAACGGACGTATCGGAATCCAAATACTTTTGATAAACTAACGCGTATTATTGAGCTCTACATTTTCCATCTCGACATGTGCAGAAAAACAATACCTCAGAGAAACCACTCTCCTCTTTGTTCTTCTCTTGCTGCATGCTCTACGTAAAGATTAAAAGGATATATTTTAATACAAAATATAACATACTCTATGCAAAACTAAAGCTCACTCGTGCAGCTGTTATATACTAGCAGACATTGCGAACAAAAACTGCAAAACATGAAAAATGGTAGCACCAATGCAGTTAAAAGACTAGCAGTCCAAATACAAACGTCGCTTAGTGATATCAGTTCATACAAAAAGGTCAAATTATTTAATCGTGCGAATTTTATACAATTTTTTGTTTGTGTATTTTCTGGGTTATTTGGTTACTGTTGGGGATGTCAAGCTTTATATAAATTTTTGAAAAGAATGTCTGCCCTTTGAAACACTTTATCATTTGATATGCACCTCGCATTTTAAACAGCTGTACTGGCATTTCCTGGTTAATAAATCTTGATTAGAGCCATTAAGGCCACTTGGTTTTTGTAATTTTTCATTTCTGTTGTATCTGTCTAGTTTGTTTGAGGAGACTCGAACAAAGAGTTAAGACTGTGTAGGCAACGTTGGAATAGTATATTCTAAAGAGAAATCATTCAAGTGTTTTCCTGTTATACAATATAAACCATGTTATTAATGTCAACAAGCAAACTGGTAAGTATTTTATACAGCTAGAAGCTTGGTTAATTTTCTCAAGTTAAATTTTTAAGATTGTCTGATGTCAGTAACTTTAACGCCATTACACGTCACTGCTTTTGTTTTAGTAATTTCTCTTTGCATGGCAACTGCACTCAGGTTATTAAGCATTTTCACATTATGCTTCAACTTCTTTTATTTTAAAAGACGCTCAGTACCGTCACAGACAGAACTCTTTACTATTTTAAGGCAAAATTTGATATACCAAGCATACTTTCAACCAAAAATTTCACCATGGTTTCAAAATTTCAACTACACACGTTCGACAGCTCAAACGTGAGCCCAGCGGTAAATTTGAAATTTGAATTTTAATCTTAAAACTTGCCTAGTTTTAGCACAACACACTGAATATCTTACAGTAGCATTGTACTTCAATTTTCGCTTTCGCAAACACGTGCAACACGCTCATGAAACACTTTTGATGTTGAACTTGTCAGTTTGTAATGTCATCAATTGTTGGGCTCGCCCGCCGTTAATTAAATTTTTAATCTGTTATTTAATTATCAGAAACGCTTTTGCAGTTTGCTGAATTTATCGTGTTAAAATGTATACTTTTTACCGGACTTGAAAATAGAGTAGTATTATGAAAAATCATCCTGCCTGCCTTTATGCCAGTTAGAAGAAACCAATCAGAACCTTTTAGTTACTTTTTTACTTTGCAGTTTTTCATTGCTGGAATTCTTGTTGATATGGCTTTAGCAGACACTGCCTTTCTAGAAAGTAGGTATATTTTTACTGTTGTTTCTTGAATTCCAACTTCCATTTTATGTTCTACGTTTTGCGCATTTCAATGTAAAGGACAACGGTGCAAATGTGACTGGGCAATTTAATATGCGAGGAAGGTGAAAACGATGTGGTGAACACTCGTACTTCACTTGGTAGTATCTTCACACGCAACCCTGTTAATACCACTGTCATTAACGTCAACAGCAGAAAAGATAGACACAAAAAAGTAAAATGTAATACGGAAAAATCTCCTGCATTAAGCTGGTTATGAATACATTCTGAAATTTTCCTATTTGTATTCCGCTCTATTTGTATTTGTATTGTGTACAAACATTGTGAGTACACCTAAAATGTATGACAGAGTTTTTGTTGTTTTTGGAGAAAGGTGGCCCAGCCATTTGATTCATTACGTAACAAAACGCAATAATTTTCATTCTTCCGTTCTAAATATATCTGCAATATAAGAAAGCCGAATTGTGTTTTCCAACATTCGTAACCAAAATACAAAATTTTAATGCCGTATACTAACCCCACTTTTTTAAAACTTTAAGATTTGGTGCAAGATAATATTATAAAAACTTAAAACATTAGAGTGATCTACAGCATTAAAATGACAGTAAAACAAATAAGATACAAATATCAGCCAACTGTATTGTACAATACGGGAAATCTTACCTATACGTGAAAGTAAGATTTCGCGTATTCGAACCGTTTATTGACCAGCCTCGACGTTGCTTGATTTTCATCAAAACACACGCCGTGACCAATTAGCTGTTCACCGTAAATGTTAACAAAACTACGCCTAATTGTACATATTGGTTTTCTTGTTGTGAAACTTCTCTATGATACTTTGTAACACTTTTATTTAGGATATCTCAGTCTGCGAGTTGCCGTGTATAAGAATCAGATCAGCAACGGAGTTTCAGAGATTAAAGGTAACATCACTTCGCCCACTTGAAACGATAATGATTTTGTGGCTTGCCTTACAAAATTTAGTTCATAAAAAGAAGCCGTTTTAGCCGTTTAAGAACCAACCTAAACGGAACAGACTGCTATTACTTACCTGCATGCACTATTACAATTTTCAGACAGTCTTGTCAGTACACGAACTTCGTTACCAAATGGTACCGTGTATTGGCATTTTCCATGATTTAAAAAAATTGAAAAACTAGCTGGCATTCCGAAAATTCCAGAAATGTGAGTAGTACCTCAAATTTTATAAAAATCGTGAAACATGCAATGCAATTTTTTCTGTAATATGAAAGAAATGTCAACACTTGACTTAGTTATTCTAGCATGCGATCATTTAGATAGACGAATTTTAATTAGTTGATATTTCTCTTTATATTTAGGGAATTTAGAGAACGTTGGGCGTTAAATGGGGTAACATCTTTCTTTTTTATTTTAATTTTGGGTATTATCACGTTCACACTGTTTATTAGCAGAATTTTTACAAATTGTGTAAAAACACAGTACCTAGATTATTCTAAGGTCTAAGCAATTTCTTCAAACATTAGGCCTAGGTCCTAGGACTATGCTATCTGTGGCCAAGGCGTAAGTGAGCAGAACTCGGTGTGATGTGAGGTGAAGCGCACTCGCATACGTACATAAACACGCGTACACATATATATAGTGAACAAGAGGAATAGCAGCGATAACGAAAGCAGCACCAGTGGCACTAATATTTGCAACAAAGGCACTACAATAGCAATTCCAGCAACTGTGATGATAATTGGCAAGAGCGGCATCTCCAATAATGACAATGGTGACAATAGGAACCATTAACTGCAATAACAGTGGTGTGGGTAATACCGATAGCAATAACTGCAATAGCAATAACAATGCCAGTCACTGAAATGATGATGGTGGCAATGGCAAAGAGAGCAACTGCAGTGACACTGGCAGTACCAACGCCGGCAACTGCAATAATAGTGGTGGCGATTGCAATGTCATCGGCATCGACAACGGTAACAGCAATGGTATCTTATCATTATTCATTAATGTTAGACAACAATGAAAATATATCACAAGCAAATAAAAAGATTTGAAACAGATTTGAAATCTTATTTTTGTTGTTTTTTCTTAGATTAATTGCATACTGTTGCCGTCATTATCACCATCGTCATTGTCATTAAACTAATCATTATCATAACTAAACAATTCAAATATATTTTTCTAATTAAATTGATTGTCACCTAGCGTAAAAATACAAAAATCGCAATACATAAAAAGTCGCAAAAATGTTACGTTTAATGCTCAACGTTCCTTAAACGCAACATTAGAATTAAACAAATGCGTGGGAATATATATAGTCTAATTCGTTTTTATAGAAAAAGGTACATAACGCTTACGTCTACCAGTTGTCAATTAAAATGTTTTACCGCTATCGAAATATGTAATTTAGATTAATTCATAACTTTGTAACAGGACAACCAATCATAGATAATTATTCACCTTATCACATAGTAAGTGCAGTAAGCACAGAGTACTAATGCTAGATATATGACGCGCAAATCAGCGCATAACTATAAAAAACTATTGACAAGAAAAAACAACCTAACGAATTAGGCGGATCACATGACGTTTGCTTATAGGAATAGCAAGCGTCAAATGGTCACCTGTACAAAGGTGACGGTGGAATTTATAACTTTAAAATGAAGCCCGTATAAATAATAATTCAAGGTTAACCTTATTAAACGACTCTAGGTAGATTTGCAAAAGTTGTAGGAACCGGAATAAACTAGTTTGCAATACTGTAAATGAAAGGTCTAACAGCAGAGTAGAACTCAATCACGTAAATCCGTGACAAATGTCTTGTAAGCACGACTTTAAAAGTGAGAAAGGGTTAGGCAAAACAAGGCAGGGTTTAACATTAGGGTGTGTATAGAGAAGAGCGAGATTAGAGGTGCAGATTAGTCATGTTAGGTTAAGTAACGTAATATGTACATTATATACCAGAAACCTCGTGAGTTTATATATACATATTATATATATATATATATATATATATATATATATATATGCATGCATATATATACATATGCATATGCATATGTATATACATATATACAATGTATAATATATGTGTTATGTATTAAGTATAGTATAATGTATAGTATATGTATATGTATATGTATATGTATATGTATATGTATATGTATATGTATATGTATATGTATATGTATATGTATATGTATATGTATATGTATATGTATATGTATATGTATATGTATATGTATATGTATATGTATATGTATATGTATATGTATATGTATATGTATATGTATATGTATATG
>JAQGDQ010002007.1:0-18042 GCA_030141605.1 Tubiluchus corallicola
TGCTGTATTTAGTGTTGGTCCACAAGAAGGCACGAATACGCTAGAGTTCGAGGTTTACATACAGGTATGAACAAACACTGCTGTATTTAGTGTTGGTCCACAAGAAGGCACGAATACGCTAGAGTTCGAGGTTTACATACAGGTATGAACAAACACTGCTGTATTTAGTGTTGGTCCACAAGAAGGCACGAATACGCTAGAGTTCGAGGTTTACATACAGGTATGAACAAACACTGCTGTATTTAGTGTTGGTCCACAAGAAGGCACGAATACGCTAGAGTTCGAGGTTTACATACAGGTATGAACAAACACTGCTGTATTTAGTGTTGGTCCACAAGAAGGCACGAATACGCTAGAGTTCGAGGTTTACATACAGGTATGAACAAACACTGCTGTATTTAGTGTTGGTCCACAAGAAGGCACGAATACGCTAGAGTTCGAGGTTTACATACAGGTATGAACAAACACTGCTGTATTTAGTGTTGGTCCACAAGAAGGCACGAATACGCTAGAGTTCGAGGTTTACATACAGGTATGAACAAACGCTGCTGTATTTAGTGTTGGTCCACAAGAAGGCACGAATACGCTAGAGTTCGAGGTTTACATACAGGTATGAACAAACACTGCTGTATTTAGTGTTGGTCCACAAGAAGGCACGAATACGCTAGAGTTCGAGGTTTACATACAGGTATGAACAAACGCTGCTGTATTTAGTGTTGGTCCACAAGAAGGCACGAATACGCTAGAGTTCGAGGTTTACATACAGGTATGAACAAACGCTGCTGTATTTAGTGTTGGTCCACAAGAAGGCACGAATACGCTAGAGTTCGAGGTTTACATACAGGTATGAACAAACACTGCTGTATTTAGTGTTGGTCCACAAGAAGGCACGAATACGCTAGAGTTCGAGGTTTACATACAGGTATGAACAAACACTGCTGTATTTAGTGTTGGTCCACAAGAAGGCACGAATACGCTAGAGTTCGAGGTTTACATACAGGTATGAACAAACACTGCTGTATTTAGTGTTGGTCCACAAGAAGGCACGAATACGCTAGAGTTCGAGGTTTACATACAGGTATGAACAAACACTGCTGTATTTAGTGTTGGTCCACAAGAAGGCACGAATACGCTAGAGTTCGAGGTTTACATACAGGTATGAACAAACGCTGCTGTATTTAGTGTTGGTCCACAAGAAGGCACGAATACGCTAGAGTTCGAGGTTTACATACAGGTATGAACAAACACTGCTGTATTTAGTGTTGGTCCACAAGAAGGCACGAATACGCTAGAGTTCGAGGTTTACATACAGGTATGAACAAACACTGCTGTATTTAGTGTTGGTCCACAAGAAGGCATGAATACGCTAGAGTTCGAGGTTTACATACAGGTATGAACAAACACTGCTGTATTTAGTGTTGGTCCACAAGAAGGCACGAATACGCTAGAGTTCGAGGTTTACATACAGGTATGAACAAACGCTGCTGTATTTAGTGTTGGTCCACAAGAAGGCACGAATACGCTAGAGTTCGAGGTTTACATACAGGTATGAACAAACACTGCTGTATTTAGTGTTGGTCCACAAGAAGGCACGAATACGCTAGAGTTCGAGGTTTACATACAGGTATGAACAAACACTGCTGTATTTAGTGTTGGTCCACAAGAAGGCACGAATACGCTAGAGTTCGAGGTTTACATACAGGTATGAACAAACACTGCTGTATTTAGTGTTGGTCCACAAGAAGGCACGAATACGCTAGAGTTCGAGGTTTACATACAGGTATGAACAAACGCTGCTGTATTTAGTGTTGGTCCACAAGAAGGCACGAATACGCTAGAGTTCGAGGTTTACATACAGGTATGAACAAACACTGCTGTATTTAGTGTTGGTCCACAAGAAGGCACGAATACGCTAGAGTTCGAGGTTTACATACAGGTATGAACAAACGCTGCTGTATTTTGTGTTGGTCCACAAGAAAGTTCTGTGTTACTTCGTGATGTATATGTACATTTATTAGCATATCTGTAAGACATTGTTGCATGGCCGAATTTAATATTATATATATATATATATGTACGGGAGCATCAAACAAGAAATTCCTGCTTCCGCCCTCCCCTAACATGTTGTCCAAATGTTTCACGCATAAGTGCGAGGGTGTGGCAACCCCTCAAAGGCATATTGTGTTTCTATGTTTTGTGTTTAGCCACATACGTGTTCACTTCAAATACTAAATTTTTTAATAAATACAAAACATTAATAATTCGCCGGTTTCGAAGTTTAGTCTTTTATTTAGCTACTAAAGGATTATTGAAGCATTTGACCAGCATTTTGAAGCATTTTAAACGTGGCTTAGCGTCTTCCCGTTGTTTGGTCTAGTAGTTAATTTTCATGACGTGAAATTCGAACTCAGGCATCTCGTCCAGCTATGGCTCTGTCTCAAACCGCACAGGATTCATTATAACAACCCTGGTGGCGATGATCTGACGGCAGAATAATAGTTTGTTTCAGAATTCAACTCATTAATATTGTTTATTTTTATTTTTCTAGGCGCTAACAGGTGCCTCAACTAATTTAGAAGAAGCAGCAACGATTAAGATTCAGTTAGAATAC
Organism: Tubiluchus corallicola; assembly: GCA_030141605.1. NCBI lineage: Eukaryota > Metazoa > Priapulida > Priapulimorpha > Priapulimorphida > Tubiluchidae > Tubiluchus > Tubiluchus corallicola. The sequence goes on from JAQGDQ010002007.1 coordinate 2,612, forward strand.
AGTGTAGACTCAGTTGAGGAAGACGTCCGCACAGATACACAAGAGGTGGCATTAAGCATTAGTGCTGCTGTAGATCCACCAGTAAGCTTGACATTCTTGTTCTTTATCTACACGTTTGGTAACTTGGACTTATGACCCTACCAGGCACCATTTGACTGACATTAGCCATTTTACGACATCATTTTACCCAATTAGGCCTACCTGCAGCATTTAATTACGTGTCTTTTATTTATTTCTATGTTATTCCTTATTCTGCTCACATCTTTTGTTTCTCCACCCACTTGTTTTCCATTCGTCCAGTTAACTATTCCTTCACGTGATTATTTTTCTCAAAAAGTGGTTCTAATTTTCTATCGGATTTTTTATTTGCCAGCAGATATGACATTTGAAATAACTAATAAATTTCACAATTATTATGCTTTTTAATCTAGAAATACTAGATGCATAAATTTCTTAATTACGTTACCTCACTATGTATGAGGTAAATCTTATTTAGAATGCAGTTTTGCAATTGAAATAATAGCAATTAGAAATTCATCGATCTAAGTTCAAGGAACTTCTCGGTGTATTTCAAAACTAGGTTAAATAATTTCAAATTAGCGCTCGCAGAAATGAAGCGTAAGATTGGTTACAATTATTTAACAGTTCACTTTAGTTCTAAATCTAAAAATGGTTACCAGCACCCACTTAAAGCAAAGACGTGGCTTTTATTTAGACTCAATATCTGTAGCGTTTCGAACAATCCATCTGACATAGGATATGTCGAAATGTTGCAGATGTTTAAATAAAAGCACAGGTTTCGTTTTCCTCATCACCTACTAGTTCTAAATATTTCGCAAATGCAAACTCGTTTCAATGAAAAAATGCGATTTCATGGTCTTAATATCGAATTCTACGATTTTGCAAAGTGGTCCAAACGTATCCGATTTAGCGTATCAAATCATAATGCAGAAACTTCCGTTGATGCCATTGTCTTAAGTGTGATAGTTATCACAACTCATTGCAGGTAGCAGACATTCCCATCAACGAGATGAGCTTCTATCAAAGTGTAAATGAAGCATATTACATGGATGTGATTGCAGTGGATTGGAAGATGATTTTCACACCAAGTGAGCTGAATTAATCTCTTTTTAGGAATTACAATATCGAATCAAATCAAATATATTTATTTCACTCCAGCAATACATACACAATATAATATAATGAGAAAAAAACAGTATATTAGGTAAAAAAATCATTGTTAAAACAAGTTAACCAGATTAGTGCATTGCTCCATGTACCTTGAAAGCGTTGTTTGCTAAAGACTCGTGAATGAGTGAATGAAAGAATGGTTAGGGTTAGTAGACATAATGGAATGGAAAAATAGTAAGATTAGGGATAGGAAGAAGGAAGGGAGGGGAGAATGAGTGAACGAAAGAATGGTTAGGGTTAGTAGACATGATGCAATGGAAAAAATAGTAAGATTAGGGATAGGAAGAAGGAAGGGAGGAGAGAATGAGTGAATGAAAGAATGGTTAGGGTTAGTAGACATGATGGAATGGAAAAAATGGTAAGATTAGGGATAGGAAGAAGGAAGGGAGGCGAGAATGAGTGAATGAAAGAATGGTTGGGGTTAGTAGGCATGATGGAATGGAAAAAATAGTAAGATTAGGGGTAGCAAGAAGGAAGGGGAGGAAACGACCACAAAATAAGACAGCCAGAGCTTCAAAAGCCAACCACTAAACAAGTGATTAAATGTTTTGCTTCCAAGAATTCGTGGGTAACGAGGTTAATTGTAGTGGGCCAGTGGGTCAAAGCAAACCATTAGGCTAGCATACTTAGGGTATCTTAAACTTTCCTGCTTGCAAAGAAAACGGTACTTAACATGATTGTTTCTATGTATATTATAGGACAAAAGCCAACTAAGATGATAAAAAGTTATAAAAGCTTATTGGTCACACGAAAGTGTCTTACTGAAACACGTGAAGGAAAACATTGAATCAATTAAACGGAATTATTTGAATCAATTACCGATAGTTTTTATGTACATTTGAATAGAAGTGGCCCGTACCAGGCGTTTTTGAGTCTATTAAGCGGCGCCTACTGTACTAATAAAGTACTTACGTACTAATAAGTACAAAAGATATTAAAAAATTTTCTTTATTAACATGTACGTATTTCATTAAAGCTGTATTAAGAACTAAACTAAAAGAAACATTACAATTGCTAATGAATGACATTGACAAACTTACCAGCAATCTACTTGTTTGGCGTAGGTCTTGAAAGACAACCAAAACTGACCATGGGCCAGGATACATTTTATATGTAGTTTTACCTATAATTTTATAATAATTTTATAATATTTATTATTGTGTCTCTACCATTCAGCTGACGGAGTCCCGGAAGAACAAACGCTCTTGTAAAAAATAAAAATTTTCCAGCCATTTTGTCTTCTTTACCATTATGACCAAGTCAAACGTTCTTACTTTAGATATTCTTATTCTTATTCTAGATATGACCATAAGATATTCTTATTCTTATTCTAGATGTGACCATAAGATATTCTTGTTCTTATTCTAGATGTGACCATAAGATATTCTTATTCTTATTCTAGATGTGACCATAAGATATTCTTATTCTTATTCTAGATGTGACCATAAGATATTCTTATTCTTATTCTAGATGTGACCATAAGATATTCTTGTTCTTATTCTAGATGTGACCATAAGATATTCTTATTCTTATTCTAGATGTGACCATAAGATATTCTTATTCTTATTCTACATGTGACCATAAGATATTCTTATTCTTATTCTAGATGTGACCATAAGATATTCTTATTCTTATTCTAGATGTGACCATAAGATATTCTTATTCTTATTCTAGATGTGAGCATTAATCCCACCGAAATCGAAATTTTCTCACCTTTGGCTGTAGACGATCAACATGCATTGATTGAAATGTGTGAAGCAAGAGTTATATCTGTTGGAAAGAACTTACCATGTTTAGAAGCTCGAAAGCTGAGAGGCGTGATGGGCAGCATTCACAGTAGTCGGTAAAATTATAAGATTAACATTCGTCTTACAATTCACGCATTGTAAGGAGCACTCCGCGGATTATGATAACCGCCTTTTGGAAGATGAAAACACCTTATGTCTTACGGATTATTAATTACAGCTTGCTCCTTATGGCATTCTCTGGGTGAAAACGTCTTAAGTCGTAAAACTTTTATTGTACCATCTCCAAGAACTCCTCCAGATAAAAGTATCTAGAAAAGTAGTTTGAGACGTCTTACCAATTTTTTATGTAGTTCCTTAGTAAGCAATAGTTTTGTCTTGCGTGTGTTTACCATGTCTTTTTCAAAGGTGTAGGTTATTAAATGTAATATTTTTAAGTTTTTTTGCTTGCTAAGATTAATTTCTCAGTGTCCGCGTATTGCGTATTTTGTGTGTGTTGTAAATTTCTTTACTATCTGTAGAAAGTGTACATTTTAATTTAGTTCTTAATGTTTATACGTTGTATACTTTATGCGCATTTTCAAATTGTTCTAATCATTTGTACATAGTTTTATTTTGGTTTTTAAGTGTATGTCAGTTTGATTGCGTAAGCACTTTTAATAATAACATGATTGCTTTTATAATTGTGTTCATAAAATGGCTACGTACAATCTTTAATGTATTTTTTATAGGATTTTAATCTTATGCTTACATTGTGTATAATATTGTTGCAAACAGAACACTAACAATAATTATGACATTTTGTCGAAGTGCATGTCGAAGTTAATTTCGTTGTTTTTTTTTTTGCTTTACTATAAAATTGGATCACCAATTGGCTGTGCCAAAATATAAGGTTCCTGTAACGGTACTAACACACTGCAAAAACACAGCAAGCAAATAAATGATATTGTTTCATTAGAATGTTTCCTGACTCAAATCGTTTTTTCTAAAAGAATAGAAAACTCGAATGTGATGGACAAAGTTGCACTGACAAATTTTGGGATTATTTGCAACACTGGTGAAGTGGACGACGATACCGAACCCTCAGAAAATAACGAAGTTAATATTCGATTTGCTGGCAGGGTATGCAACTAAATAACATTACTCCATAGGTTATTTTCATTGCTGGTAACGTGTGTGCATACTAAATTATTCATACTGTATTGATCACTGTGTCTAGTGTATTATTGATATACATGTAGTTTATCATATATAGTTAGTGATGTAATTTTCACGAAGTTTTTTGAATTGGAATCAGTAGTTTGCTTGATAGGACAACGCGCCTTGCTATGAAAAACATTGTATGCGTTAGGCAAGCTTGCAACTAATTACACGCAAAACTGCCCAAACTGATAATACACTTTGAAGGGAGGACTAAGCTTTTTAAAGTTGGTTTTGTTCAGTCATGAGTAAAGAGCAAGTAAGTAGCAGCAAAACGCTGCTTTAGACCAGATTGTGCAGTCTAGTGGTAATGCGTCTGCTTTCCGTCTGGGAGGTCGTGAGTTCGAACCAGCGGCCGGGTCATACCAAAGACTTTAAAAATGGTACCTGCTGTTGCCATGCCTGACGCGTGGTATTTAGGGTAAAAGTGGGTTAATAATAGTCTCTGTTATGTAGTTGAAAGGTTGTTATTTACAGTCGGCGATAATAGTTCTTCGAGCCAATGTTAATTGTTGACCCAACAGCCGACTTTAAATAAAGATTGTTATTATTATTATTATTATTATTATTATTATTATTATTATTATTATTATTATTATTATTATTATTATTATTATTATTATTATTATTATTATTATTATAATGCAGGGTTTGTATAGTAGAACATGACTTCCGTAATTTTCTAGGTTTCCATCTAACTTATACTGAAAGACTCCAAGAGTATAGAAACGGTTGATTATTAATTGTAATTTAACTTATGAAGAAGCCCTCAGCTACTACAAATAACAAACTCTAGCTGAGAGGCGCTAAAAAGACGTAAATACCATTTCTTAATGCCCAAAAAGATTCTAGCGACCATTTACACTAAATTTACACGATTTACAACACCAGAAACACCCCCAAGTTTAAATTAGTAATATTTAAATTACATGTTTAAAATTTAAAATTTGTATTTTACACATTTTAGATGCTGTTTAATTAACTGTGTTTAGAGTAAGTTTATCGATCTTGTTTTAAGTAGTGTATTAGTCCAAATTTTGCTACATTTTTTATCGAATAAACTATTATAGACACTTATTATGACATACAAAAGTTATTATACAAAGTATGTAAAACTGTATTCTTTACTGTACTTACAATTTACTTGGCACAACTATTTCAGGTACTTTATGAAAATACTACGCAGACCGTTGTCGATCTTGGAGGCGACTATGTGTTTGGAGGTGGCGTACAATATGGCTCTTCTAACTTGTGGATAGGAGGAATCTCCATTGCACCGACTGGTAGTCAGCCCACGTTGGTAAATACTAAAATGTGAAACATGGACCGTACCTTTAACGTGTGGGACATGTGCCTATTTGATAAGTCAATCTCATAATTCTTAACCGAAATTCGTTTTTCATTTAATATTGTTATTTCGACAGGGAGACTTAGAATCACTTCAAGTTACAGTGAAGCCATACCCGCAAGTATTAACTACAATCATTGGGCATGTAGTGTATGTAGATGTTGTTGTAGACTTTCTGCCAAATATTCACATTCCGTTTGAAGTTGAAGCAATACCATCACTTAATCTTAACATCGCTGATATCAGGCATGTTATAATTTAATTTATAATATTTTAATTAATATAAATAATTAAACAAAATATTATATTACAATATGGTATAATGTAATTTAATTAATAATTTCAACCCTTTCAGTGCCAAATTATTTTTTTAATAAGGAAAATTTTTGGCTTGGTACTTTTGTTCGGTATGTCCATCTTGTTTACACATAATAATTATTTTTTTCTGCCTGTGCCCGGGTGCTAAATATAGCCTGTATCCCACGGGATACATTGGAATTCAATGGAAGCATAAAATGTGCTTCATTTTGCAACTGCTGATAATTTTTTAAAGTATTTAAGACATTTAGTATGCATGCTATGCTGATCTGTACAAAGTCGTCTCTAAAGTGCTGTACCTTGCGCAGTTTTTTATGCTATGTAGATTTTCTAGTTTGCCATTTTATCACCATTTTTAGTCTACTGTTATTGGCTTAAATCAAAGTAACTATTAACAGATCAAATTACTGTCAGTATTAAAATTTTATTAATTTTAAAGGCAGAAAATATTCTCGTATCCCACGGGATACAACGGGTATGAAAGGGTTAAATCATCTCCATTATTGTTTGGCAACTGAATTTTAGGTTTTATCCCAGACATTATTAATATTCTATCTGGCAAGAAGGAAACTGGTTTCATATTTTAACACGTTTGCACTAATGTATTAAACCTGCATCGCATCTCCAACAAGTAACATCTTATCTCGTAAAAAGTCCATTGTTTTGTTTCTAGGCGTATCAAGTGGCAACATACCCTACTCGAAATAGTTGTCTAGTCTGTAATCTCTATTAGCAAACATTTTCGTATATCCTCATTAGCCTGTTTTATCTACTAGTGAATTCTGGCACCAGTCTAGAAACCCACACATGTATACCTAGTTTTATGGCCTAGAACGACGTGACAGCAGAATCACATATTCACTAGTGGACAGAAGAAAATCATTTTAATTACTCTAAATTTAAATTTATGTTGTATTGTCATCATACTTTTTTGAGTTTTGGATGGTGCTGCCACCTTCAGGTGTTCTTGTTAAAATTGTTAAATCTTTCTCTTTACTGTTTAAATTTTCATTGGACTCTGCAGTCTTTATGAATGCATAATCTCTAAACCTGTTTTCACACCTAACTGATTTTACCTGTAGGTTTTGGTCACTTGGTTTTCTGCTTGTCAATATGACACTACTTCACTGTTTATGTAGGCATTTCAGAAAAAAATCTTAAAACTAAATTTCAAGTTTTTTTTTCTTCAAACCAACTAGTTTTCAGCTTAACTTTTGGTTGGTTAAGTCTCCTCCCATGTGCCAATATCTCACAGTAAGAAGAGCACTAAAGTAAGGTTTAATTTTCAATTGATATTGATTTGGTCAATGTTGTCGTTTGTTTATAAAGCCTTGCCTCGTTGCAAAAACATAAATTATTAGAAAACGTCAGGTGCCAGTTGTAATCTAAACAGTGCCTTAATTAAAGTGAGTAACAACTGGAATGTTGTGGAAAGTTGGAATGCTTAAAATGTTTGCTTCCGTCCAGAGAAGAGCTATATCAGCAACTGAGTGACACATCATTTGCTTTCTAGGTTATTAGAATGTGGCACAAACTTTTATTGCATGAATAGCTTGTCAACATCTGGCTTAGCAAGACGAGAACCAACCTACGATGAATTACATGTTCATACATTGAAAGGAACTTGGAAGATCGATTGGATACTTAACACTGGTAAAAGTTGAGTTGCAGTTTCTCTAGAAACATTTAACATTGTCTAAGTTTTGGGTCATTTAAACAGTTTCTTGTTTTTATTGAAATAAATAGGTGAAACTAAAGAAACTTCTGAAATTTCAACACACGAAGATAATGATGGTGTTACGCCAAACATGTGTCGATTCCGAGTTCTTGCTCAGGTGTTACCAACTGCTTCTGATACGACCGAAGGGCTAAACTTGACCTTTTACACATCGGATGAATTAGGATCACAGCATCTGTTAGGATCACAAGCATTTGCAGGACTTGGACCAGAAATTGGTCCAACAACTGAACCAGTAAGTAGGAGAACATGGTAACTAATATAGTAGATTGCATTGTAGTCTATTATGTTGAAGAAATTCTAGAAAAAATGAAAGTTAGTTGTATCAAGTAATACATTTGTAAAGGAGGGGGCTTTATTCATGTTCTAATAAAAAATTTAACTGTTTAGTTTTGTTATTTTATTTCCAAACAAAGTGGAAGGCGAAAATCTGAACGAAATGTCGTATTATAAGAAATCAGTTTTGCAGTACAAATACACATAACCATAGACATAGACATAGATAATTACACATAGACATAGATATAGACATAGACATGGACATTCTTAATCTTACATATCATACGTGGTATACATGAAATTTTCTTTTATGCTTTCAAGGATTGATCAAGAAAGAATTAGCACAACAAATATACAACTGTAATTAAATTCAACTTCTAAACGTTACAGTCAAAATACAGTATTGAAAAGTGTTTAAAATATTATCCTACAACCGAATGCTTTGATTGAAGTGGGAACAAATGAAAATCTAAAACGATTTATTCATGAAAAGGGAACATTTAATCTTAACTTGTGAGAGAGAAATGCAAATTCGTCACGTAGACGATGAAAGTTGTCTGTCATAAGTTTCTTTTTCTTCAGTAACATATCTTTACACAGAACAGTGTGGTCTTAGTAAATACTATCGTTTCTTAAAAATGTAAATTATTTCGAAATCAAAAAAGTACTTTCTGTAAAAGTACTCGATTAAGAGATTCACCATTATTGGACTGATTTATCGTTTTTATATAGGATGCTTCCATTCCTCCTGAAGTACCTTCTTCAAGAACAGTTGGTGACACAATTCAAAAAGGTGGTCGAGCTTCAATTGAATTTACAGCAGCATTCTCACTGGGCTCACCACCTCACAATGTAACTTACGTATTACATTCAAGTCTCCCTGGCGGTGAGATGTACTTCTGCTCTGTAGAAGTGACCCACATTGACCAGAGGATTCTTCCGTGCACACATCCTACTAGAATTAAGAACAGAGCTGTTTATTTGCCAGAGTAAGTATCCATGTAAAATGGCTTGTATTGATGCCAGTAATTTTCGGTAATAAAACATTCAGTGAGTGAAATGTTTTCTTCGTTAATAATTACAAACCGAATTTTCACGCCATATTTCCAAAATGTATTTATTCACTTAAAAGAAAAGCTGTCTGAACGTTGTAATACCTTGGTGCTGAACAATTTAAACACTGAATGCAGGTTTCAATCGAAAATTCACCAGCATTAGCCGAAAGCTTTATCGGTGTCAAACAGGCTAACCTGACTTTATTATAACATTTTTGCAGACATTTTATTGGATTTAGGTACATTTTGTTTTCAGAATTACTTTTAAATTACAGATTTTTTACTGTAAATAATGTAGTTGTGAACGAAATGTTCCAGGGAGTGATCGTATGAGCTGCATGTAGCGGTGTTGTGTTTTTTTGGTAATTTTCTGTATAATGTTGTCTTTTTGTACGTTTTTAGCTACTGTTTCACACGGAAGAAATTCCGAAATAAAGGTTTACATTCAAATCAACTCCGGCTATTCTAAACTCTACAGCTGACATAAGAAATTAAGGATCCATGCACAATGACGTGTATTCAGACTATAAATTTTTGGGTTAATTTGATGTTTCCTTCTTTAATTCCTCCTGTTCTAAATTCTCTAGTTGACATAAGGAAATAAAGTCAAGCTAAACCCCTGCTACATAATATAAGCTTTTACAACTTAAAATCCTACTCTCATTACGAATAACGTTCTTATAACATGGCATTTACAAGACCAATAATTTTTTTCTTTATAGTGGCGATTCGTCAACAAACAACAAACTCATTATTCCCCTCGACTACGTTTGCGTTTTTAACGAGGATGACAAGAATTTTACAGACCCAGCCAAGGTCAGTAAACGATTTTTACCACTCTTCCGCCACATAAGAACAAAAATTCTTAAATCAGATTGTTACAAATTGCTTCCGTAATTATTACATAAACAAAAAGAAATAATCAATTTGCAACAATAAACCTATAAATAGTAGCATGTATGTGGTTACAGTTAGCCACGTTTTTGAAAGTGACATTCTAGCTACCTGAAGTATTTCTTTCTTTAAGCAGATCATTTCTTAACTGCTGGCCAATATTGATCTTCACGCCTTACCTCTGTCACATAGAGCTATTTCTGTCTTCAGTAAAACAATGTTAGCAATTTATCATTTTCTAATGGTCATAGGGATATTTGTAAACATTCCGGTTTATATTTTGCCCTTTTAAATCTCTATTCAAGGAAAAATTTTTGACATTTTTTATTAAAGATAGAAAGTCTTGGTCTTTTTTAATTTCTCCTTGTTGTTATAATTATTGCCGATGAAATTCATTGAAATTTCATAACTTAGGCATAAAATAAAATAAATTTTTTAATATTGTTGTTGTTTTTATTATTATATGTTTTGCAATATTGATTTTTTAAATTGTTCCAGATTGAATTTAGAGTTAATTTCACGTTGCTGTTGTCGGCAACAAGTGCAGGACCTGTTACAATAACTATCCAGCAAGAACTGGATGGAGGACCATTGGAAACAATGTCTTCAGGCTCGTTCAATATAGGATCTCCTATCACAGAATCCGTGGATCTGGTAAGTAAGAAAGAAAAGAATTATTTTCAACGCCAAAAACTTATTTTTACACCCTGAATTTTTGATTGTGAATGAAAATGATACAAAACGATTCAAATGATTCAACAGCAAAAAAGATTATAGACAGAAACATGGATGTACTACTGAAAATATGCCTTTTATCTTTTAACAAGTAGCACGTATTTCGCAGCCCATTATGGCAAATATCTGCTATTTACATTTGCTGACCAGTTGATCCACATGTCCGTCTGTCAGCATTTAAAACAAATTTAAAATCACTAATATTAACCAGATATGAAATACCATCACACCAGTACGACAACGTACACACTAATTCAGAATTCATATGTCCACGGCCATATTAATTAAATCATAGTTTTTTTCAAATTTTGGGCATAGTTGTAAATACGTTTGATTTTATTCATCGTTACTTTCCATTACTGCACAGTAGTTTAGATTGCACTGACGCATTTGCCTTTAGCAGTGTAAGTTTTTATTAACTAACACTGATTGATCATCTCTGTAAAGTTTTTATCAGTGATTATCAATGTATTTTAATGACAAATAAAGATTATTATATATATACAATCTTTTTAACATTATCAATAACGGATAGCAAACCTATTAACTTATTGATGATTCAATTGATTTTTAGCTAAAACATAAAGATAGCTTTATATACTGCTAGTAGTCATACTGTAATGTTTCTACTGTTCGTTTTTTGTCTGCACTATTCTAAGTGTTACGTTTCATTTAGCAAGAAGGACTGTCAATTTTAAAGCTATCTGTTCAAGCCGTATTCTAATCTACGTCATTCAATAAAACTGCATTTCAGCAAAACTAAAACGACATTGCTTGCGAAACTTGTTTTTACTATACGGTTCAAGTACTTTTTCATAAGTTGTTTTTTTACGTACATTTACTGCTGATACTTTATTTAACATATTCTTTGTATATATGTACTTTAGGATGAAACAGCAGTAGACGCAGACTTCCAAAATGAAACGAATTTTGAAATAGAAATGGGCAAAGAATTTACATTTTTCGTAAATGTCACAATACCATCGTCATCCATCTACAATGTTCAATTTGATGTGGACGTAAGTGATCCAGTTTAACTGAAAAATACTTCGTAAATCATCCCACTAGTTTCAGATGGATTTTTATTTTAATATCATTATTATTACTATTATTGCTATTATTATTATCATTATCATCATCATTATCATTATCATTATTATCATCATCATTATCGTTATCATTATCATTATCATTATCATTATCATTGTCATTATCATTATCATTGTCATTGTCGTTGTCGTTATCGTTATCATCATCATCATCATCATCATCATCATCATCACTATTATCATCATCATCATCATCATCATCATCATCATCATCATCATCATCATTATCATTATTATTATTACAGTTCATTTTTATTGGTGTAAGCGTCAGTTTGCATGAACGGTACACATTCGTCATCACTTAGTGTGACTATCTGATATTTTTAAAAACATTTCACTTTCGTTATATTTTAACTCTATGAATACTTATGATGACGGTTCCCCATTTTCGCGAAAACCTCCTTAGTACCAAATGACTGGTGATGAGAAGCTTATACAGCAAGGTACTGACATTTTAAAAAGCCTATTAAGCCCATTTTTCCTTTATTGTTCATCGACACCTAACAAGTCCACAGGAACGTCTGTTTCAGCAAATCACCAGGCACGTTACAATTATGCAATTAGGAAGCACGATACAGTTAAGCAGCTTAGTAGGCTGTTCAATCAATTGGGATTAAAGAACTAAATGGAGTGAAATAGGTGATGCTGTACTACTGCATCTCTGAACGCCTCAGTGCAAAACAGAAAATCTACTAATTTAAAAACTGCTTTAAACTTTTAAGCATTTCTTTGGTTTACAAAATTGTTTTTTCTTTTCAAACTTTAAGGAAATCGATCAAAACGTTGAATCATTGCTCTTAACAAGTCAAAGCAGAGTTCTGTTTTTCTCAAAACCAGCTGAAGTGGACGTACTGGCCATTTTTGAAACGGCAGTATTGTGATTAACCATCTTATACCTATCTTGTGGTTTTCTAGGGTTACATTCTCGATGGCTGGCCAACGTTTCATATTATTGATGTAGTTCCGGTCAGTTCTGGTCAAAATATACCCTGCTTTGGACCTAGCACCCACATTCCCACACTTTTCTCTAACAACTATGGCTCATATGTGGGCTATCTCGTCACACAAATACCACTTGTTGAAAATACTGGTAAGAATTTCTTGACTTCTTTTTGGTAGTGATTTAAGTAAGTAATCATTCGGGCTTAATTTGACCAAACTACAAAAAAAATTTGAATATTTTTTTTGAAATGAGAAATTTATAAAGGTATGATTACTGCATAGCGTAAGTTTTCATGCAAAACTGAACTTTGTTCGATTAGTGCTCAGAACCGAAACAATGAACAACAAACAAACACACGTCAGTATTACCATGGAAACAAGGAAACAGATAGGTTGAGTAATAGCTCCAAATAAACTTCAATTTTAATAAGTTTATCTCTTCAGACAAAAGTGAATCATGTTTATTAGGCACCATAAAAAGCAATTATAATTATGTTTATTTATAAATTATAAATAAGTTTAGATTATCAATAAATTTTGAAATTGTTGGCATGATGATACAGGAATGAAGAAGAAGAAGAAGTATTAAACCAATAAGAGCAGGAGAAGTCTTAGAGGCTCTAGCACGACTCTATACTAATGTTTACACTTACCTTATGGATCTGTTTCTTGTTTATCTTCTCATGTGAATCTTATCTTCATTTTCATCATCATCACATTCACTTTTCACAGTTTTTCTTTACCCTCATTATCACCCTACTTCATTCTCCTTATTTGTTTTATTTTGTACCTTCTACATCTGTTCTTTCCACTTTTCCACTTTTTTCTGTTTCGTACTGTACAAGATTATATTCTTGACCTGATCCTTATATCATGTGAAGCTTTAATTTTTTTGTATATAATAACAGCCTGTATTGTAATTTATTATTTTTCGAACTTACTATTTTATTATTTATTAGACTCAAAAATAAATATACACATTTTCTACATGAGTAAATCTAAACAGTAAAATTGTATAGCCATGTTCAATACGAAGGTTGTGCCTATCACTGTGTGGCATGGATGACAGCAAGGAACTAACAGATGACTGCCTGCCATTCATCCAGTAGTAGACACATAGAGCCAAAGTAAAAATTAAATCGTAAGAAATGACCTAAAATATTCCACACAAATTACTTAAGCTACAAAAGTTATCTACAAATAAGATTAAACACTAAAAATAAGTAAAGCATGTGCGACGCTCTTGGATAATAAAATGGCGGAAGACAGCCTGATTGAAAGAAGATGTTGATGCTATTAAAAGTGCATCTGCAGTAAATAATTCCACAAGTATGAAAGTCATTTATAAAATGAGGCAAGGAGAGAGGTGGTTCTGTTTCTGTTTAAAAGCATATCTAATGTAGCCAACGTAACAATGTACACATGTCGTGGCGTTTCGGAAAACAAAAAGAAATTAAATAAGATAAACTAAAGAAAGAGCTTACAAAACTTTTCGAAAAGAGGGTGAAGAGTGAGAGGATGTTGATACTTTCCAATGTGGCTGTAGTTTTCCAGACACTTCAGTGGCACACTTTAGAGGTGTATCCTGAATCAGCCTCTGGTCTTTCAGCAAATCAGGGCCAGTCTTGACAGATTTCTTCAAATTGGGCCCCGTCCCAAGATGTCCCCCCTTCACACGCTCGCGTCGAGGACCCTGTGATGAATCAATGAGTGTCCAGTATACATCTTGTTGAAATGCTGTGAAAGAACAGAAAGGTCCATGTGGTGCTCTGAATTCTCCACAGAGCTTCAGTTGGTTATCCAGGTTGCACATCAGTTTAAGCGTTAGTTAGTGTTCAATCAAAAATACATAAAAACTGCCCATGTCGCATTTTCAATCATGCAACAGTTTGCCGAGATTGGACAGAAATTTAAAAAAAAGAATTAGAAACCAAGGTGTATAGTGACTTTTAAGACATCTTGTATGTCTTTTTGATTGAACCGTTGTTCTGTGCTTTCAGGAGTGTACACAGACAGCTGGGAAAATGAACTGACACTTAAAGTTACTGTACTAGCCACTGATCATCCACTAAGCGAGCATGAAGCTGAAGTGTGGATTTCTATTGGAGTTAAGATTCGTAAGTACACAAAAGGAAACAAGGCTGATTGCATTACAGTTTATACATTTTCGTCATTTTTTATTCACTTTGCAAAACACTTGAGAATAGTCGTCATAGTAATTTTCATTATTAAACTTGTCAAACAAGGATGGCATTAAAAAGCTGAACAACAATGAATGCATATATTGTTAGCAAGACCCGCAAAGATACTTTATTGGATACCAGAGTGGTCTAGATTTTGGACTGCACCTACGCAGTCTTGAGTTCACGTTTGGCACCTGCCGATGCATTCTTGTTATTCATTATTTGCGTGTTGCTTCCTAACTTGCATTGTTAAAAGTGTCAGCTTATAAATAGTCGTTATTGGTAACGATTTCTATTTAACCCTTTCATACCCGTTGTATCCCGTGGAATACGAGAATATTTTCTTCCTTTAAAATTAATGAAATTTTAAAACTCACAGTTATTTGATCTGTTAATAGTTATTTTGATTTAAGCCAATAACAATAGGCTAAAATGGTGATTAAATGGCAAATTAAAAAATCTACGTAGCACAAAAAGTGCGCAAGGTACAGTACTTTAGAGATGACTTTGTACAGATCAGCATGGCATGCATACTAAATGTCTTAAATACTTTAAAAAATTATCAGCAATTGCAAAATGAAGCACATTTTATGCTTCCATTGAATCCCAATGTATCCCGTGGGATACAGGCTATATTTAGCACGCGGGCACAGGTAGAAAAAAATAATTATTATGTGTAAACAACAAGGACATA